>JAQPPZ010017188.1:3600000-4182500 GCA_028583015.1 Wollemia nobilis | reverse complement strand
CAAAATTAGATTTTATTCCTCCAAAGCCAACTCCATTTTTTAAGGAATAAGAATAAATAAACATTGGAAGTATTCATTAGGAGAATTGTAGAGTTGTGAGGATTATTGGAAGCACTATGAGAAAAGGTATCAAATGAAACTATAGTTCCTATTATTTTATGATCACTCTCATCCAAGTATAATGTTTTTTACTACACTAAATATTATTGAGCAAACACCAAGATTTCATAAATTGGCGAACCTACTTAAAAAATTAAAAGTCTCACATACTACATATAAAGAATAAAATCTACTAGTTATAATTCAAAGAGGAAAGAAACCATTCAGGAGAGATATGAGACCTCTACAACACTTCCAACAAAGAAACAATATTTAGAGATTTCATAATAAAATAAATGATTCTTAAAGGAATAATTTCAACACGCAAACGGTGTGTGAACATTGAGGAAGAAAAAAACACAACATGAAGGATTGTTGGCATATTCTAGTTATAAATTGATCACCTTGAGATATTAACTAACAACAAAAATATCATATTTAGAATTAAAAAATCAGAGTTGGAAAAAGGCATGTCAAAGTAATGTAGACAAAGAGAATCATATCAAAATAAAAAGAAGAAGTTCAAGCAGAAGAAGATGTATTTGTTACTCAAACACACTTAATACAACACAACAATATTTGGTACAACACCAAACATAGAACATGTCAAGAAACTTAAAAAAATCCAAATCATCCTACAAGAAGAGTTCCACTAATTGATAATTTCTATCCAAGGAATCAATAGGAGGTAACACTGCCTAAATATAAAGAGAATTATTAAGCCATGGGATACCTATAATACCAATAGGTTCAATACATCATGGAACGAAGATGGTAAATTCAAAGTCAATGCATTTTCTACTAACTTTCCCAAATACAAAGAAAAGCATCTACAAGATGAATGGCCCATTAGGAAGAAAGTTTTAGAAAGGTGTGGAATAGATTGTAAACTAGATCTTGTTGAAAGAAAATTATCTATCTTTGCAACCCGAATAATATATCCATACATCATCATCAAATTATGGGATCTTATAAGGCTATTATCAAGACGTGTGCCAACACTACAAGTAATCAATATACTAAATGATAATATGCATCGTGATATTATAAAATTTGACAACATAGTTTGTGATAAAAGCAAATTTTTTAGACAACAACAATAGCTATTGGGGCTCAATATCTCAACCTTAAATACCATAGAGCAATTGACAATATGCTACATTTTAGTTTGAAAAACATTTGTAGCAGTTATGGTATCATTCAAAGGACTAAAATAAGTATGCAAAAGTGCTAGAGATTACATTCAAATATACATACCATTTATCATATCACATAGATTATGATAAAAGGATAGCTAGGAAAAAATATAGGATTTAGTCGTAATGAAAAACAAAATAAAGAGAAAGTAGTCAAAGATACATACACAACTTTCATTCCACCTTATGCAAGAAAAAATCAACGAACAAACAATTCAAAAAGTGTTACTGGATGCATGGTAACACATGGTTCACTTGAGGAAATTGCACAAATATTTTGTAATAAATATATTTTTGGAGTGCATTATTGGTAGAATCTAACACTCCCAAGTATCTAAGTAGTAAGTCTACATTAAGTGGGGGAATTTCCCCACATCAACCTAGATGTTGTGCTTTAGTCATAAGTAAAATAGAGCTTTTAACTATGATGCAATAAAGGGGATATGTTAGGAGTTAATACATCATAGACCATGTGAGAAGGTAAGTGGTATAACCACCCCTCACAAGGTACATGCATGTGATATAGGACACAATAGTTCTAAGTTTATTTGGTTTTTTAAGGATGTTTGCTATGCCTTATTTTGGCATCCTATGTATGCAAATACCCTTCACTACCACAATATAATCATTTGAAGCATAATTTCTAACATAATCTAGTGTTAAACATTGTATCTAGTATAGGACTATGTTTATAACTTTTAAAATTCGTCAACAGTCATTCACTTAATAAAACTTGATATTATAGAATAGATGAGGGATTTGAAAATAAGGTTATTCTAAAGAATTGTAACTTCTATGTTAGAATGATTTTGTTCTAATGTAATATTTTATCCCAAGTATCTAGCAAACATCTTGTGAAAGTATGTACATTGTTTAAAATGATCTAGACAATGTTCACTTCTAGCCTTGGGACCTAGTTCAATAAAATTTCTAGATATTGTATCACTCTAAAATGTTTAACAATGAAACATTTAACTTATAACAGAGATCTTCTCATTTTGACTACGTAGTAGCCCTTGAAATTTTAATCATATTTTAAAAAAAATGACCCAAATAGTCATACAATATTAAAGACATTAATATCGTGTGTGACATCTAACTCAATAGAAATGTAGAACTTATCAACGTGACAACACTTCTTATCTAAGCATGATCTACCATTAGACCAATAAACTTTATTTCCTACTATTTGAGGTTGTAATTTATTGCATACCCCAAATTATTATTATATTAAATCTTGTTATTCAATTCCTCGTTAGAAGAAGATAAAGCCCTACTTCAACTCCTATCTTATTTTTTCTATCATATTAATATACTATCCAATGATCCATTAGGATATAGTATATTAGTGATCATAAAATCTTAGAATAAACAACACTTAGACCATTTGAACCATACATAGAGTAGATACTAGTAAACCTTTGTTGAATTATAAGTGTAATCCAAATACATATGAACTAGTAATTCTCTCTTGAATCAGTATTATATAGATCCATCAAACTAGGCATAACCAACATCACTACTCCACTCTCCTCTTCATGGTGTGATATAGATTAACATACTCCCACATCATGTACATTATCATCTAAAAATTAAAATCATGATATTTGTAAGAAAATAATTATCAACATAGAGTATTTTGACCATTTAAGTTTAGTGTTTTCCTTAGATAGGGTTAACCATTTAAAATTTTGATAGATTAAGGGTTTAAAACTTATTTTTTATGTATATACCACGTGAGAGGAGTTATAAGAATTTCCTTTGCACATATACACTCAATATTTGAACAATATCTAAATCTAACATAAGAATCTTCATAAGATGATTTAGCTATAATTTCATCATCACTTTCCACAAACTTGGTATATTTACTATGGATTTTTCCTTTAAACCAAGTTGAGTAAGAGGTCATATCCTAATTTGTATCACCTCTCTGCCTATCACCCATCACCTCCTATTTATAAGAATTAAAATTAACTACTTAACTCTTCAACCTCTTGATACAAACTATTGTGATAGTTGTTCATGATCAAGGGTATATAGAGATATTAAATTAAATTCTTAGTCCTAAGAGCTATCTCAGTACCATTAATAGGTAAAAGACTTGTTATATAACTATTTCAAGGATAATGTATTGTTCCAAAAAGTTTGTTCTTGTTTTGTATGGTCATAAAAATAGTGATAATGCTATTGTTGATTAATATTAATAGTGATTGAAATACCTAATTTACAATAAGATTTATGTCATCAAAATTAAGCTAAATTGCTTAGATTTTAAAATACCTTAAGACACATATCTGACATCATCAATTTAGGGTTTAATTCAACCATATTTTTTAACCTTATTGAAATTTACATTTAAGATAGTATGTTGAGGAATCCTTATTTCCTAAAATAAAATAAGTCATCTAATTATTTTAAATAAACAATATTTTATAAATACTAAAAATCCTAGAGCGACTAAGTAAATATTCTCAAGAAAACCATTATTGACATCCATTTGTATACATATTCTAGGATAAACTTAAAACTAGCATACTTGACCTTATTATTTTTGTACCAAATTGAATGACCTGGTTGATTAAAAATATATTTTTGATGCATGAAGAAAAGGTTTTAAAAATGTAACCTGACCAACCTAGGATACCTTAAATGAGACAATCCCATGGCATGAAGGTTAAATATCCAAGCCTATAAATAAAAAACCTACCTATATATGATCCCAATGTCATATTGAAGGAAAAAATAAAATGGCCTTATAGTGGTAAAATTATAGGTAACCATGAGGCAAGGAGGGCAGCGATGAGCGGGAAGGTAGTGGCGGGAGGGCACAGAAGTGAGAGTGCCAGCACTATGAACCTAGGCATCGGCAAGTTGGAGGGCCGCAGCAAGGCACATGGAGGGCAGTCAGAGAATGGAGGCTCAACGGAGTTACCCAAAGATGGAGGCAGATGCGGGAAGGATCTGCCTAACAAAGGGAGAGACTGCCAACAGAAATTGTATGCAGAGGCAGCGACTTCTGAAACCCCAAATGGAATTTTCACTAAGGACCTCTTTTCGTTCGGGGATGAACTGGATAGCCCGAAGGAAATCCTATCAAGTTTCGTCGAATTTGAAAAATTTACCCTAATCGAGAAGTTTATTGGAGGGTGTCCCGATATGGAGACCATCCGCAGGTGGGCAGCAAGAAAATGGCGGACCTCGGGTCATATGGAGCTGGCTACCCTATCCCAAGGTTTTTTTGCAATTAGGCTGAATAATGCAGAGGATTACTGTAAAATTTTGGCTAGGGGCCCTTGGTTTCTGGGACGCAGGAGTCTCTTTCTCAGGAAGTGGGGGATGGATTTTAACCCTAAAACCTAGAGTATTAATATTGCCCCAATATGGGTTAGGCTGCCGAACCTTCCCATTTTTTGCTGGCATGAAAATGTTATCAGGGGTATCGCTCGTTCCATTGGTGAGTTGGTCACCATTGACCCTCCCACTCAGGCCCGAACCAGATTTTTCCAAGCTCACTTCTGTGTCCTTGCAAATTTGGAGGTGAACCTTCCATCCTCCATCACTCTTCGATCTGGAGGCTCCATTCTTCATAAGCAAGTCATTAACTACAAAAATAGATCGGAATTTTACCCCCGGTGCAGTTCCCAGGGGCATCTTCAGTCAAATTGTCCTCTTCAAAAGTCGGGGATGAAGGGTGGGGCTTCTGGCAACCCCTTGGAGCAAGAAGGAAAACAATAGAAACACCCTATAGCGACAGTACCTGAGTCTCCAAATCCTTCTGGGGTTCTCCTCGAGTCAGACGCCGTTCTTTGCAATGCAAGTTCCCAACCAGAACCTCAAGTGGAAAAGGATCAGTCTCCTTCCCATATGTCTGCTCAGGCTGATTCCCCTATTTGTCAAAACCAAAAACCTCCCAAGTCCCTGTTGGAAGAGTATCTACTGGGCAAGAGGGATGAAAAACATGGCAACATTAGTCCGCGAAACACTAGAATCCAGAAGCAAGGGGTTGATTTCAGCTATGAAAGAAAACAAGGGCGACCTCCTAACAAAGAAAGAAGGGATAAGAAAATGGCGACAGACATTGCAAATGGATCCCAACGGTTGCTTTTTCAAGAAGATTTTGACTCCCTAGTGGGTGATTCACCTGTCCCAAAACCTCCCATCCAGCAGGGAAAGGGAGGCAAGAAAGTCTTTAAAATGTCCAGATGAAAATCCTCTCATGGAATGTGAGAGGTCTTAACGGAGCGACCAAACGTAGGGTGGTGGCCGATCTTCGAAAGAAGTCTAACCCATCCATCCTCATTTTGCAGGAGACTAAGTCTAATGCCTTTGCCTTTGTCAAGGTTGCCAGGGCCATTTGGACCAAGGCTAAATTCCTTTCTAGCCCTGCAATAGGTTCTGCAGGTGGTCTCATGGTGCTGTGGGACTCTGACAAGGTTGAGGGTAGTCTTCTATCTTCTTCCAGTAGGACTATCAATGTCTTGTTTCACTCCAAGGTTGATAATTTTTCATGGATTTTGACCAATGTTTATGCCTCAAACTCTTCTTCGAAGCGAGATGAGTTGTGGAAAACCATCTCTCTGATGAGGGAAAGTTTTAGTGACTTCCCGTGGGTTATGGGAGGGGATTTCAATTGCCCTCTTCATCCCTCTGAAAAGAAGGGAGGTGCTGAGCTGGCCAACCATAGCATGGAGGATTTTAGAGATTTTATTTCATCCAATAATCTACTAGACATCAAACTTAAGGGGGCATCCTTCACCTGGAGCAACAGGAGGATTGGGAGCAATCTCATCCAGGTCAAGCTCGACCGGTTCCTCATTTCCCATGAAGCTATTCCCTTCCTCGGTGCTGCAACTCTCTCAGATTTACCAAGAATTGGGTCGGACCATAATCCCATTCTATTAGAGGCCACTGGTAGGCCTAGGTTTAAGATCCCTTTTAGATTTGAGTCCATGTGGATTTCCCACAAGGATTTCAAACAGTTGGTTTCGAAATGGTGGCAGGTGACGGTGGTTGGTTCAGTGTCCAAAAGACTGGCCCTAAAACTTAAGATGATTAAAAAGAACTTAAAGGCATGGAATATGGAGGTTTTTAGCAACATTTTTGAGTCTAAAAGGTCCATCTCTGAGCGCTTGAATATTTTAGAGGATAAGATGGAGGTCGAAGGGTATTTTGAAGGCCTCAGAGAGGAGGAACAGAGCCTCCTGGTGGACTATCATTCCATTCTTGCCAGTGAGGAAACATTTTGGTGTTAGAAGTCCAAGGATCTCTGGCTAAAGAGCGGTGATTCAAATTCAAAGTTTTTCCATGTGTCTACCATGAGACATAGGGGGGCCAACAAGATCAGACAGGTGCTATGTAAGGATGGGTGCACTACCAGGGAGATTGAGGAAATTCGAAGCGAAGCAGTCGATTTCTTCCAAGATTTGTTGGGTGCTCCTCCTGATAGCGTCCTCCAAGTTTAGAAATTCTTGCTTGCTAATTTCCCTACCAAAGTCCCCCATGAGGCAAGTATTAAACTACTGGAACCTTTTTCCCATTTCGAGATTAAGGATGCTCTTTTTTCCATGCAACCAGATAAGGCCCCCGGGCCTGATGGGTTCCCCCCTGATTCTTTCAAGTTATGTGGGATGTTGTGGGTCCTGATGTCTGTGAGGCTATCTTAGAAATCCAAGCATCAATATCCATCCATTCGAAGCTCAACTCTACCTTCCTAGCTCTCATTCCTAAGTCGCCCACCTGCAAAAGTTTTTCTGACTATCGTTCCATAAGCCTCTGCAATGTTTTCTACAAGATTCTTACCAAGACCATTTCCAATCGTCTGAGATCCCTCCTCCCCTATTTGGTAGGTTTAGCTCAGGGGAGCACTGTTAAGGGTAGAAACATCCTTGACAACATCATTACTATTCATGAAATCCTCCATACTGCCCAATGTTCCAAGAATGCTGCACTTTTCCTTAAACTAGACATGAATAAAGCTTTTGACAGAGTGGACAAGAGGTTCCTCTATGCTTTCCTTTACAAGTTGGGCTTCCATCATCACTGGATTGACCTTGTGAATAGTTGCATTTCCACTCCATCCTTTTTTGTGTTGATCAACAGGTCCCCCGCTGGATTCTTCCAGAGTGCTCGTGGCCTCAAACAAGGTGATCCACTGTCTCCTATTTTATTCATTCTTTTGGCAGAGGTCCTTAGCTGGTCTTTGAATGAAGCCCTCCGTCGAAGCAAGATTTTTGGCATTCTGCCTACTTCTAGAGTTGATCCTATCACTCACCAATAGTTTGTGGATGACACGCTCATATCCACTGGAGCATCTGTCACTCAGGCCAAATCTATCAAGCGCATTCTGTCCCGGTATGAGAAGGCTTCTAGCCAAAAAGTTAATTATTTGAAGAGCAAAATTTATTTTGTTAATACCCCTATGCGTAGGCAAATTCGCATTGCCAAAATTCTCGAATGCACTATTTATTCCCTGCCTGCAACTTATTTGGGGTTGCCGCTAGTTTGCAATGGGGGAGGCAGTGGGAACATCTAGAATTTGATTTTGGAACGGCTTCATAAGAAACTCAGCACTTGGAAAGGCAAATTGATATCTCAATCTGGGAAGGAAACCCTCACCAAAGCCTATCTTCAAGGAATTCCCACCTATTTCATGTTTGTTTTCATGCTTCCTATGTTTATCCATTCCAAAATCAAGCAGATTCAAAGGAATTTTCTCTGGTCCGACAGCAAAGAAAAATCCAGAATTCCTTTGGTGGCATGGGATAAGGTTTGCCTTCGAAAGTACCAAGGGGGCATGGGATTGAGAAGATCTAGGCTCATGAACACTACCTTAATTGCCAAACATGCTTGGAGAATTCTTATTAATGCACCGACGAAATGGGTCAATATAGTTAAAAGAAAGTATCTTGGGGAAAATTCTCTCCTGGAAGCTGAGTCTCCTCATGAAGCTTTGGCTTTCTGGAAGACGATGCTTCAGGGCCGTTCGGTGATTAATAGGGGTGCTCGTTGGATCTTGGGGGATGGATCCACGATCCTTTTTTGGAGAGACAGGTGGGCTACAGATGAAGCTCTCACTGTAAATCAGAACTTGGCTGGCTTGAGGGCCCAGATTGATCCAAACAGTCATCTCAAGGTTTCGGATTGCATTGACCGGAGTTCCCTTCCCCCTCGATGGAAATTTTTGATGATGCATGGGTTTGATAATGAGGTGAATTTCTTGTACAGTGTCCTCCAATTGATGTTAATTCCTTCGGTCATGAGAGACGACAAAATTATTTGGAGCAACACGTAGGATGGGCAATTTTCTGTTAAGTCCGCTTATGATCTTTTGTCGTGTGAGGCTGACCCTCGATGGAAAGCAATTTGGAGGAAAGGGATTATTCCTAAGATAAATTACTTTGCTTGGATTGCCTTTTATAACAAAGCCCTTACCATAAACAATCTCCACAAGAGAGGCCTTGCAATTCCCAACAGGTGCTATCTTTGCTTAGTTGACTGTGAAACATTCGATCACTTATTTTTGCATTGCCCCTTTTCCCATTCAGTCCTAAGCTGTGTGTTGTCTTCCTTCCAAGTACTCTGGTGCTCCCCTCGCTCCCTTAAAGACACCTTCCTCCAATGGCCCAAGCCCTTTAATAATTCTAAGCTTGGATTCCTTTGTGAGGCTGCCTTTCACCATTCCATCTGGAAAATTTGGCTAGAGCATAATGCTAGAGTCTTCGGCAAGATCCCTAGAATGGCTCCCTCTATTGCCTAGTGGGCCTTATCCTTTGCTGTCGAGAATTCAAAAACTATTCCTAGCTCCCGGCCTCACAATCCTTGGGAGGAAATTATTTTCAAAAGACTGAACCTTGGCTCCTCTTCCAGAGTTGACTCAGTGAATGGTCGCAGGGAGGTCACTTGGACCAAACCTCCTTTGGGGTGGATCAAACTTAATTTTGACGGGGCTTCTAAAGGCAACCTGGGGCCCGCTGGTTTCGATGGGCTTGTCAGGGACCATAATGGGAAGCTGATCTTGGCCTACTGTGAAAATTTGGGCCCTCAGACCAATCATTTTGTCGAAGCCCGTGGTGTGTTGAAAGGGTTGCAGGTCATATCAAATGATCCTAGGCCTTTAACTATTGAAGGCAATTCTATAAACATTATCAACTACCTTTGTGGCTCCAAAGACCCGTCATGGTGGGTCTTGAATATCATCCTCAAGGCTAGGATGCTCCTCTCTCGGTGTGCCAGGTGGGAGGCGGGGCACATCTATAGAGAAGGTAACCGGGTGGCGGATCACTTGGCCAACAAAGGACTGATGACCACGTGCCTAGTTGTTTGGCGTTCTCGTTTCCCAATCGAGGTGGACAGTTTGGCCAAGGCATATATTCCCTCATGATGAAGAATTTGTATCATAGGTCTTCTCCCAAAGTTTGTTGATATATTGTCTTCGGCTATTATTCTGTTTTAATGTATTTCAAGATCAAAATTTCTAGGACTGTCCACGTCTTCTGGGGCCCTCGGGCATTTTGTATTTCCCTATATTTTTTACGAACTACTCTATTTACCTAGCCATCCGGCATGAAATATATTTTAGCAAGGCTGATTTTGTACATAATGTTTTGGGTTCCCTTATAAAAATCCATAATTAATCTATTATTATAATTACCAAAAAAAAAATTATAGGTAATCTAGCCCCATACCCAAGTCTCAAAAATACATTTCTAACTATCATGTACCTTCCTAATATATTTCAACCCATTTATCTAGGTTATAATAAATAAGGATTCCATGGAGGAATAAATAATTATAACCTTTTTGATACCTCACAATGGCATTCAAAATTTCTCTTTGAAAGAGATTCTTGAGTTTTATTTGGTTTTGAAATATTTACAATTTATTTTGAATTGACATCTTTGTCTTGATATTAAAAATCATGATCTCCTTGAATTTCATTCCCTATTTTAGTAATAATAAACTCCATGTTCATGGAGTTCTATTCATGCACTTTTATATTTAAGGCTATTAGACACACCAACCAAATATAGTTTATAAATATGATCGCTAAATTTATTCAATTTTGCCTCGCTAGGAGAAGAGATGGAGGGAAACCAGGAGAGGAGAGGAGATGGAGGGAAACCAGGCCTAGGAGGTAAGTGTGGAGGAACCAATTCCTCGCTAGGTAAGGCTGGTAGACCACCTACAACTAAAAGCAATTGCAGTGATAAGGATGAAGATGCAGAGGACAAAGGAGGTACAATAGTGGGTCTGCCACCTGCTAAGCCTAGGGAGTAGCACTTCTAGGGAGATGATTTTCCTTCGTCTGAGTTTTCTACTTTAGGTCCCACTATCGCACCAACCAAGGTAGTTTTCTATGCTACATAATTAAATGGTCAGGCCCCCACTTTGCCCCCCAGCACCACTATCATCCCAAATGATCAAAATGTATTCATACCTGATGACATTGCTGACCAATACCTAGCCATGGAAATATTTACACTGGTAGGGAAGTTTGTTGGTGGCAGGCCTGACATCGATACTATCCGTAGATGGGCAACTACCAAATGGAAGACCTTGGGAAGCATGGAAATAGTAGCTCAGTACAGGGTTTTTTTGCCATCATATTGAGTAATGAGGAAGATACTAATCAGATTCTCACTAGGGGTCCATGGTTCCTAGGCTGCAAGAGCCTTTTCTTGAAGAAATGGGACTTAGATTTCAATTCGGACACCCAAGACATAAATATTGCCCTCATTGGGATGTGTATCCCTAATTTACCTTTCCATTGTTGGCATGATGACGTCCTCCTTTACATTGCAAGAGTTATAGGAGATCTCCTGGCCATTGATCTGGTTACAAGAGCACGTAGAAGGATGAATATAGCTAGGATTTGCATTAACGTAAATTTAGCTTCTGAGCTCCCTACCTTTGTCACCCTAACTCACAAGATATTTTTCTTCAAACAAACTTTAGAATATGAGAATAAACCACATTTTTGTATGGAATGCAACACCCAAGGTCACCTGAGGTATCAATGCCCTCTCCTCAAGGCTAAATCCAACACAGACAACAGGCAATCTCAAGCAACTGGTATTCTACAAAGTGGTAATAGAGGTGAAAACTTTAGACCCCAAAAGAAAGGGACCCAGCAATTTCAGGTAAAGAATCATTAGAACAAGGTAGTGGTAGGTGGTACTGGAGAATCCCAATCCCCTAGTGGAAAGGAGAAGATGCATACGACTCATCATCAAGTAAGTTCATCTATCACTACTGCCAACAGATTCAATATTCTAAATGAGATTGTAGATTTGAATCAAGGAAATGCTATGGTTTCCTCCTTGAAGGTTTTGAATGCCCTAGAACCACCAATAGGAGTTCTTTCCTCTCCTCCTTCCATCCCCTTTAGTACTTCTTAGGAACCTAGAACTCCTAATTCTTGTGAAACCCTACCTGAGCCTAATGTCGATCTCAGCTTCCTCAACACCCCATCTAAATCTAGACCATCTCAGAGTCCCCTTGATGAACTAGCAACAAATTCCTTGTTGGAAGAAACCTCCTCATCGAGTCTAAATAATTATATTAGACCCCTTAGCCTAGTTCTTGAAAAAATTATTCCTTACAAACCTAGCCCCAAGCAAACTAGAAGCTCTACCAAATCCCCTGTGGATTTTGGGAGTGAAAAGAAAAGAGGTAAACCTTCCAAGTAGGATCAAAGGAATTCCCAAACAACGGATGATATAGCAAATGGAGTTTAGAAGACCCTTTTCCCAAATATTACTTCTCATATTTTAGATGAGATCAAGAGCACCAAACCCCCTCACCCAAGTGGTAGGGGATGCTGTAAAACCCCCAAACCTTATAAATGAAGCTCCTCTCATGGAATGTGAGAGGCCTCAATGGGGCTTCCAAACAAAGAATTGTCAATTCTATGAGGAAAGACATTAGACCTTCCATATTCATCATGCAGGAAACAAAAATTAATGCCAACAGTTATGAATTGCTAAAATTATATGGAAAAATGCAGGAGTTATAACCAGTAATGCTAGAGGAACTTCTGGAGGACTCATATGTATGTGGGATAGGCAAAAAGTTGAAGAACACCTCCTTCATTCTAGTGAAATACTATTAAGTGTCCTCTTTCATGACATCAATAGTGACTTATCTTGGGTTGTCACCAATGTTTATGCCCCTAACATGATTACTGGGAGAACTCAGTTGTGGGAGACCCTAACAAAGATGAAATATTCCTTTAAAAATATACCATGGATAGTGGCTGGGGATTTTAATACACCCCTGTATCCTTCAGATAAGAAAGGATGTGAAAATCCTACCAAAAGTACTGAGGAGTTTATAGAATTCTTCAACACTAACAAGCTCATGGATGTCAATATAAAAAAGGGTAAATATACCTGGAGCAATAGATGATTTGGGGCACAACACATCCAAGTTAAACTTGACAGAGTTTTCCTCTCAAGAAGTAGTGCAGGATTTTGGTGATGCGACTCTCCATCCTCTTCCCAAAGTGGGGTCTGATAATAATCCTCTCATCTTGGACATCAACAGACCAAGTCCTTTAAAAAAGCCTTCCATATTCAACAATATGTGGCTTCATCACCCAGACATCAGACAACATGTTTCTCATGTTTGGCAACAAGAATACCAAGGACGCGCATCCTTTAGACTATCTCAGAAACTAAAAACTCTCAAATCAGACCTAAAAATCTAGAATAAGGAAGTCTTTGGAAATATTTTTGCCAACAAGAAGTCTCTCTTAGAAAGAATCAATCAAATTGAAATAAAAAATGAACATGAAGAGCTAGACTCCCAAACCAAAATTGAAGAAAAGCAGATTCTTGCTGAGTATCACAATATCCTTGCTTGTGAAGAGACCTTTTGGCACCAAAAATCTAGAGCTCTTTGGCTCAAAGAAGGTGATTCGAATACAAAATATTTTCATGTGGCTACCCTCTATAATAGAAGCAACAATAGTATCAAAAATCTAACTAAGGAGTATGATATTCTATCAAACATTGAGGAGATTAGGGATGAATCCAACTCCTACTTTTCTAAGCTTCTTGAGAATGATGATTCTTATTCTATTTTATCTCAAGAGGCCCTTCTTCACCATATCCCTCCTAATTCCATCCCTAAATCCATAAATTCCTCCCTTATTTATCCCTTCAAGGGTGATGAAATCAGAATGGCTCTTTTCTCCATGCAACCCGACAAAGCCCCAGACCCAGATGGCTTCTCTCCTCGCTTCTTTCAACACTTCTGGGATATTGTGGTACCTAATGTGTGTTTGACTGTCAAAGAATTCCAATCGCTCAGAAGGATTCCTTGGGGGTACAATTCTACTTTCATAGTTTAGACACATAAAACGCGTCATGTTGAGGGTGACTACTCATATGGACATGCTATAAGACCATATGGAGGATCTTGGACAAACTCCAAGATAGAGCAGTGGTTCTAACCACTAAATTTAGGCATTTTTTCCTAATTAGTCTAAACCGTAGCCCAGACCTGTGGTCTCTAGTATAAACCATGGTTGACACCTACGGTCTGTAGTCTAGACCGTAACTGTGACCTGTGGTCTTAACTGAAGTTTAGTTAGGCCTTCCATCCAAGCCAAATCGGTTGGAACAGCCAAAATATCTAGAAGAATGCAGTTGAAGGATGGAAGATTCCAAAGGCTTCCATCCCAACTGTCCTAACCACCCTTCTTGGTCTTGGCTTCTCCATGAAGCCACCCCTAGCCCTAGGGGCATGCTATAAATACCCCCTCCAAAATGGGGAGAAAATACGATGATGAGAGGATGATTTGTATAGCGAAGCACTAACGAATTATCGAGTGAGTGTAAAATGATCAAGTGAGCAACGAAGCCCTATCGGATTGCATACTGAATTTGTGCATTCGAAGGCTACTTTGCTATTCATCCAACGATCAGTTTGCCATGGAAGCCCTAGGAGCCTAGGAGGATCAAGAAACGTAAATCCAGGCAAATGAAGGCCCTTCATATCAAATTTATCACCAAATAAGTCTGAGGACAACAAAGGTGACCCTTGAAAATCAACTTAGACAAGGAGATCAATCCCACTACCCCTGATTTTGAGGTTAAACCTATCAGAGGTCAAACTGCGGCTATCATTTGTGGTTCACAGTGCATATCGCTCACTAGAGCTACAGTTTGCAATAGGTGACATATCACCTTACTCTTTTCATTTTTGTCCGATTAAATAGGGTAGATTAATAATTTCTTAGGTTTAATTGCAATTTATAAGAACTCTGATCGTAGGAATTAGTTTAGAATAGATAGTTTATGTTTTGCATTAATTAGGACATTTGTGGATATTTTATGCACCTCTATGCTTCTATTTTATTATCTGATCCATGCATTATTTGTCTAATGATCTCCTTTATGCTATATTACAAATCTTGATTCAATTAGCATAGTGCAAAGGATTTCTTTATGTTTTCTTGATTATTAGTTTAATGGAATTATCATGTATGTTTCCTTAAAAGGCCTCATCATGAGAGGCTATCTATATTTTTGATCGTGTGCTATTATTTCTTGATCATAGTAAGATAGGTGCAAGAGGATTCTATGTCATAATCCTTCCACATCACGAAGAAGGGGGTCAACTCCACCCCAAGGCAGTTTGCAACTAGTCAAAGGGCATTAATGCGCCTACCCTATTGAGGGCATTGGAAATTGTATAAATTGTATCATCATTCAAGTGACCCTAAGAGGGGTATATTTGTAATAGAGATTCATCCATAATCAATACAAGAAATATCATTTTGTTGAGTTTATGCAATGTGTCAAGTTTTTACACTTTTATGATGATTATAGACCAATACAGTAGATAGGTGCATGCTTTTTGGTTATGTCATATGGCGATCACGGTGGAACTCCACATTTGTAGCCCCTGAGTGCTGACATTCTTTATTTTTTTTTATCTCAGGTGCTAACCACAGCTAACAGTTGCGGTTATTTTTTGGCCCGCAGCTGTCACCTATGGTTCACACTGCAGCACGTAAACCAGAGCTATGGTTTACAACAAAAGTAGTAGACAACAAAGAAACTACTTGGCATCAGATCAAGAGCTGAGATAGGCTCTATTTTCATTCTCTGTTCTGCATTTTATTCTTTGTATTTTTACAGTAAGTGTCAAATCGATGGCAAATTAGATACACTAAAGGAAAGGGTGAATGAATAGTCCTAGTTTTCTTTCACATTCCTTCCATTAGAAAGGCGTTGCTAGGAACAACAGACCTTTGATTGCAATCTGCCCTAGAATACAATGACCTTGACAAAAATTGTGTGGTCGTTTGCATGCTTGAGGCCCAATTAGAGGCCATGTCATCATAAATCGCATTGTCATAACATCATGTAGGACATAGCATGCATACCTTTCTGAATTTGAAACGTTCCTTTTCTTTTTATGCATATCATGTAGGAATGATCATATGAATGCTCTTTTATGCATTTGTCTTTATGCAAAGTAAAAAGAACCCCACACACCACGTTTCATTTAAACATTAGTGGCATTGGGCTCTCACATCCAACCCATTTGATTGAGACCAACAGTGGATGTCATTACCACTTGGTTGGCTCATTTGAAATTGTATTATCGAGACCCGCTTGTGGCCAAGGTCAACCCAAGAACTATCCTATCCATACAAAATAACATGCACTCATCTTCGAAAGAGTGTATCATTGTGCACGGTGTGTTGGGTGAGGGTTGGTAGTACCTATGCTACCTCGTTGAGTATGGACTTCACTCCCATATTCGTCTTGTGCAAGTATATAGGTGAAAACCTTTGAACAAATTGAGTATAACATCAACTTTTGAAAAACACGATAAGAGTTCAGATTATATTCACAAAAAATCAAATACACTAAACTAGTTTTAGGACACACATTTAATACTTAAAGGAGATAATCACATTATTTACTTTGTATGCTTCTTTATTGCTTAATTCATCAAGATAAGGCCCTCCTTGAGGCCATAATTTTTAGTAAGAGAGGAAACCTCTTGAGTTTTGTTTAGTTGGTGCATCATGACAACTAGGCATGATAGAGCTCAATCATGAGCTAATGATTCAGAGAGTTCATGGAGGGGATCTGAACACTCCTGATGTTCTCCTGAGGATCTTTCAAACCTCGTACGCCTCCTTTCTAGGCATCACACTAGTTGTGCAGCTGACGATCTAATCCTCCAAGCATGACCTTCTGAGAGTCATCGTGAGCTCCCTTCATCACGTAGGGGGTTCACCCATACAGAGCATGGGGTTTCTTTGCATATGGTGAGAACACAAACCACTAGGTCTCCATATAAGGAGATAGAGAGTCATGGATCATACTCTACGAGTCAGTCCTATAGGGAATCTGAGTCTCATGCAGCCCATGAGAGGCAGCTACTCCAAGACCAATTGGAGGCACGTCGTCAGCATAAGCGTCTACAGCGTGAGTCCGTAGAGAGAAAGAAAGTGCATCAACCAAGGTTGGATGAGCTCCAAGAGTGTGAGGAGAGGATTTACCAATAAAAAGCACATGAAGAGCAATCATGTGAGGTAATTTTTGAAAAGAAGCTCATACCTAGAGTATTCAAGCAATAAGTCAATGCGATGCACCCAATGCATCATCAAGAGTTGCCACTTAAGCCAATAGATAGCCATGCTTCTAGAAATATAGAAATGCCTTGGGTTATCAAAGCTATTGATGAAAATTCAAATTCATGTACATTTGATAAAGTGTGCTGCTCCATTCTCTTGTAGCTTTGGGTGGCGTTTTGTCCTCAGCAACTAAAACAGTCATAGTCTTCTGTTTTATAACTGTTACCATATGAGACATGATGCTGTGAAAGCTGAGAATATTTGTGCCACTGCAGGAATAGTTCTCAGCTGCCTCTTTAGAGACTGGCTGAAGGAGTTCCCATGGAGTATAGTGGTTCCAGCATCGTGATTAGCCTGTGCACCACCTGGCATTCTGATCTCTGTTACTTTATGAGAACTGCAGAGCATTTGTATTTTTGTTTTGGCTGTTTCATATGATTCTTATATAAAACTTTGCTCAATTCCTTAGTTGAGGTGGAATTCTGAGGTTTTTCAGTTCATAAAGCCTTTGTGTACTTTTTGAGGATTCAAGATATTTTATTATATGTTTGGATTTCAGATAGAGCATGAATATCAACTTGTTTATAAAGCTAAAGCACCATGTTGTCACATAGACAGGCGAATTGGATCCCACTCAGTAGCTGTGAAAGCTTTGGAATCTAATCACCAGGACACAGGCGAGATTCTCAGCCTCTGGGTTGGCAGGTGGCTTACCTGCCATCCCAAGATTTGGGATAGAGGTGAGCCTCGCTGTGGCGACGTGGAACTCCGTCTTGCACTCTCTCTTTATGGATTATTATTGACACATCTTAGCAGAGTTGTGGATGCCATTATGGAGTTGCTCATAGCCCCTTCGAAGGTATCATTAGAAGATCTTCACACTCCTACCAAGGAGGAAGAACCTAGCATGGTCATGGATGCACCCGAGTGTATCACACCCTCTTCATCCATCATGACACCAGATAGATTTTATGAGGACTATGGTGAATATGAAGAGCCTATGGAGGATAGTCTTACGATGTTGCCCACCATAGAGTCCACTAAAGATTTAGGTCAACTTTTCATCGAATCTCCATCTATAGATCCTATCCTGGAGACATCGTATGAGCATGAGGAAGGTTTAGTTATCACAACTAAAATAGAACAACCTCAGTATGTGGACGAATTACCCGTGATGCATGCAGTTGTGGAGTTTTCTCACGAGTTTGTGGGGATGGTCGAAATTAGGCCAGATTTTCAAGTTATTTTTAATTATATAAAGCAAGAGATGGGACAACCTAGTGGTGTTTCCACATTTCCAGGTCCAAAACTTTTGAAATTAGTCACTCCTGACTCATTTCTCAAGGCACCATCTCAAGAGTACAAACAAGTAGGTTCCTCACATCAGATTGGAGGTACTAAAAGTGACATAGTTAAACACAACAAAGTGAAGCAAGAGCTTGAGCTGAGTCATATGCATGAGCATGTGGATAATATTGACAAAGTGTGTTATCAAGAAGCATCCACATCAATTCAAGTGAAGGAAATAGGTGGTTTTCAATTACCTAATGTATCGATAGCATCCACTTTTTTGTTTACTTCAAATGACAAAGGTATTTTGAATCAGTCGCTAGAAATACATATGAATTCTTTGTCAGTCTTGCAATCCATTTTAAGCCATCTAGAATAGATGGAGCATCGAATGGATGAGCAATATAAGTCTTTGCATTTTATCAAGAACCAGATTGAAAATTTGGAATTACAAAAGCAACCCCTACCTGAGGACAAATTGCTTCCCATGCAAATACAGGAAAAGCCTCAGTGGAAGCAAAAGCTCATGCGGCCAACCCAACCATTGGATTCTCAAAGCAAACCAATGTGGGGAAAGAGCCCAAAATAGTCGCAGCCTAGTGGGACTCCTTTACAAGAGTCTATTTTTGATATCTTTGAGAAGCTACAGAAGGCTAAGGTCATCACCTTGCCTAATATTGTCCCTTTGAACCCAAATAAAGTTAAACCTATGGGTTATAGGGAGTATCACTACCATCTCTACCATTGAATAAAGGGACATGACATTCGATATTGTCGTGAATTTAAGAGTGTGGTGCAAAATTTGATAGATAATGGGGTTTACCATGTAGATGGTTCTCTTAGAGTGCCCCAATATGATGAAGTGGAGGTCATGCCTCCTCAAGAGCGACCTCAGAGTCGTTAGTCACCTCGTAGGCCCAATAGGCCAATGCAATGAGTAGTTTCATTTTAGATGACTACTCTAACTTTGTTTCAAAATTTACACGAGGCACAAGCATTCATATTACCTAAAGTTAAGCGTAAGGTATCCAAAACTGGGTCACCTAATGAAGGTCCCTTTTGTGTGTATCATCGAGCACATGGACATGATATTCAGAGTTGCCAGTCATTTAAGAGGGTCATCAAAGACCTAATCGAACAAAATGAGATCCATAAGGATGGCTCTCTCGTTCACTCATGTCAAAGTGTAGGCACACCGGTGAGGTCTAATCTTCACCTTGGGGAGTCAAGTTTTGTCAATCATCCTAAACAAGCTAATTACTCTTCAGTAAATAGCATGCACGTTGGGGGTCTACATGGTAACATACATTTTCCACCAGTCATGCCACATTCGATAAGGAAAAATGAGGAATCTAGAGGTATTGCACCTCCCTCACCATTGTCGAATGGCACACTCACTAGGGGTATATAGGGCAGCATGCCCTTCCCAAAAATGTTCCAAGGGTTCCTAAAAACCGCTTGGTCAAGTCATTCAAAAATATCCATAGGCGTCTATAAGCCCTTTGGTCAACGTCAAAGACTCCGACAGTTTTTTCCAAACTACTTGGTCATCCCAAAAGGCTCCAAGATCTCATTCGAGTGATTTGATCATGTCAAAAAAATATCCAAAGGCATCTATAAGCCCTTTGGTAAGTCAAAAAGGCAGTAAGGATTTTTAAAAATCGCTTGGTCAACCCAAAGGTTTCGAGGGTTACTTAAAGTCACTCAGTCATCCCAAAAAGGCACCAAGGATTTCTAAAAATCATTTGGTCAACCCAAAGGCTTCGAGATTTTTTCCAAACTACTCGGTCATCCCAAAAGGCTCCAAGATCTCATTCGAGTGATTTGGTCATGTCAAAAAAAGCTCCAAAGGCATTTGTAAGCCCTTTGGTCAGTCAAAAAGGCACCAAGGATTTCTAAAAATCGTTTGGTCAACCCAAAGGTTGAGGGTTACTTAAAGTCACTCGGTCATTCCAAAAAGGCACCAACAATTTTTGAAAATCTCTTGGTCAACCCAAAGGCTCCGAGAGTTCCTATGATTGCTCGGTCATCCTAAAAGGCTCCAAACTCTCTTGCTGAGAGTTTAGTCAACTAAAAGGTTCCAAAGGCATCTGTAAGCCCTTTGGTCAATCCAAAAAGCTCCACTAAGGATTTCTAAAAATCACTTGGTCAACCCCAAAAAGCTCCAAAGGCATATATACTCATCGTTTGGTCAAATATGAAAGCTCAAAAATTCATAAAAATTTGAAAATATATAAAATTCCAAAAAAAATTGGTAAAGCATAAAATCCAAAAACATTTGCTTTTGCAGTTTGCATTTTCATACATGCATTCACCTCATCATATTGCATTTAGGCATTTTTCATCCATTGCATTCCATAGTAGAGTGTAATATGTCTATCAAAATCTTACAAATGGTCGCACGTTTGTGTTTCAATCATGCACCCTTTCATTTATCATAATTCATTGCATTCATACACGATACCTATTGCGGAGAAATATGTATGTATATTAAGTTTTCCAATCACTCAAACATACCTAGTGGGTTCTTCAGATATTGTAGAAAGCTTGCTTTGCTTTCATAGATGAGGTCATTAGTTGGGATAGTGCTTCAACATATCAGGATCCCGTCACTAAGAAAAACAATATAAAATCCTGCTAAGACAAGAGATGATGAAAGCTGTGAAAGCGGTCTTAGGTATCTAGAGAGATGGGTTTCACGACCTGCTTATCTTGCAAATAGTCGATCTAGAAAGGTGAACTTTGGAAAAAGGACAAGAATTTTCCCTATAAATCCCAAAGTTACAAAGTTTAAATCCCAAGTTACAAAGTGCAAATTTCAAAGTACAAAATTCAAATCAAACATAGTGAATCAAAAGCACTATAAAAATCCCTTGCTCAAATAAAATGGTAACGCGTGGACTAATAGTGATTTTTATCACTACATATGAGCAAGTAAGAAGGGTGAGAACTTGAATCCCTAGATTATCCACCTTTTGAAAGCCATAGAGTGATCCCCGATCGCAGTAATGGGTTGGAAGAGTCCCACCTACAATCGGAGGGGTAGTTCTATTGGGTGATCCCCAAACATAGCAATGGGTTGAAAGAGTCCCGCCTACATTTGGAGGGGTAGCCCTGATCAATTTGCAAGATGAGCTAGCTCTAGGTGCCTAGGTTTGTCTAGCTGTATAAGTCTAATCAAAGCTAAAACAAGGATGGTACGATCGTATGAGGAACCCTATCTCACATATGGGTTGAAAGAGTCCTGAATGACATACGGGGTATGCTTATGGTCTATCTAAAAATACTCACATGCACACACAAGGATAATGAATAGTTGGGTTTGTCATGACAAAAGCCTTGTCCAATAAAAGCCTTGTATAGTTAGTATGTGATTTTTGGAGAAGTCTACTAGGGTGTTTGAGTCTCATGGAAAACCTCAAAAATTTCTCTAATAGCAACAAGATACAAAATATCATTAGACATCAAAAATACGAGTCATTCATTCATTAGAATGCATTTTACAAAGCACAATCAAACATATAGGATAGATACCGCATGAATATCAGAAATGATGTTTAGATGACCACTGACTATATAGTGCAACAAAGAAAAATATACATAATGACATATTCATTCATTAGCATTATACCAATCCATTTTACTGCATTTCATATATGGGTGATTAATTTATTAAGTTCTTGTAATGAGAATTATCAATTATTTTGCATGATTGTTATACATTTTGTGGTGTCGTATTTTAAAATTGATATACACAGTTTACATTCATTCCTTATGTTTTAAGTGATTAAAGCATACAGGTTCATTCCCATTAGATTATGATTATGTACATAATGCATTACCATACATTGCATAGCATACCATAACTTCATAAAAATAAATGCATGCCCACAAAGCAAAAACAAATATGCGTTCAAAATAAATAGTGCATCCATATGCATACATTATATATGGCACATCTAATCATCTAGATCACTGCATCTCATCAACATCATCATAAATAAGATAGTTATCTAGTGCATGTCATCCATACATTGCATCATATAAACATAGCATCAACATAAGCATTACATCCATGTGCATCAAATAAACATAAAATCAAAAATAAACATCAGATACACATAATGAGCCATAAATGATCAAGTCACATATATATATATATGTAAGGGGGAAAAAAGAGTACATAGGAAGTGTATCAAAATACCCATAGGCTACAAAGTGTGTAGGTCCTCGACCTTACACCCAAAATAAATATAGCATAGCAAAAGTGTAGTCTGCATCTAGCAGAGCCCAAATCTAGTCTACTCCCCCTATATCGGAGCTCTCATCACCTCCCTTAGCACTGTGCTCTGGAGCCTGCTCTCCTGTCTACTCTGGCACCTGTGGTGGGTCTTGCTGTGGGTCTTGCCTGCCTCCAAATCCTAAGGCACCCAACACATGAGAAACTAGTAACTGTAGTAGGCTAGTCCTCTGACTGGCAACCCCTAAAGTCTGCCCTGCATCTCTAGGACTGGCACACGATGTCACCCCATGTGTGCTAGAGGACCTATGCATCCTCTCAGTTCTATGAGTCCTATGACCCAAGCTAGCCATAGACTATCCCGAGGTCCTAGACCTGGTCTACTGAGACTCTAAGGAGAAAGGATCCTCAAGAACTTGTAGCCCATGCATCTCAATATAGCCAACTAGCTGATCAATATGAGCAAGTCGAGCTGCATGCATCTCATTGGTCCTCATGACCATGCTATGCACAGTCACTCTACCTCGGCCATCAAATCCTAAACACCTACTAGAGCTGCCACTAGTGCTGCCGGAGGCCCCATAGTAGCCTAAGGAGGTGACATAGCCCCCCTCGATACCCAGAGGAGATCCCTCTTCGCCTCTGCTGTAGTCCATTATGCCTGTGCTAACTCTAGGGCAGTCTGTAGTCTCTAAACTTGGGCCTCTACATCTGTGGCCCACGTAGTAAGATCCTATATCTGATCATATGCCTCAGTCAGGTGCCTATCCCTGTCAGATACCTTCACCTCCAGAGTGGCGATAGTAGTATCTCGCTCTAGCTGCTGTGTGTGGAATCATCCAAGTTGACTCTACAAGTTAGCCACTTGAGCTAAGAGCTGACCCTCTACACTATTGAGAGGGACCTCACCCTCCTCTAGAGCCTCCTCATCTAGGTCAACCTCGGGAGCCTCCTCGGTGGTGGCCTTTGTGCCCCAGCCGCCCTCTGTCCGCTGATGCACCTTACGCCCGTTGAGATCCACCTCTACCTCTTCCTGATCTGGCTCTCGGCCTAAAGGACTTGTCATACCATTTGAACATGGACCACAACCCATCATACTCTGGAGTGGTCCCAGTAGTCTCGACTCCAATCTCCTAGTAGTCATCAATAGCATCTCCTAGAGGCTCAAGAGCGATCCACTGTAGATCATGTTTCACGACCAAGAATTTGTATCTAAGGGGGATATCTAGAATATCTTGCACAAGCCCAAACTATCTCAGGACCTGAGAGTAGAACTGGTACTCTTGAATCTTGACCTTATGGCCGATCAACCATCTATTGTGGTGCACTTGTCTCAACCATTGGCCCTCCTTTGGCCACGTTGGACAATCCATATAGGGTCGTCATTGAACATAATTCAAGCCAAGTGTCGTAAACTAAGTGATATAATGTTGGACGTCACCATCATGGATCCTACTACGAGTACCCTCCTCATCACGAGGCCAACAAGTGGCATAACACTGACGATTTTCAGAAATAGTAGTGATCCATAGTGGAAGATCTGCAGGACACTCGATCCAGATGTGTTGCCACCCCAAGATCTGCAATAGAAGACTACAACTTATGCCCTTATGGCTATGCTTAGTAATCTGGTATAGCTCCATGTAGAGTTGACATAGCAGGGTGCTTCCTCAAGGTAGAAGTAAGGGCTCCTCTATAGAGCTCTGAAGCACCCTCCAAGTAGTGGACAGGAGGTTCCAGGGAATCCTCACACCCGAGGAGTTTGGAAGGACAATTTATACTATAAGGTGCATGAAGAGGGCTTCTCGTGTAGAGAAGACATCCTCGTGATACCACTCGTCGATGTGCACCCCTTCGTGGTCAATCGCGTCCTGAGCATCCTCGCTCTGGTCATCGAAGATAGAATAAAAAACAACCTCCTTTACCCTAGAGGTAGAGGAGATGATGGCCTCACCATCAATGGGGATCTTGAAGATCCTATAGACATCCTCTAGAGTAACAATCATTTCACCTATAGGCAAGTGAAATTTTTTGGTCTGCGTATTCCAACATCGGGCCAACACAGTCAGGTAGGCTTGATCTACCCTAATGGTGGGCAAATCCATGACATAGTCGAACCCAATAGCTCAAAACCAATCTTGATAGTCATCAGATACAACTTCACGAAGAGTCTTTAGAATGTCATGCTCTCGGGCTCTAGAATTCAATATCTGAAATAGAAAGCATAATTTAAGACAAAATCTAGCTAAACACAGCTAAAAACAATGCTAAACAAAAAAAAACAAAAAATAAACCACAACTGAAACCTGCGGTCCCCAATTTGCAAATTGGGAACCGCAGCTGAAACCTGTGGTCCCCAATTTGCCATTTGGGAACCGTAGCTACCAGATGTGGTTTATGAGAGGCACCCATTTCGGGTACCCTCCTAGACCACTAAGTCATAAAATTAAATTCCTAAAGCTAACCTAGACTAGTGGGGTTCATTACCAATAGTTTAGTGAGGTTCATTATCCGCATTACTTAATGTGGTTCATTTTACTGGTATTGAGTGCGAGGTCTCAGTTTCGAGTTACCTTGCCCACACCCTGGCCTCGGCTAGTAGATGGTTGATTAGGATCCGCCATCGAGGTAGATGAGTGTAATTACGGTAGAGTGTGGTAGCGTTTCGGATCAGGGAATTTTCTCTCACTCTTAGAGCTCTCAAATTTCTAGTGCTTGCAAGAAAATAATAAAAAATTTCAAATGGGAATTCAATTTATAGGTTCTCCTAGTCTCGGTGAACCGTAGTTGACACCTGTAGTTTCGAAACTAGGGTTTTCCACCCATAGGTCTGACCCATGGTTCCCAAAATTTGGAAAATTAAACCGTAGACCATACCTGTGGTCCATAACTAGCATTAAATGCACTCAAAGCCCACCGTGGGCAGGTCTAAAAGAGAAAATCAATGACTTTCATCGGACTAAAATTCAAAATCAATGATTAAAATTACAAATTTGGTTATGTTAAAAGAACCAGGATCAATCAAATACATGCAAAATTAGAAAAAATCAAATAATTAAAAACCAAATGCGCCTCGTATTCAATGATTTATCCTATACACTTGGTGGTTGCGACTGAGTTGCGATCCATGCAATCTGGCAAGATGAGTAAATCACCATAAGGACATTTGGGGTAAAATTATCATTTCTTTTATATCTTTCAACAAATCATCGATAAATATGATTCAACACAGGTCTAATTGCATTTGTATCATTTTGATTCCTTAAGATGGCTATTGTAGCCTGACTGCTCCATGGGATAGAAATGTGCAAATACTACTAAGAGTTGCAATCATAAGCTGAACTAGGCCTAGCCAAGGCATTAAAAGGCTTGAATCTAAATTTGTTCAGGATCATTCATTATGGTCAAGCGATTTTGTCGCTTCATACATTGTCATTACCCTCATTGACTCGTCGCTTGAGGGGGTAGTCATAATTTCATAATCATAATCAAAGTCAGTAGAAGATCCCTAAGATCGTAGATCCCCTGATCTTGTCAAAATTACGTTCGTTCTTGCAAATCATTGTCAACAACTATCATAAGCTTCCCCCTTTGCTTGGGGTAAATAGCAAATATGATAATTGGTTTGTAACTCTCATCCTTCGGATTTATGGGTCAGAATATACCCATACTTGGCATTGATGCTATCCGAACGTCTGATGATGAGGGCAAACTTGTCAAAATGTAAGCCTTTCACAAGTTGGAAGCAATGATTCCAAGATGCGCATCCTTTTTTTGGACCTAGGGCATCTAATGTTGATCTAACTAATGATCATCATAGAAGCTTAGAAATCATTTTAGGAAGTATATTTTTGCTCAGCGTTGTTCAATCTCACAACGCATCTCAAAAGGGGCATCTGTAGACACCTAAAATGTGTCATGTTGAGGGTGACTACTCATATGGACATGCTACAAGACCATATGGAGGATCTTGGAAAGACTCCAAGATAGAGCAGTGGTTCTAACCACTCAATTTAGGCATTTTGGTCTAATCAGTCTGAACCGCAGCCCAAACCTACGATCTCCATTATAAACCATGGTTGACACCTGTGGTCTATAGTCTGGACCACAACTATGACCTGTTGTCTTAACTGAAGTTTAGTTAGGCCTTCCATCCGAGCCAAATCAGTTGGAATGGCTAAAATATCTAGAAGGAGGTAGTTGAAGGATGAAATATTCCAGAGGCTTCCATCCCAACTATCCTAACCACCCTTCTTGGTCTTGGCTTCTCCATGAAGCCACCCCTATCCCTAGGGGCATGCTATAAATACCCCCTCCAAAATGGGGAGAAAAGAGGATGATGAGAGGATGATTTGTATAGCAAAGCATTGACGAATTATCGAGTGAGTGTAAAGTGATCAAGTGAGCAGTGAAGCCCTATTGGATTGCATACTGAATTTGTGCATTCGAAGGCTACTTTGCTATTCATCCAACGATCAGTTTGCCATGGAAGCCCTAGGAGCCTAGGAGGATCAAGAAATACAAATCTAAGCAAATGAAGGCCCTTCACATCGAATTGACCACCAAATCAGTCTAAGGACAATAAAGGCGACCCTTGAACATCAATTTGGATAAGGAGATCAAGCCCACTGCCCCTAATTTTGAGGGTAAACCTATCAGAGGTCAAACCATGGCTGTCAGCCATGGTTCATCATGCAGACCGCTCACCAGAGCTACGGTTTGCAATAGATGACAGATCACCTTACTCTTTTCATTTTTGTTCGGTTAAATAGGGTAGATTAATCATTTCTTAGGTTTAATTACAGTTTAGAAGAACTCTGACCGTAGGAATTAGTTTAGAATAGATAGTTTATGTTTTGCATTAATTAGGACATTTGTGGATCTTTTATGCACCTCTATGCTTCTATTTTGTTATCTGATCCATGCATTATTTGTCTAATGATCTCCTTTATGCTATATTACAAATCTTGATTCAATTAGCATAGTGCAAAGGCTTTCTTTATGTTTTCTTGATTATTAGTTTAATGGCATTATCATGTATGTTTCCTTAAAAGGCCTCATCATGAGAGGCTATCTATCTTTTTGATCGTGTGCTATTGTTTCTTGATCGTAGGAAGATAGGTACAAGAGGATTCTATGTCATAATCCTTCCACATCGTGAAGAAGGGGGTCAACTCCACCCCAAGGCATTTTGCAACTAGTCAAAGGGCAATATTAATGCACCTACCCTATTGAGGGCATTGGAAATTGTATAAACTGTATCATCATTCAAGTGACCCTAAGAGGGGTATATTTGTAATAGAGATTCATCCATAATCAATACAAGAAATATCATTTTGTTGATTTTATGTAATTATTTAGATAGATATGATCAGATCTTGCATTTTCTCTTATTGGTTTTCTATCCTTATCAATGGGTCTGTGACAGGTTTTTTCCAAAGCACCAGAGGTCTCAGGCAAGGAGACCCTATTTCTCCAATGTTGTTCATTATTTTAGCAGAAACTCTAGGCAAGACTATTCAAGCTGCTTGTAGATCTAGGTTGCTGTCAGGGATTAAATATTCCTCTCAAACCACTCCAGTTTCATATCAACAATTTGTATATGATACCATTATATCAAATAGGACCTCTATTACTGAGGCAAAAGTTATCAAATTCATCCTCCAAATCTACGAAGCAGCGGCTGGTCCGAAAGTGAACTTCAATAAAAGCAAATTATATTTCTTGAATACACCTATGCAGAGACAAATTAGGATCACCAAAATTCTAGAGTGTTCCATCACTGACCTTCCTGCCACCTACCTCAGCCTTCCTCTGTTCTATGGCCAACCTACAGGTTCCATGTGGCACAATGTCCTCAAGCGCATCCAAAGGAAACTTACGGGCTGGAAAGGACATCTTCTGTCTCAAGCTGCCAAATGCACTCTTACTGCAGCGGTCCTTCAAAGCATTCCAGTTTATTTTCTATCCATATTCAAGGCCCCCTCTCCCATATCAATTAAAATAGAGCAAATACAAAAATAAAAAATTATGGACAAGAACAAACAACAAACAAAGATTCTATTTGGTGGCTTGGGACAAGGTTTGTAGACCAAGGATGGAGGGAGGACTCGAACTTAGGAGGATTCAGTCCCTTAACTCTGCACTGATTGCTAAATAGGCTTGGAGGCTCATATCAGGTGATGACAATGCATGGATCACTATAGTAAAAAGGAAATATCTTCAAAATGGTGATTTCTTCAATGAAGGTATTCTTAACACAGGGTTAGTGTTCTAGAATTCCATCAAAAGATCTAAGTCTCTTATTATGAAAGGTCTAATATGGATGTTGGGAGATGGACAAAATATAAATTTTTGGAAAGACAATTGGACATCTCGAGGACCTCTCCTCAATGACCCAATTATGTCCAAACTCAAAATCTTCACTGATGACATAATAGGACAGAAAGTCTCTAAATTTTTTACTCCAGGATCACCTTCTACTTGGATTCCCATAGTGCACCCATATTTTCCTACTGAATCTAATATCTTAAATTCTATTCTATCTTCCACCATAATTCCTTCCTCTAGAACTCTCGATTGCATCATTTGGGAACACACTAAAAGTGGATATTACACTATCAAATTAGCTTATCTCCTCCTCTTTGTTCTTGAAGAAAGTATGCCTCCTGTGGATAAAGTCTGGGTCAAACACCTCATCCCTACGATTTCCTTCTTCTCTTGGCTAGCCATCCAAGAGAAAATCCTTACCATTGATAATCGCATTAAAAAAGGAATTCCCATTCCTAGCAGGTGTTTTCTATGTCTCAATGATTGGGAATCCACTAGACACATATTTCTCCACTGCCCCTTCTCTTCATCCATCCTCGGATCTATCTTCCACCACTTCCACATCTAGTGGGCCCCACCTCCTTCCATCAGTGATCTTTTTCAATAATGGCCTAACCCTTTTTGTGACCCCCACCTCCAGTTTCTCTAGAAAATTTCCCTCCACCACTTCCTTTAGCAAGTCTGACTTGAAAGAAACAATAAGGTATTTTCCCTTAAGTCCAAATCCCCTAAGCTTATTTTATCTAAAATTATAGCCTTTGCCTTAGAAAACATCTCCCTCATTCCCCCCTCCTCCAAACCTGCCTCCAAGGCTGAGAAGGATCTAGCCAAAGATTTGGTTCTATCTTTGGAGGATGTTCGACCTTCTGCCTTATGACCTCAAACCATGTGGACACCTCCCCTAGTTGGTTGGATCAAATTTAACATTGATGGGGCTGCCAAGGGCAACCCTGGGAAAGTTGGAGCTGGAGGTATTCTTAGGGATCATCAAGGAAACTTTCTACTTGCCTTTGCTAAAGTCTTAGGTGATCAGACCAATCATGTGGCAGAAGCCAAAAGTATGTGAAGAGAGCTCAATATTGCAAAGGATTTCCCTGAAGGAGATTCCATTAATATCATCAACTACCTCAAAAATATCAATTCCAAACCTTCATGGAGAGTCAAATATTATATTGAGGAAGCCAGGTCTATCATCTTCAACAAGCAGGAAGTCATTTGCCTGTATTCTTTCAGATAATCTAGAAGGTGGTGGATAACTTAGCAAATATTGGAGTCAATTTATATAATTTGCAAATATGGAACACGAATTTTCCAAGGGAAGTCCAGGATCTCATGAATAATGAAAACAGTTGGCAAGTCGTCATCAGCAGGAAATTATTCCACCGATCATCATTTCCTAATCCTTATGATTAAAGTCAGCATCGAGTGTTTTTGTTTGCCTCCGTGTGACTTGATGAGTCTTTGTTCTATCCTACCCATCACCTTCATTGGTTTTTTTCCCCGTCACCATCTCACTCAGCATATCCATGTCACCCTCTCTCCACCTCCTTTTCGCCAGCATTTCTTCCACTCATCATGCCTTCCTCTCTGCCGCCACTCCCGACCCCCTCTCCATTCACATTCACCCAGCTGTCTTCGCTTTGTAATCCCCAGATCCGTATTACTGGTTAAATATCTTTGGATCATTTTCTAACGATCACAACAATTATTATTGCTATTTGTTTCACTTGTGCAGGTCATCGTGTGTTGATTACAATGTTGATAACGTGACTTCTCAGCTTATTTTCCATCACATAACTTCTAGGCAGCTTTAGAGGGCTCTCTTTCTGGTTGTCAAAGGTGACCTTTCCAGTGTTCTATCTTGGCTCAAGGCCCCCATCAATATCATCATCCACCTCAACAAGATTCACTCATGGCAGACGTCTAATGTGTGCACCGTTTTCAAGACCTATCGACACCTTGACATTCGGCTAAATATTTTATGGAAAGCTCAGGACTACTTTGGGATTCTTGACCTTAAGTGCGCTATTTTCCTCTCGTGCCTCATGAGGATAAATTTTTCTTCGTATCTTGGTCTTCAACCCCCTTGGTTAAGGTGCCTCTCCACGTGTGGGAGCCTTCCCTCTTCCACTTTTTCCCCCTCCACCACATTTGCCACACCCACCACCTCTTCCTTCCTCACTTCTTTAATCCCCACTCTCTGTTTCTCTTCCATTTTCTCTTCCACCCTCCGTTTTCACCTTCGCCCTATTTACCTTCGCTTTCCATCTCCCGATCACCCTGTCCCTGTCCAAACTTCATCTTTACCCTTTTCCCTGTCCCCAACATGTCAAACGAATACATTGAACCCACTGCGTTTGAGTGTGACCAGCTTGCTGACCCTATCCTTGAGGATAGGCATATTTTTCCATTCCTCCATCTTTTCTCAGGTGATGATATTGAAATTACTATGGCGTTCCTCGAGACATGGGACAATGGCGATGTTACTGTCAAGGGAAGAAATTTCATTGCTGACATCCACCTCCTTAGCGCTATCACTATCTAGGTTGCTGAAGGGTTGCGACCATCCACTGCCATAAGCATAATTGGGAGGTGGAACTAGAACATTTCAAAGGAAATGATAAAATTATCAAGAAGGTCAAGGGGCCTGGCCTTTTTAGAACTGACCTATCCATTCCCTGGAATGCTGTTATGAAACCTATCATGCAATTCATCTATGTTGATGACCCTGACAAACCTATGAAAACCTATCATCTGGCCTTCTTCAATCACTTCAAAGAACTTAACCCCTTAATAATTCCCATTTTGGTCTTTTTCTTTTGTGTAAGGCTTTTTGTGCTTTTACATAATTTCTAGTCTGCAGGTTTCTTTTTCTGTTATGTTTTAGACTTGTGGGCTCCCCTTCTGTTCTAAGGTTTTGTCCTCGTTTTCTCTCTGTTAAGTATTTAGTTCCTTCATGGCTGAGGTTGCGTCCTCTTCAATGGCCTTCTACTTTTTTTAGTCCTTTCTGGGTTTTTCAGCTCTGTCTCAAACTTGGTTCTGTTTCTCTGTCACTTATGTAAAAGGTTCAGGGATACTTAAAACCCTTTTTTTGCAATATAACACTTTTACTTAGCAAAAAATAAAAATATAGTTTATAAGAGCAAGTAAGGGGACTAACACTACTAAGGATATTAGTGGATCTTCAAAAAATACTAGTAGTTGAACAAGGAGTGAATTAGATTGTGCCCTAGAGTAACAATGGTTTTGGAGGAATTCAAACTCAACATGGATTATTTTCTCAATGGTGTAACATCCAGTAGTTATCAACAATTATTATATGACTATGTTGTATGAAAAATGACTATTAGGTTTTAGTAATGAATGTAATATGACTATAGTGCATTGCATGAATGATCATAAAAGTGAAACACTACTCCACATAAGTGTAATGATAGGAAATATATTAATGGGGTCATCAAGGCTAGGACAAAAGCTCCATGTTTAAAAATAGAAAAGGAAAATACAATTGAAATACATGAAAGCTTACCCCAAGGAGGGTTAGTTGTAAAATGAAAAGTGATAATGAGACCTGTTCAATAAAATCCATAGTGTCTTAGTGAGTAGGGGGTATACAAGACCAATGAAGGCTAATAATATCATTAAAATATGAGCAAATTCAAGTCTATTCACGTTATTACATCCTTATAATTGAGAAGGCAAAGAGAGTTGAGCCTTTAAGAATAAAAAATATTGATACAAATTATTCATCTTCTATTTAAGCCAATTTTATATTTAATAATATATAAGTAAATATTTATATTTCAACTATATAACTTTCTAATCAATATACATAAAAGTTCAAAGCTGAAAATATTACTAACTTATCTTTATAAACTAAAAGGTAATAATAAACTATGCATTCACTATTAGCTAATGAATTTTAAATATTTTTAACTATGTAAGCTTTACAATTATATAATATTTTGAAACATTAAGTACTTTCTGTAATGTACTTTTATAGTTTTTAAGTTTTATTGATTTTAAAAAATTCACTAACACTATTCCAAGAGAAATAGTCTAAAAACATATTATGCAATATGTTATATGGACTATAAGAGCAAGTCGTTATTAGACTTATAACCAACCTAGAATGGCTAGTTGAAATACAATACAACATAAATATCACCTAAGGTTCTAAAATTATCATTCATTCTCTTTGAAATTCATATGAATGATCTTAAAGAAATATTGAAAAAAGGAAGCCTAACAATTATCCCCCTATATGAACCATTGTATTACATTTTTTTATAATGATATAGGCTTGTTTGTTATATATCAATTTAGATAAACTAGATTTTCCACAATAATTATGAAAAAACAATTATGACATAAAATGATAGGTTAATGTTTAAGTTTTTAGGTTTAATAAAATCTTAGATTAAGCTTAGGCTTATTAGAACTTAGTCTTGTAGGGGCTTAGTCTTATTTTTAATTTTTAATAATTTGTTAAATGTAAGACTTAATTGCTCACGTTGTACATTCTTCTAAAATATGTGAGTTGATAATATCTTATGGATGGACGTTGCTATTTGGATTGGTGATTGTCAATCCCTCAAATAAGCCTTTGGATAAGAGCTAATCTTACCAATTTAGGAATTGGTTGCTCCTTCCAAGGGGTTGGTTGCTCAATATAAGGGTAATCGGTTATAATTTGGTGTTTATTTAAGCACCTCATTTCAATGCAATTTTGAGCTTCTTTAATTCCACATCAGTGGTATTAGAGCATAGGTTATTGCATAGGTTTTGGATCATTTATGGCTTATGCTATTGGTATTGGTTATGGGAAATCTACTACCAATATTAGCAATAGAGATCCTACTTTGAAGCTCTAGTTGCAATCATAGAAGATTGCATTTGTAAACTCTATGAGGAAACAGAGAAAATAAAGAGATCAAAACAAGATCTTCAACTTTGTGGCTATCTTATTGCCCTTGCTGCTACCTCAACTTGCCCTGGTGGATTATGCACCTTGTTGCTTCAAATTGTTGATGTTACCTTCTTCCAATAAATTCCTACTAGTGTCTATAATTGTTGCTTTAGAATATCCTCATCTCAGATAAATATGAATATTTTCCTTCATTTGTTTTGATTGATTATGTGCAATATTTTTCCAATTTTCTTCTAACTAATTAGCCTCTGCTAACCATTTGTTGTGTCTAGTGCCTTTGCTAACAAACTTGTAATTTGTTAGTTCCTCATTTGAAATATTTATTTTATTATTTTATATAAAAAAAGGATTTCCAAAGACTTCAAAAAAATACAAAAGATCTTTCATATTTATTTATTAAAAAAAGAGGCCAATGTGGGCCCAAACTCTTAGGCTCGCACCAACTATTATAGTCATGTTGATCGATGGTGATGTCAACCTTTAGTGTCTATAATATTTTGATACTAGAAATACCAACGTAGATCGACCTACATTTTTATGGTATCAAAGACACTGATGCAAGTAAGCCTACGTCTCTCGATGATAGGTGGTCATCGAATTGATCCCTAACTACCAAAAGCTAGATATCAGGAACAAAAACCTATGGAGGAACCACAGGTCTAATGACTGATAGTAAATAGGTATAAAATTCATCCTTTATTGCAATAGACCCTAGTAGAACCAATTTTTGAGCTCATAGTGCCTACATTCGCAGCCAAACCCCTTGCACACTGATTGGGACCATTGTAGAGGATAGAAACCAAGGCACGAAAACCAAAAACCTAATGAGGAATTCCATACCTTGATCTAATTAGCCAAGAATATTTTGGATCAAAATATTTTAGCTAGCCCTGATTGGTTGCCCTAATTTCAAGGTAACCGGACCTACAACCCAATTGGTGCATTGTGCATGTTGACTAACCAATCACTCGTCATCAAAGACCATGAATTTAGAACAGACACATGGCAGGCTAATTTGGGTGTGATTCAATGAACGAACACTTTAAAAATGGTAATTTATGTAGGAAGTTGGTTGAATTAGTTTTTTTATGGGTGGAAAATTGTTTAGTCCCACATCTAATGGGATAAAGGCTTTATTAGCCTTTAAGAGGGCAAATGCGCCATTGTAAGATACCCAGTGCACGATTGCTAGAGCGTACACAGTGGTACCTTATATTATACATCGGTTTTGACTATGTATATTGATTGATGCATTGCCACATTGACCAGCTCTTATGACCTCTCTATCGTTTATTAGCATTGAAAAAGCACAATATTTTTTTATTTACAAAAATTGAAAAATTAATTTGTTTTAATTTTTGTAAGAAGGATATCACTTTAAATTTTTGCAATAGGGATAATTTTTTTTAATTGTGAAGGGGGGAAATATTTTTGTGTTAACTCCATTTTTTTCCATTAAAGCATTGTAAAATTACAAATTATTGCAATTATTTGGACCAAAGCACTCACTTTTTGAAATTTTCTTAGGCATCAATTAGATCCCTTTGTAACTTATATTTTTGGCTTACACACGTGGATAAATGGCTTTTGATTTAGGGAAACAAGTGGTTGCAATAGTCGTAGTAGTTAGCCTTTTGGCAGATAAAGTCACCAATAGTGAAACCAAAGCTAAATGTGAGGTAAAAACCTATGATGGGATCCATGCTATAGAGCTCCTAAATAGTTGGATTCTCAATATGAACACATGCTTTAAATATAGTAAGATTCCAAAGGATGAGCAAGTCTCTTTTATTAAGCTCAAGCTTTCAGGTATAGCCAAAGTCTTGATAATGAGCAATCAAAGTAGTCAAGATCTCATCGACACTTGGGATAATTTAGTGAAAGCAATGAAGTACACCTTTTATCCTTTAAATTATGTTGAAGATATTGACTTCCAATGGATTTGTTTGAAGCAAGGATACAACATGAGTATCCATGAATACATTGACAAGTTTAACAAATTGAGGATTCTAAATGCAATTTAGGACTCAACTCCAAAACTAATCAACAAATTCAAGAGTGGATTGCAGGAATCACTTTTTAGGGAGTTGAAATATACACCATTAACAACTTTAAATGCGAGTGTACAATCACACACAACTTGCGAAGGAGAAGTTTGTTGCTCAATCAGGTGGATCTCAATATTTAGTCACCTCCAAAGTGCCCAAACAATGGCAACAACAACAAATGAAGAAAACTTCATCTTCCTACCCTTCCTCTTTGTATTGTCCTTCTTCTTCTTCTTATTTTTCTTTCAATACCAAGAAATTTTGTAATCATTGTAAAAGAAGAGGTCGTGTGGAATCTGAATTTTTTAGAAAGAGGAAGAATCTTGTTGTAGAAACTCAACCTGAGGAACCACAAGATGGTCCCATTGAGTCTATGGGAGAAGCCCAAAAGTATGATGAGCTCAAGGATAAGCTCAACAAAATTACCTTGTTAACACAAAATGTGTATGAAGGTGATCGTGAAGATTTATTTGCCACACAAGCTCATTTAATGCATAGTTACCTTGTGGATTGTATCATCGATAATGGCTCTCAAAAAACTTGATTTCAAGACTTGTAGTCAATAGGTTGAAGCTTTTTGTAAAATCCCATCCTCATTCATACTCACTTGGATGGAAGGATAAGGGTTCCTCCTCCATGATTACGAAAACTTATACAATATCCTTTGCATTCGGCTCGCTATATGTGGATCAAGTCACCTACAATGTGACTTCAATAGATATTTGTGGTCTAATCCTTGGCAATCCCTACCAATGTAACATAAGGGCTCTATATGATGCTTATAAAAACACATACACATTGCATCATAAGAATAAGATATTTCTCATTCATTCCAAGAAGAATACCATGCTCCATTCCACTAGCCTATAAAATATTGCATTGATCTTTAGCAAGACAAAGGACACACCAGTACCAGTTCCATAAAAAGAGTTTATTCCTTCTTCTTCAGTATCATCTCTTGTTGCTCTAGCTACTCCTTTGGTTGCTTCTTCATCTATTCAAAACCACAACCTTCTTCAGTTCAACAAGTTCCTATTTTGAATCAGACTCTATATATTAAGCATTAGGTCATTGATCCTCAACAACTTCCTTCGGCTCTTTCTTGGGTTGGAAATCAAGTTATGACAAAGCGTTGTATTGTAATAAGGCACCTCTTGGTATTCTTGAAATCATCAACACTTATGCCCATCCAACACTTGATTTGTATCTTTTGCTTCATCCAACTTAAGTTCCTCCAATTAAACCCACTTATATTATAAAATCATTGGAGTCCAATGCTTCTTTTGTGGGGAGGTATGATGAGGACATCAAATGATAAGTTAATGTTTGATTTGTTAGGTTTAATAAAACCTTAGATTAAGCTTAGGCTTATTAGGACTTAGTATTTTATGGTCTTAGCCTTATTTTTAATTTTGAATAATTTGTTAAATGTGAGACTTAGTTGCTCACATTGGATAGTCTTCTAGAATATGCTAGTTGGAAATATATTCTAGAGGGATGTTGCTAGTTGGATTGGTGATGGTCAATTCCTCAAATAATCCTATGGAAAAGAGCTTATCTTCCCAATTTAGTAATTGATTGCTCCTTCCAAGGGATTGGTTGCTCAATCTAAGGGTAATCGATTATAATTTGGTGCCTATTTAAGCACCTCATTTCAATACAATTTTGAGCTTCTTTGATTCCACATCAATTTTACAATCAATGAAACAAACATTATGATTGTGAAATATACTACATATTTTTCTAATCACCCTTACAAAAACATTTGTGTGAGTTGGAAGGTCTTCTATCATTTAAAACATATTGCAAAACTTATAATAGTTGATACTGGGATAAGAAAAAATATTTATTGAGTATCCTTCTAACATTTGTGAAACAAAGGGAGCTAGGGAAAAACTAGGGCATCAGTTGGGTAGCCAAAGAAATTTCTGGTTACTGTGGATTTGAAGACAAGATTGCTGCCCCAGGAGGGTCCAATGGGGACACCTCCGGATCCTCTTCTAGAGAGACATAGTTCTTTTGTAGATTTGTTAAAGGATAAATCTCCATAAAATACTGAAGAAGCACAAAAAATTGCATTAAAAATGCTCTTTACGGCTGCTGGAAATAGATCAACATCTCAACGAGTTAATGGATGCTTGCCACAATCAGAATCAAGGCCAAATATTGTCATTGAGCAAAGGATGGTTGAAGAAACAGTTTTATATAGATCCAATCATGATTTGATCTATAAATTCATGGGTATTCACCCTACCCTAAATTTTTTGCATTCCTGGGTCCGAAAAAATTGGGAGCCTCTTGGTGAGTATTCTTTATGGTTTATTAGCAATGGATATTTTATTGTTAGTTTTTCTTCACTGGCCAATAGAAATAGGGCTTTCAAATTAGAAAAGAGGAATCATGGTCCGATAGGATTATTTGTTCAACCCTGGAGAGTGGAATTTGATCCTCGAATTGAACCCACTACTGTCCCGGTTTGGATCCGTTTGTATGCACTTCCAATGGATTTTTGGAGTGAGCAGGTATTGGAAATTATCGGTAATTCCCTTGGAAGAAATTTGAGTGTATCCAAAGACACAATAGAAGGAAACACAATTGTTTATGCAAGATTATGTGTGGAAATGGATCTTAGCCAGCCTCTACCGGTAGAGGTGGAACTTGAACTTGCAGGACTATCTTGGATTCAATAGCTGGATTATGAGGCTTTGCCCTTCAGATGCAGAGTTTGCCACAAATATGGGCATTTGGCCCGATCTTGCCCAAATAATATGAACACAAAAATGGAGGATCCTCTAGGAATTTCAAATCTTCCTAAGGAGGGTAAGTCAACAATAAAAAAAGAACCAACCAATATTTCTCAGGGTAAAGAAGCACAGAGAGATGGTTTTGAATAGCCCAAAAGAAGGAGAAGGCAAAAGAAAAAAGATGGTAAAGAGCAAACCCAACTCAAGCCCTCCAATAGGTATGAGATATTTAAGACACTAATGGACCAAGAAGATCAATTCATGGAAGGAGTGGATGGGAATAATGAAAATAATAACATCCATGTTCAAGCTCCTATTTCATCTCCCCCCGTCATAGAGCAGGTAATTGAGTAAAGTGAGTTAGCAGGGGCATTGATAGTTCATAACCAAGAGCAGCCAATAATTAAGGATGTCAGCATGGGAATAGCAGAAAAGAATAGAGAAAGGCCAACTTTAGGGATAACTCAGGTGGAAAAGAGATCAAAAAATAGCAACTCTCAAGGAGTGGGTAGAAAATCAAATAAGGAATTGATAGCAGTTCAAGGAGACAAACTGATCATTGGAGGATCGATGAGGCCAATATATTCTTACTGCTCTCAAGGTAACCAATGATTATACAATCATGGAATGTTAGGGGTTTAAACAGTAGAACCCATCAATCTGCTGTTCGAAGAATCTTAGAAAAATATAAAATGGATTTTTTGCTTATCCAGGAGACAAAAATGTCGTTAGATCTTATGTGCAAAATAGTTAATAGAATTTGGAGGGGTGCTGGTCATATGGAAGTGGTTGCCCAAGGTGCCTCAGGGGGGATAGTTACTCTTTGGAACTCTCTTGAATGGACTGCAATAGAACATATAGCTTGGAGGGGTGTTCTCACATCACATTTTAGAAATAATGTCACAGCTGAACATGTTTTAATCACAAATTTTTATGGGGCTCAAAACCTAGATGGTCAGATGCATCAATGGAAAGTTGTGCATAACATGAGAGTCTCAAGGGAATATTTAGACTGGATTATTTCTAGGGACTTTAATGCTAAATTATCCTCTAGAGATCAGGAAGGGGGAACCCCAATTTTGGACCCAGGGGATCGACTTATGATTGCCCAAGTCCGGGCATTACACTTGGTGGATATTAAATGCCCTGGAACCAACTATACTTGGACTAATAAGAGGAGGGAGCCACATAGCAGGAAGGTGAAGTTAGACCATTTTTTGGTTTCAGAGGAGGCATTTGTAAAATGGAATATAAAATTTTAGATTTTGGAGGGTCCAGTTTCAAATCACTTCCCCATTTTGTTGGAAGGAGGGATCAATACAGTGCAGCATCACAAACCATTTAAATTTGAAAACTTTTGGTTACAAAAAGAGGAACTTCGAAAGAAAATTCCACAGTGGTGGGAAGAAGGTCACCCAACATATGGGACAACAATGTTTAGATTCCACAAACAACTTCATTATGTCAAATATCAACTGAAACAATGGAGGTGAGCTAACAAGACAGACTTCCAGGTCCAAAGAGCTCCATTGGTGGCCAGATGGGATGAGGTTCAAAAACACTTTAGGGAAGGAACAATTACAGAGCAGCTCAAAGAAGAGGATGATGCATTGCGTAAAGCGGTTGAGGACATTGACAACCAAGAGGAGACCTACTAGAAACAGAGAGCAAGAACCACTTGGTTATTAGAAGGTGATAAAAATACCAAATTTTTCCATCGGACTGCTTGTGCTAGGAGATAGATGAACAACATGGAAGCTCTTCAAGATGAGAACGGACACTCCTTTGATACACTTCCAGGTATACATTTCCATTCAATGGATTATTTTGCTAAACTATTTAAGGAAAGTATGGTTCAAGATGAAGAGGCTCAAAGAGACGTTATTGTTGTCATACCCTATGTTATCTCTGAAGAAGAAAATCAGACCCTACTTAAACCCATTGATAGAGAGGAACTAAAGAATGTAGTCTTTGGAATGAGCACCGAAAAAACTCTAGGTCCAGATGGCTTTCCAATTGAGTTTTTTTAGGCCTTTTGGGATAACTTGGAGGAGGATGTAATGGCTGTTATAGAGGAGTCCAAAGCTAGTAAAAGAATGCTTAAAGCATTAAATCATAATTTCATTACCTTAATTCCAAAATGGGAGGAGGGGGTACGTATTTCAGATTATAGAACTATTGCCTTATGCAATGTCATATATAAAATAATCACAAAGGTAATGGTTGAGCGGCTAAAACCTCTTCTACATAACATTATCTCCTCATAGCAAGGGGGTTTTGTAGAGGGTAGGCAGATCTTGGATGGTGTGGTTCTAGCTTAGGAGGCAATCCATTCAATGCAAACATCTGGTAATAGAGGAATGTTCATAAAATTAGATATGTCAAAGGCTTATGATAGGGTGGAGTGGAGCTTCTTGTCAAATATGATGGCAGCCTTTGGTTTCTCTCAGGATTGGATAGAATGGGTCATGAGTTGTGTTTCTACTCCAACATACTCAGTGTTAATCAAGGTTCTTCCCTCGCAACCATTTGGAGCTTCTCGAGGCCTTCGTCAAGGAGATCCTTGCTCTCCCTATATTTTTCTCATATTGGCTGAAGGATTGGGTAGACTTATCTTGAGGAGAAGACAACAAGGTTTGCTAACAGGTATCAAGGTGGGTGAGGAAGTTTTGACTCACCTACAGTTTGTGGATGACACAGGATTGGTGGGAGTGGCCAGTTTCAAGGAAGCAAGAATGATTAGAGATACACTTAATTTCTACCTTAGGGCTACAAACCAAGTCATCAATGATAAAAAATCCAAAGTTATCTTTTTCAATCTTGATCAAAGGCTTCAGGACAGATTTTTAGAGATCTTGGGATTCACAAGGACTTATCTCCCAGTGGTATACTTGGGGGTCCCTTTGCATTTTAAAAAACTAAAAATAGATATCTAGAGGAATATTTTGTATTGTATCAAGGATAGAATTAGTCATTGGTCTCACAAATGGTTAACCTATGGGGGTAGATTAACTTTTTTACATTCAGTCATTCAGGCCATGCCAATTTATAAATTTTCTATCCTTGTTGCCCCACATACTATATGGAAAGAGTTGGACAAGATGGCTAGAAAATTTTTATGGGAAGGAGTAAAAGGAGAGAGGAAATGGGCCTTAGTAGGTTGGGACAAAGTAAGCCAGCCCAAGGTAAAAGGAGGTTTGGGACTGAGAAGATCAAAGTTAAATAATAAAGCTTTGGCTGGAAAGCTTTACTGGAGGTGGATTTCCCAACCAACTTCTTTATTCAGTAGAATCTTAACTAGTAAATATTTGGGACAAGTGAACCCAAATGAGGTGGGTCATTTCCCTTTGGATGGTAATGGATCCTTAGTGTGGCAGGCTCTCAAGTTAGGATCTCAGGTAGTAAAAGATAGATTATTTTGGAAAGTGGGGAGAGGGGAGAAGGCACGATTTTGGACAGATTCATGGGATCAATACCCACCTATCATTGTTGAATTTCCTGAATTGCAACCAATAAAAATAGCCATAGAAACCAAGGGATGGGTCCAAATTGAAAGTTATTTCAACACTAGTCAGTTGGGGGATTATAAGTTTAAGCAGTTTAAGAAGTTGGATGAGTGGCCAATTTCAATCCCTCCGGATTTGACACCCATCATGACTAAAATCTTGGCAGAAAGATTTCTCATAGGTAGAGACGAGGAGGATGAATTAGCTTGGGGCTATGTGAGCCTTGGTTTCTACACAATGAATTACGGATATGATAGGATCCTTCCAGAGCCCCCTCCTCATTCTTATCAGGTGGAGGATTGGAGAAATATTTGGCAGTCCAAGGGTTGGCCGAAAGTAAACTTTTTTTCCTGGCAGTTCATGCATAATGGAATTATTACTTTTGATAAACTCAGATGTAAGGGAATCATCGGTCCATCTCAATGTGTTTTATGCTACAAGAGCGAGGAAACAACTGATCACTTGATGTTTGAGTGCCCATTCATGCGCCAGATTTGGGAGAGATGGTTTTTATATTATAAATTTCAAGTTAATGGTGATTTGAATCGGATTAATATTTGGGAAAGATGGAAGAGGGGTAGATTTAAATCTAAAGCTCTTTGTATTGGTTGGGAGCTTGGATTAAACTTTATCTGGTGGCAAGTGTGGTTGGAGGGAAATGCTAGAATTTTTAGAGAAACTTTTTCTTCTTTAGATGGAGTTTGGCAGGTCATTTGGAGAAAAGTCACAGAAACTGTGGCAGTCTATGCTAAAGAGGAAACTCAGGTTGTTAATGGGGCAATGGAAAAGGAAGTTGAAGTGTAAGAGGGATAGGATAGAGCTAGTTGGAAACCACCCCTAGAAGGTTGAATTCAAATTAATACGGATGGAGCTGCAAAAGGCAATCCGGGTAGAGCTAGAATTGGAGTGGTTTGTCGGAATCATGTTGGAACAGTGCTCTATTGGGAACTGCAAGGCTTGGGAAGAGCCATAAAAAATGAAGTAGAAGCCTTAGCTATCAAATTTGCTTCTATTTGGATAGTAAAACAAGGCCACAGGAGGATAATACTATAATCAGATTCTCAAATAATGGTTGGAGCTCTAGATTGCATGAGGAACTTTGCTTTAAAAACATGGAGGCTGAGAGGGAAATTGATGGCGAGGATGAGTTTTCGCACTCTGGCGATTTGGCGGGAAAACTTCTGAACCGACGTCGAGCTCTGCTCGTGGGCCTCTGGCCCGACAGATCTTCCCAGAGCCTTTGTTTGATTGTTTCTGCACTACTCTGAAGACTTGTAAGCTGTTTCGGGAGGGCCCGATGGGGTCTCCTCCAGTCTCTTCTGCTGGAAAAAAGAGTTCATATGCTGAGATGCTAAAAGAAAACCCCTCGCCCTCCACTGGTGAAGTGCAGAGGACTACTTTTCAGACGTTACTCAAGAATGCTGGCAAGGGTGCTTCCACACACCGAGTTAACGGTTGCCTTTCGTAATCAACTTCCAGACCAAATATTATTATAGAACCGAAACTGGTCGAAGACACAATCTCCTATCGTGCTCATCATGACCTGATTTGCAAATTCATGGGTATCCGTCCCACTCTGAACTTTCTACACACCTGGGTTAGACAAAATTGGGAGCCACTAGGTGAGTACTCCTTATGGCCTATTAGTAATGGATATTACATTATTAGTTTCTCTTCTTTAGCAGATAGAAACAGAGAATTTGAATCAGAGAAGAGGAACCATGGCCCAGCTGGGTTATTTGTTCAACCTTGGAGAGTGGGTTTTGACCCTCGTATCGAACCCATGGCAGTCCCAGTTTGGATCTGACTGTATGCTCTCCCGATGGAGTTTTGGGGTGAGCAGGTTTTAGAAATGATTGGTAATTCATTAGGCAAATTTATAGGAGTCTCCAGAGACACTATAGAGGGAAACACAGCTGTCTTTGCTAGGATCTATGTTGAAATGGACATTAGCCAGCCTCTACCAGCCGAGGTGGAACTTGAGTTGATAGGGCTCTCCTGGATACAATAGTTAGATTATGAGGCACTACCTTTTAGATGCAGAGTCTGCCATAAGCACGGCCATCTGGCGAGGTTCTACCCAAATATTCTGAGCACAAAAGTGGAGGCACCACTTGGAAATCCAAATCACCCCAGAGAGGGCAAGTTTACCCCTGTCCAAGATCCATCTAGTATTCCTCAGGATTCTGATCTCCAGAAAGATGGTTTTGAACAACCGAAGCGAAGGAGAAATAAAAAGAAAAATTCCAAGGAGCAAGCACAACTTAAACCAACCAATCGGTATGAAATATTTAAATCCCTAGTAGATCAAGAGGACCAAGTTATGGAAGGAGTGGATGGGAATGTTGAGGATATTAACATTCACTCTCAGGCTTCCCCTTCTTCTACTCTGGTCTTAGAATAGGTAATGGAACCCTCTGGGACAAGGCAGCCAGAGAACTCAGGGACACTGGTAATCCACTCTCCAGCACAGTCGGTTATTAAGGACGTCAATATGGGAAGCTCTAAAAAGAACAGGGAAATGCCGGTTCTAGGGATTACCCAGGTGGAGAAGAGGTCTAAAAATAGTAATTCCCAAGGAGTAGGCAGAAAATCCAATAAGGATCTACTAGCAGTACAAGGAGACAAGCTGATCAATGGAGGATCGGTGAGGCCAATTGAGTCTTATTGCTCACAAGGTCCTCAATGATTATTCAATCTCGTAATGTTAGGGGTTTAAACAATGAGAACCCATCAATCTGCTGTTCAAGGACTTTTAGGAAAATGTAAAACAGACTTTTTGCTCATCCAGGAGACAAAAATGTTTGTAGATCTTATGTGCAAGACTGCTAACAGAATATGGCGGGGTGCTGATTATATGGATGTGGCTACTCAGGGTGCCTCGGGGGGGATTGTTACTCTCTAGAACCCTCAAGTATGGACAGCTTTAGAACACATATCTTGGAGGGGTGTTCTCACTTCTCTGTTTAGAAACAATGCCACAACTGAACATGTTCTTATTACAAACTTCTATGGGGCTCAATGCTTTGATGGCCAGCGGCTCCAATGGCAAGCTGTACACAACATGAGGTCATCCTGGGAAGTTTTTGACTGGATCATAGCTGGGGATTTTAATGCCAAATTGTCTGTTAGGGATCAGGAAGGTGGTGCCCCAGTTTTGGATCCTGGGGACCGGTTCTTGATTGCCCAAATCCAGGCCTTTAATCTGGTTGAGATCAAAGGCCCTAGAACCTACTTTACTTGGACAAACAAGAGGAGAGAGCCACACAGCATGAAGGTTAAGTTAGACCGATTTTTGGTTTTTGAAGAGGCATTTATTAAATGGAATCTTAAGTTCCAAATTTTGGAAGGTCCAGTCTCAGACCACTATCCCATTTTGTTGGAGGGAGGGCCGATGACAGGTCAACACCATAAGCCATTCAAATTTGAAAATTTTTGGTTGCAAAATGAGGATCTCCGAAGGAAAATTCCACAGTGGTGGGAATAAGGCCGCCTACCCTTGGGGACTGCAATGTTCAAATTCCATAAACAGCTCCATTTTGTCAAGTGTAAATTGAAACAGTGGAGACAAAACAATAAGTCGGACTTCCAGCTCCAAAGGGCCCCCTTAATGGCTAGATGGGAGGAGGTGCAAAAACACTTCAGGGAAGGTACCATTACTGAGCACCTTAAATCTGAGGATGATGCTATGCGCAAAGCGGTTGAGGACATTGATAATCAAGAGGAAATTTATTGGAAACATAGAGCAAGAATCACTTGGTTACTAGAAGGTGATAGAAATACAAAATTTTTCCACCGCTCAGCCTGTGCAAGGAGACAAATGCATAACATGGAAGTCCTTCACGATGAGAATGGACACTCCTTTGATACTCTCCCCGGAATGCATTTCCACTCAATGGATTATTTCTCAAACCTTTTTAAGGAAAGTAGGGAACAAGATGTGGAAGCCCAAAATGAAGTTATTAATGTCATACCTTCTATTATCTCTCACGAAGAGAATCAGACTCTCCTTAGACCCATTGACAGTGATGAACTAAAGAAAGTGGTCTTTGGGATGAGCATGGGAAAATTGCCAGGTCTAGATGGCTTTCCTATAGAATTCTTTCAGGCCTTCTGGGATACTCTGGAGAAATATGTTTTGGCTGTCGTGAGAGGAGTCCAGAACTAATAAAATAATGCTTAAGGCTCTCAATCACACCTTCATCACTTTAATTCCAAAAGGGGAGGGGGGGTTCATCTCTCTGATTTCGAGACCGATTGCCTTATGCAATGTTATTTATAAAATAGTCACGAAGATTATGGCTAAACAGCTAAAACCTTTTCTCCATAAAATAATTTCCTCTGAGCAAGGGGGTTTTGTTGAAGGAAGACAGATCTTGGATGAAGTGGTCCTTGCTCAGGAGGCAATCCATATAATGCAAACTTCGAGCAACAAAGGAATGTTCATAAAGTTGGATATGTCTAAGTCTTATGACCGGGTGGAGTGGGGCTTCCTGGCAAAGATGATGGCAGCCTTTGGCTTCTCTCGGGACCTGGATTGAGTCGGGTCATGAGCTGTATCTCCACACCTTCTTTCTCTGTTCTAATAAATGGGCTTCCCTCGACTCCTTTTGGAGCCTCTTGGGGTCTTCGTCAAGGGGACCCTTGCTCTCCTTACCTCTTCCTCATCTTAGCGGAAGGATTAGGCAGACTCTTCCTGAGAAGACGATAGCTAGGTGTGATAACAAGTATTAAAGTGGGGACAGAAGTTTTGACCCACTTACAGTTTATGGATGACACAGGATTGGTTGGAGTGGCCAGCCTCAGGGAAGCAAGAGGAATTAGAGATACTTTAAACATCTACCTTCGGGCCTCAAATCAAGTCATTAATGATAAAAAATCCAAAGTGGTCTTCTTCAATCTTGACCGAAGGTTACTGGGAAAGAGTTACTGAGATCCTGGGATTTACTAGGACTTCTCTACCTGTTGTTTACTTGGGGGTTCCACTGCATTTCAAAAAATTGAAAATTGATATCTGGAAGGATCTTTTGGATGGCATCAAAGAGAAAATGAATCATTGGTCTCATAAATGGTTAAGCTATGGAGGCCGACTAACTTACTTACAATCAGTTATTCAGGCAATGCCAATATATAAATTCTCCATCCTGGCTGCCCCACATTCTATATGGAAAGAGCTTGACAAAATGGCCAGAAGATTTTTATGGGAGGGTGCAAAAGGGAAGAAGAAATGGGCCTTGGTTGGATGGGATAAGGTCACCCAGCCCAAGGATAAAGGAGGGCTGGGACTGAGAAGCTCCAAGCTTAATAATCAAGCTTTGGCTGGTAAATTATACTGGAGGTGGATTTCCCAGCCAACATCCCTCTTTAGCATAATTATTTCTAGCAAATACCTAGGCCATGCTCACCCCAATGATCTAGGACGTTTCCCTTTGGAGGGTAATGGATCCTTAGTATGGCAGACTCTCAATATGGGAGCTCAAGTTATCAAAGATCAATTATTTTGGAAAGTGGGGAGAGGGGAGAAGGCCCGTTTACGGATCGACTCTGGGATCGGCACCCTCCCATCATTCGTTGTGTTTCCAGAATTGCAACCCATTAAATCTACCATAGAAGACAAGGGCTGGATTCATATTGAGAGTTATTTCAATACCAGCCACATTGGGGATTACAAGTTCAAAAAGTTCAAGAGGTTGGAAGAGTGGCCAATTCCAATCCCACCGAAGCTGGCACCAATCTTAGAAAAAATTTTGAAAGCTAGGTTTCTTACTGGGCGGTATGAAGAGGATGAACTTGCCTGGGGCTTTGGGAACCTTGGGGTTTACACTATGAAGGTGGGATTTAACCAGATTCTTCTAGAGCCCCTCCCACTCTCTTTCTCGATCCATGTTTGGAAGAAGATATGGCACACCAAGGGTTGGCCGAAGGTGAATTTTTTTGCCTGGCAACTTATGCACAATGGAATTCTCACCTTTTACAATCTTAGACACAGAGGCATCATCGGTCCTTCTCAGTGTGTTTTATGCCGCAAGCATGAGGAAACTGCTGATCACTTGATGTTTGAATGCCCCTTCACATGGCAGATTTGGATGCACTGGTTTTCCCACTTCAAAATTCAAGCCAACAATGAGGTGACTCGGACCAATATTTGGAACCGATGGAAGAGAGGCAGATTTAAATCCAAAGCTCTCCGAATTGGCTGGGAGCTGGGCTTTCTTTTTATTTGGTGGCAGGTGTGGCTGGAGAGAAATGCCCACATTTTTCGTGAAACATTCTCTTCACTTGATGGAATATGGCAGGTTATATGGAGAAAAGTGGTGGAAACAGTTGCCATCTACGTTGAGGAGGAACATCAGTTTGTTTTTGTGCCACTGGTTGATGGAGTTGTTGCTCTTGAAAGATAGGCTCATGATAGATGGCACCCTCCCCCAGCAGGCTAGATCAAAATCAATACTGATGGAGCTGCAAAAGGAAATCTGGGTAGTTCTGGTACTGGATTTGTGTGTCGTGATCATGGTGGGTCCGTGCTTTACTGGGAACTGCACGGTCTGGGTCATGCCACAAACAATGAAGCGGAGGCCTTGGCTGTTAAATTTGCTTCTATCTGGGCTGTCAAGCAGGGCTATAGAAAGATAATTCTTGAGTCTGACTCCCAAATTCTGGTGGGCACTCTCGATTGCATGAGGAACTTTGATTTGCACGCCTGGAGGTTGCGGAGTCTTGTCTCTCAGATAAAGGATCTCTGGAAAGAATTAGATGATGTGGTTCCCATCTATGTGAGTAGGGATTTCAACAAGGCGGTCGATTTCCTTGCTAAGATAGGTGTTGAGAAGGAAGTTGGAGTGCAGATGCATAGTGATATGCCTGTGGAGGATGTTGGGATTCGGCAAGGCCTTGAATGCTACCTATGATAATGTGCAAAGTTTTTGCTGCTAAGGAAGGTTTTTGTCATGATTTCATGACATGTAGCGACGTCGTGGCCTCTTGTTGGAAGTTGTCGTGATATTGCGACAGGTTTTGCCTTCTCAGCCTTAGAAAGGAACATGTCGCGAAATCGTGACATGTCGCAAAATCGTGACATTTTTGGCGCAGGGATGATAAGGAGGATTATCGTCGCGATATCGCAACATTTTTGGTAAACTTGAGCAAAGGGCACATTTCGTCGCGATATCGCGACATTTTTGTCGATTGGAAGCTGCATGGTAAAACTGGCACGATATCGCGACAGTTGGGGCACACTGGCATCATCTAGATTTCTTGTCGTGATATCACAAAAATTTTGAAGACTGGCTGCAATGAGGATTATCATCGCGATATCACGACTTTTTTGGTGAACTTGAGCAAAGGGCACATTTCATCGCGATTCCGTGACATTTCTGTCGATCGAAAGCTGCATGGTAAAATCATCACGATATCACAACAGTTGGGGCACACTGGCGTCATCTGGATTAATTGTCGCGATATCGCGACAATTTTGAAGACAAGTTGCAATGAGGATAACTTGTCGCGATATCGCGATAATTTTGAAGATTGGGAACTGAAAGGAAAATTCGTCGCGATTTTGTGACACTTTTGGCACATTCATGGCTTTGGTAAAAATTGTCACGATATCGCGACACTTTTGCGGATTGGGAGTCAAGATGAGAATATGTCGCGATATCGTGACACTTTTGCTGGCTGGGCGCTTCGAAGAAATTCCGTTGTGATTTCGTGACCCTTTTGGAGATTTGATGCTTCCTAGAGTTCTTGTCACGATTTCGCGATGCCTGTGATGATAGACCGTCGGAGGGAGTTGCTGTCGTGATTTCACGACTTTTTTTGCGATCAGACACGGAGGGCTTTGTCTGTCGTGATATCACGACATGTCACATTTTTGTGACTGATGGCGCTGTTGCGGCCGCGACGGGGTTGATTGTCGCGATTTCGTGACATGTCACGTTTTCGCGCCTTGTTGTCTTCTGTGCTCTGTGGGGGTTAGCGTTGCCTTTGTGCTCTCCGCTTGTTGTCTAGTTCTCTGCTATTGGTTGGGATGAGTTTTCTCCCTTGTGTAATTGCCTTTTGTATTAATACAAGTTTTTCAATTTTTCCAAAAAAAAAAAACATGGAGGCTGAGGATTCTTATCACTCAAATTAAGGAACTATGGAGGGAATTAGATGATGTGATTCCAGTTTATGTGAGTAGAGATTTAAATAAATTGGTAGACTTCCTAGCTAAGATGGGTGCTGAGAAGGAGGTAGGGGTTCAGTGGCACAGTGACATGGCTGTTGAGGATGAAGTGATTAGGCAGGGTGCTGAAAGGGCAGTAGACCGAGACAGCCTGAAGACAATAGGGACCACCTAAGGTAAGGGCACCCAGAGGAACCAACTAGAAGAACTAACTTTTTTGCATGTTTTCCAAGAAGACCGAAGAGGCCCATGAGCTAAAGAACAAAGAAAAAGCAAAACACCACAAGGAGGAAGGTGTCACGATTTCATGACATGTTGCAACATTTTGGCCAGCTGAGAAGAAGTGTCACGATATTGTGACTTGTTGCATCGTCATGACCAAAGGAGAAAATGTGTCATGATATCGTGACATGTTGCATAGTCGAGGCCAAAGTAGAAAAGGTGTCATGATATCATGACATGTTGCTTCATCGCTGCCAAAGGAGAAAAAGTGTCATGATATCGTGACATGTTGCATCGTTGTGGCTAAAAGAGAAAAAGTGTCACGATATCATGACATGTTGCAACATCGTGGCCAAAGGAGGAAAAGGTGTCACGATTTCATGACAGGATGCGTCATTGTGGTCGAAGGAGAGAAAGTGTCATGATATCGCAACATGTTGCAACATCGTTGCCAGAAGAGAAGAAGTGTCGTGATATCATGACATGTTGCATCATTGAGGCCAAAGGAGAAAAGGTATCATGATATCGCGACATGTTGCATCGTCACGGCCAAAGGAGAAAAAGTTTCACGATTTCATGACATGTTGCATCATCGCGGCCAAAGGAGAAAAAGTGTCATGATTTCACGACATGTTGCACCATCATGGCCAAACGAGAAAAAGTGTTGCGATATCGTGACATGTTGCACCGTCGCAGCCAAAAGAGAAAAAGTGTCGCGATATCGCGACATGTTGCACCGTCACAGCCAAGAGAGAAAAAGTGTCACGATATTGTGACATGTTGCACCATCACAGCCAAAGGAGAAAAATGTCGCGATATCACGACATGTTGCATCGTCACGGCCAAAGGAGAAAAAGTGTTGCAATATCATGACATGTTGCATCGTCGCGACCAGAAGAGAAAAAGTGTCGCGATATCGTGACATGTTGCATTATCACGGCCAAAAGAGAAAAAGTGTCATGATATCATGACATGTTGCATTGTCACGGCCAAAGGAGGGAAAGGTGTCGCGATATCATGACATGTTGCAACGTCACGACCAAAGGAGAAAAAGTGTCGCGATATCGCGACATGTTGCATTGCCATGGCCAATGGAGGAAAATGTGTCGCGATATCACGACATGTTGCATCGTCGCGGCCAAAGAGAAAAAGTGTCGCGATATCGCGACATGTTGCATCATCGTGACCATAAGAGAAAAAGTGTCGTGATTTTGTGACATATTGCTTTGTCCCGGCCAAAGGAGGAAAAAGTGTCGTGATATCGCGACATGTTGCAACGTCGCATCCAAAAGAGGAAAAAGTGTCGCGATATCGCGACATGTTGCATTTTCGTGGCCAAAAGAGAAAAGTGTCACGATATCGTGACATGTTGCATTTTTGTGGCCAAAGGAGAAGAAGGAAAAAGTGTCATGAGATCGCGACAAGTTGCATCAATAGACCAAACTGATCCCCCTGGCAACATCTCATATTGTGCAAACATTGAAACTTGATGGATCGTTCCTTAGGCCAATGGGAAAGGAGTCTCTCCACGCTTGAATCTCAGATTCGCCAACTCCCCTGTTAGCTAGGTATTGGTTTAAGAGATTTGGCTCCAATGCAAATCTTCTTTTACTGTTGTAATCTTGTGTTCTCTCTGTTTAAGGTTGGGAAAAGTCTCATCCCAACTTGTAAATGATCTTTGTTTTAATACAAGTTTTTTCAAAATTTTCAAAAAAAAAACATTTGTGAAACATGGTGGACTCAAAACACATAGAACAATTGAACAAATCCTAAACAATTTATTATAAATTATTTTTAAGATTAAAAGAAAAAATATATATCATAAGATTCTTATAAGGTAGTTTATCGACCCTTGAAATAAATATTTTAAAATGCATCTTCCCATATAAATAGTAGCCAATCTAACCTATGATAATTAAGTCATTATCTAAACAATTGAAAGGTAAAGTTGAAATCACATAAACAAAAACAACCTATAACTTAAAAAATATAAAAATATTTGTTTTAAACTTTTGTAGGGAGATATCAAATGGGATTAGCTTAATTTATTAAATTCCTTAACTTTAAAGAAGAAGACCCAAGTTCAAATCTTGCCAACTGTGTTGGGAAATCCTATAATATTTATAGAATAGAAGCATCACTAATAATAATAAATAAATAATCAAATGATATTAGCTTAAGAAGTTAAATTCTTTTACTTTCAAGGATGAGAATCTTATCAAACAAAGCATAATTGTCAAGCTTATGTAATACCACCATGTGGTCATGTTTCAATCTTATATAACCAATTAAAAAATAATAATAAATAAAATACATTGTTTTACTTGTAGTTCAATTGAAATTTACTTCAATGCTATCACCATAGTAATCCACTTAAATTTCATCTTGGTTCATTACACTATGTACAAAAACATCTTTTAGTCTTAGTTGTCATCTTGTAGCAAGCACTAGTAATCCACTTAATTTTCATCTTGGTTCATCATACTATGTACAAAAACATCCTTTAGTTTTAGTTGTCATCTTGTAGCAAGCACTTTTGTCTTAGTTTAGTTGTCATCTTGTAACAAGTTCTTTTGTCTCTTAGTTGAGTTGTTATCTTGTAGCAAGTGCTTTAGTATTAGTTATTAGAATCCAATTTAAAATTTGCATTGTCTTCTTCTTATAGAGAGAGTATTAGCGTGGAAAGAAATTCCAATTATAAAATATGCTACCAAACTTGCATCACCACATTAAACAATTTTTTTTTTAAAGTCGTTTAATACTACATACATTTGACAATGATATTTTTTTTTTGAAAAAAACTTGTATTAAAACATTGATCAGTTACAATTGGGATAAGACACATCCTAGCCGAAAATAATGAAAGCACATGATTACAAGAGAAGAGGAAGATTTGCACTGGATCCAAATCTCTTGAACCAATACCAAGCTAGCTGAGAGAGCTGATAGGTCTGTTACAACAACTTATCGTGAAAACACGCAACAAACACCAACTTCACCTCTGTCCACGAAAAATCTACAAATCACGAAATCGCGACACAAGACTCCTCTGACCACAAAAAATTCAAAATCATGACATGTCACGAAATAGCAACAAAAATCCATCCTTGGCCGTGATGAAGCAGCATGTCGTGATATCGCGACAAAAATCCACCAGCGGCCACAACGATACAACATGTCGTGATATCGCAACAACTTTCCTCCCTTGGTCGTGACGGTGCAACATGTTGCGATATCGCGACAATTTTCCTCCCTTGGCCACGTCGGTGCAACATGTGATGGCAGTGACGGCGCAACATGTCATGAAATCATGAAAACTTTCCTCCCTTGGCTGCGACGGTGCAACATATCGTGAAATCATGACAACTTTCCCTCGGTGGTAGCGATGATGCAACATGTCGCGATATCGCAACAAATTTCCTCCCTTGGCCGCAACGGCACAACATGTCACGATATCGCGATAACTTTCCTCCCTTGGCCGTGACGGTGCAACATGTCATGAAATCGTGACAACTTTTCCTCAATGGCCATGACGACGCAACATGTTGCGATATCATGACAACTTTCCCACATCAGTCGCAATAGTGCAACATGTCATGATATCGCGACAACTTTCCCTCGATGGCAGCGACAGTGCAACATGTCGCGATATCATGACAATTTTCCTCCTTTGGCTGCGACGACACAACATGTCGTGATATCATGACAACTTTTCCTTGGCGGTCACAACGGCGCAACATGTCATGATATCATGACAACTTTCCCGCATCGGCCGCAATAGCGCAACATCGCGATATCACGACAAATTTTCTCTAGTAGCCGTGACGACGCAACATGTCATGATATCGCGATAGCTTACCACCAATGGCCGCGATGGCGCAATAGGTCGTGAAATCACGACAAAAACTACCCTTAGATTTTTCATTGATCATTGTCTCAAGGATCTTTCAAGGCCCTGCCTAATCACCTCATCTTCAATAGGCATGTCACTGTGCAGCTGCACCCCTACCTCTTTCGCAGCACCCATCTTAGCCAAGAAATCGGCCACTTTGTTTAAATCTCTGCTCACATATACTGGAATCACATCATCTAATTCCCTCCATAATTTCTTGATTTGAGAGACCAGAATCCTCAACCTCCAAGCATTCAACAAAAATTTCCTCATGCAGTCTAGAGCTCCAACCAGAATTTGAGAATTAGATTCAAGAATTATCCTCCTATGACCCTGAGTAACTACCCAAATAGAGGCAGATTTGATAGCAATGGCTTCTGCTTCATTATTTGTGGCTCTACCCAAACCCTGCAGTTCCCAATAAAGCACTGATCCCTCATGATTCTAGCAGACCACGCCAATACCGGCGCTACCTGGATTGCCCTTTGTAGCTCCATCAGTATTGATTTTAATCCAGCCTTCTGGGGGTGATTTCCAACTGGTTTTGTTTTGTCCCTCTCACTGGTCAACTCCCTCTTCCATTGGCCCAGGAACAACCCGAGTTTCCTCTTTAGCGTAGACAGCAACAATTTTTGTGACTTTGCTCCAGATGACCTGCCAAACTCCATCTAACGAGGAAAAGGTTTCTCTAAAAATTCTAGTGTTTCTCTCCAACCACACTTGCCACCAAATGAAGCATAAACCAAGCTCCCACCCAATTTGAATAGCTTTGGATGTAAATCTACCCCGCTTCCATATTTCGCAAATATTAGTCCGATTCATGTCACCATTAACCTAGATTTCATAATGAGAGAGCCAGCACTTCCAAATCTGATGCGTGAAAGGGCACTCAAACATCAGGTGATCAGCTGTTTCTTCGTTCTTGTGGCATAAAACACATTGAGAAGGGCCGATGATTCCTCTACATCTGAGATTTTCAAAAGTGAGAATACCATTGTGCATAAACTACCAAGAAAAAAAGTTTACTTTCGGCCAGCCCTTAGAGTGCCAAATCTTTCTCCAATACTCAACCGAAAAAGAATGGGGGGGAGGGTCTGGGAGGATCTTTTCATACCCATCCTTCACTGTATAAACACCAAGGCTCCCATAGCCCCAAGCTAATTCATCCTCCTCGTCTCTCCATGTGAGAAACCTTTCTGTCAAGATTTTGGTTAAGATGGGTGCCAACTTCGAGGGGATTGGAATTGGCCACTCCTCCAACCTCTTAAACTTCTTAAACTTATACTCCCCCAGCTGAGAAGTGTTGAAATAAATTTCAATGTGGACCCAACCAATGATTTCTATGGCAAATTTTATTGGAAGTAACTCGGGGAATTCAACAATGATGGGTGGGTACTGATCCCAAGAATCAGTCCAAAAACGGGCCTTCTCCCCTCTCCCCACTTTCCAAAATAGTTGATCTTTAATAACCTGAGATCCTAGCTTGAGAGCCTACCACACTAAGGATCCAGTACCATCCAGAGGGAAACGACCCACCTCATTGGGGTTAACTTGACCCAAATATTTACTCGTTAGAATTCTACTGAATAAGAAATTTGGTTGGGAAATCCACCTCCAGTACAAATTTCCAGCCAAGGCTTGATTATTTAACTTGGATCCTCTCAGTCCCAGCCCACCTTTTACCTTGTCTTTGGGTGACTTTATCCCAACCCACTAAGGCCCACTTTCTTTTTCCTTTAGCTCCTTCCCACAAAAACTTCCTAGCCATCTTGTCCAACTCTTTCCATATTGTAAGCGGGGCAGCCAGGATAGAAAATATGTAGATTGGCATGGCTTGAATGACTGACTGTAAGAACGTCAATCTGCCACCATAACTTAACCTCTTGTGAGACCAGTGATTAATTTTGTCCTTGATACACTCCAGCATATTTGTCCAAGTGTCTAATTTCAACCTCTTGAAGTGCAAGGGGATACCCAAGTAAACCACAGGGAGAGAAGTCCTAGTGAATCCTAGGATTTCTAAAATTCTGTTCTGAAGCCTTTGCTCCAGATTAAAAAAGACCACTTTGTATTTCTTGTCATTAATGGCCTATTGAGTAGCCCTGAGATAGACATTAAGAGTATCCCTAATCGTTCTAGCTTCCCTGATGCTGGCTACTCCCATCAAAACAGTGTCATCCATAAACTGCAGGTGCGATACAACTTCATCCCCCACCCTAATACCCAATAATCTGCCCTTCTGTCTTCTCCTCAAGAAAATTCTGCCAAGAACTTCAGCAAAAATGAGAAAAATATAAGGGGAACAGGGATCCCCCTGGCGTAGACCTCAAGAAGCTCCAAAAGGTTGCGAAGGAAGGCCCTTGATAAGCATAGAGTAAGTCGAGGAAGAGACACAACTCATGATCCACTCAATCCAGCCCTGAGAGAAGCCGAAGGCTGCCATCATTTTAGCCAAGAGGCTCCATTCAACCCTATCATAAGCCTTTGACATATCCAACTTAATGAACATCCCTTTATTACCAGAAGTGTGCATTGAATGGATTGCTTCCTGGGCCACAACCACCCCATCTAGAATTTGTCGTCCCTCAAAAAAGCCTCCTTGCTCAGAGGAGATAATGTTGTGAAGAAGAGGTTTTAGGCACTCAGCCATTACCTTTGTGAGTATTTTGTACACCACATTACATAAGGCAATAGGCCTATAATCTAAAATATGAACCCCTACTCCCCTTTTGGAATCAAGGTAATGAACGTGTGGTTTATAGCTTTAAGCATTCTCTTATTTTTTCTAGATTCTTCAACAACAACCCTTACATCTTCCTCTAAGCAGTCCCAGAAAGCCTGAAAGAACTCAATTGGGAAGCCATCTGGACTAGGATTTTTACCAGTGCTCATTCCAAAGACCACAATTTTCAATTCATCCCTATCAATGGGTTTGAGGAGGGCTTGATTTTCATCCTCCGAAATAATAGCAGGTATGATAGAAATAACTTCATTTTGGGCCTCTACATCTTGAACCACACTTTCCTTAAAAAGCTTTGAAAAATAATCCATAGCATGGGAATGAATGCCTAGAAGAGTATCAAAGGAATGATCATTCTCATCTTGAAGGGCCTCCATCTTATTCATCTGTCTTCGAGCACAAGCAGTCTGATGAAAGAATTTTGTATTTCTATCCCCTTATAATAACCATGAAGTTCTTGCTCTCTGTTTCCAATAGATCTCCTCCTGGTTGTCAATGTCCTCTATCGCAGAACGTAAGGCATCATCCTCAACTTTGAGCTAATCAGTTATTACTCCTTCTCTAAACTATTTGTGGACCTCATCCCAGTGGGCCACCAACGGAGCTCTTTGGGTCTGGAAGTCAGATTTATTAGAACGCCTCCAATACTTCAACTGAGATTTGACATATTGAAGTTGTTTGCGGATTCTAAACATAGCTCTCCCATAAGTTGGGCGGCCCTCTTCCCACCACTTGTGGAATTTTCTCCCGAAGTTCTTCTTTCGAAGCCAAAAATTCTCAAATCTAAAAGGTTTGTGATGGATCCCCATCCTAGTCCCGCTTTCCAATAGAATAGGACAGTGATCAGAAACAGGGCCTGCCAAAATCTAAAAATTGATATTCCATTTTACAAACACCTCCTCTAAAAGAAAAAAGCGATCTAGCTTCACCTTCCTACTATGGGGCTCTCGCCTTTTATTAGTCCAAGTGAAGTTATTGCCAGGACATTTAATGTCCACTAAGTGCAAAGCCTGGACTTGAGCAATCATGAATCAGTCCCCTGGATCCAAAAGAGGTGATCCCCCTACCTGGTCTCTAGAAGATAATTTAGCATTAAAGTCCCTCGCTATAATCCAGTCTATATCTTCCCTTGATGCTCGCATGTCATGCACATCCTTCCACTGCCGCCTCTAACCCTCTAGAGTTTGAGAACCATAAAAGTGACAAGAATGAATTCTTTAGAGACATTATTCCTAAATAGGGAAGTGAGAACACCCCTCCAGGCAAGGTGTTCTATTGCAGACCATTCCAGAGAGTTCCACAGAGTAACAATCCCCCCTGAGGCACCTTGGGCAGCCACATCCATATGACCAGCACCCCTCCAAATTCTGTTGACTGTTTTAGACATAAGATCCAAAGACATCTTGGTCTCTTGTAAAAGCAAAAAATCACAATGATATTTTTTAAATTGCAACATTTTAACCATTAAATTAAAATCACATTTCCAAAAATCACTAATTAAAAAATTAGTATATTTTTTTTTAAATAATATAACTTTCAATCGCTCTATACCTATTTCACATGTGGGAGGGAGCTTTCTATGGTGTGGTAAATAGATGAGATGATCTCAAAAATAAAGGGCCATCACATTTGTTAGATATGTTCCCTCTTGCAGATAAGATAGGGTGGAAGCATTGTCAAGGGCACAATAATTCAATCCTTGGACCATCAATAGACCCTCTAACAGTAAATTCAATGTGCATTCAATTCAGAAGATGCCCGTGAATAATATTATAGCATATGGAGTTCATTTAATAGTCGTAGGTTGGATGTGAGAGAATATGAATTATTAATGGATGAGCATTGCATGTCATGCTTAGAAGACGTCCTTTTCACTTGAAGTTTTTAGAAAAAAAGTTAAAATCATATCATTTGCCATGATTTAAAGGAATCCATATTGAAGTGGATAACCTTTTATACTTAATATTGTATAAACGGTTCCTGTTAGAACATGGTAAAGGTATTGTACTTTCTTCTTTGTAAAGGTTTAAATTGAATTTACTGAAAGGATAATCGGGATGTACTTCTAACTAATTGTTTCAATGTTGTATGTTTCTTAATATATATATATATATATATATATATATATATATATATATATATATTTGGTTTGATTTGATTAATATAAAAAATTTATACGATCAATAATGTATAGGTTAGCTATGCTTGTCAATAAGTAATTTAACACACAACCACCACACATCCACCCTCTCATACATTTACCCATGCTTTGTGGTTTGAACCTTGGACCTCTCGAAGAAGAGCCAAAGCCCGAACTGTTGTGATGTCCTCTATGGGACTATATTTATGTATTATTAAAAATATAACATTTTATAGCTAAGAACCTATATTTATAGGTTTTATTTTTATTAATATAGAGAACATAATCCTTTAACACTTCAATTACTATTAAAGGAAATGGAGGAGGTAAATTTTCCAACAACTTATCTAGGGATGTTTTTATTTGAGGGGAGATTCAGGATAGAATTATGGAATCCAGTTATTAATAAAGTTCAAAATAAACTACCAACTTGGAAATGTGGATGATTATCATTAGCAAGAAGAGTGCAATTAATTAAGTCAGTTTTGCAGGCCATTCAAACATATAATATCATTGTATACTATGCCAAAATCAATGATTGGGAATCCACCAGCCACATATTTCTCCACTGCCCCTTCTCTTCATCCATCCTCGGATCCATCTTCCACCACTTCCACATCTAGTGGGCCCCACCTTCCATCAGTGATCTTTTTCAACAATGGTCTAACCCTTTTCGTGACCCCCGCCTCCAGTTTCTCTGGAAAATTTCCCTCCACCACTTCCTTTGGCAAGTCTAGCTTGAAAGAAACAATAGGGTATTTTCCCTTAAGTCCAAAACCCCTAAGCTTATTTTATCTAAAATTCTAGCCTTTGCCTTAGAAAACATTTCCCTCATTCCCCCCTCCTCCAAACCTGCCTCCAAGGCTGAGAAGGATCTAGCCAAAGATTTGGTTCTATCTTTGGAGGATGTTCGACCTTCTGCCTTATGACCTCAAACCATGTGGACACCTCCCCTAGTTGGTTGGATCAAACTTAACATTGATAGGGCTGCCAAGGGCAACCCTGGGAAAGCTGGAGCTGGAGGTATTCTTAGGGATCATCAAGGAAACTTTCTACTTGCCTTTGCTAAAGTTTTAGGTGATCAGACCAATCATGTGGCAGAAGCCAAAAGTATGTGGAGAGAGCTCAATATTGCAAAGGATTTCCCCAATAATTTAATAATGGAAGGAGATTCCCTTAATATCATCAACTACCTCAAAAATATCAATTCCAAACCTTCATGGAGAGTCAAAGATTATATTGAGGAATCCAGGTCTATCATCTTCAACAGGCAAGAAGTCATTTGCCAGTATTCTTTCAGATAATCTAATAATGTGGTGGATAACTTAGCAAATATTGGAGTCAATTTAGATAATTTGCAAATATGGAACACGAATTTGCCAAGGGAAGTCCAGGATCTAGTGAATAATGAAAACAGTTGGCAAGTCATCATCAGTAGGAAATTATTCCCTCGATCGTCATTTCCTAATCCTTATGATTAAATTCAGCATCGAGTGTTGTCGTTTGCCTCCGTGTGACTTGACGAGTCTTTGTTCTATCCTACCCATCACCTTCATGGGTTTTCATCCCCGTCACCGTCTCACTCAGCATATCCACGTCACCCCTCTCCATCTCATTTTCGCTAGCATTTCTTCCACTCATCACACCTTCCCCTCTACCGCCACTCCTAACCCCCTCTCCATTCACATTCACCTAGCTGTCTCCACTTTGTACTCCCCGAATCCGTATGACTGGGAAAATCTCTTTGGATCTCTTTCTAACGATCACAACAATTATTAGTGCTATTTGTTTCACTTGTGCAGGTCATTGTGTGCTGATTACAATGTTGATAACGTGACTTCTCAGCTTCTTTTCCCTCGCACAACTTCTAGGCAGCTTTGGAGGGCTCTCTTTCTGGTTATCAAAGGTGATCTTTCCAATGTTCTGGCTTGGCTCAAGGCCCCCATCAATATCATCATCCACCTCAACAAGATTCATTCATGGCAGATGTCTAATGTGTGCACCGTTGTCAAGACCTATCGACACCTGGACATTCAGCTAAATATTTTATGGAAAGCTCAGGACTACTTTGGGATGCCCGACCTTAAGTGCGCTATTTTCCTCTCGTGCCTCATGAGGAAAAATTTTTCTTCGCACCTTGGTCTCTGACCCCCTTGGTTAAGGTGCCTCTCCACGTGTGGGAGCCTTCCCTCTTCCACTTGTTCCCCCTCCATCGCATTCGCCGTGCCCACCACCTCTTCCTTCCTCACTTCTTTAACCCCCACTCTCTGTTTCTCTTCCACATTCCATTTTCACCTTCACCCTATTTACCTTCGCTTTCCATCTCTCGGTCGCCCTGTCCTTGTCCAAACTTCATCTTTACCCATTTCCATGTCCCCACCATGTCAAATGAATACATTGAACCCACTACATTTGAGTGTGACCAGCTTGCTGACCCTGTCCTTGAGGATAGGCATATTTTTCCATTCCTCCAACTTTTCTCAAGTGATGATATTGAAATTACTATGGCGTTCCTCGAGACGTGGGACAATGGCAATGTTACTGTCAAGAGAATAAATTTTGTCACTGACGTCCACCTCCTTAGCGCTATCACTATCTAGGCTGCTGAAGGGGGGTGATCCATTCACCACCATAAGCATAATTGGGAGGTGGAACTGGAACATTTCAAAGGAAATGATAAAATTATCAAGAAGGTCAAGGGGCTTGGCCTTTTCAGAACTGACCTATCCATTCCCTAGAATGCTATTATGAAACCTATCATGCAATTCATCTGTGTTGATGACCCTGACAAACCTATGAAAACCTATCATCTGGCCTTCGTCAATCACTTCAAAGAACTTAACCCCTTAATCATTCCCATTTTCTTCCTCAATTCCATGAATCACTTCATATCTTCCTGCAGAGACAAGGTCAACCATGACCTCCCTCGGCACCAAGGCATGTTCAAAGTTATATACACCTATATCCTTGCCAATAGCCCTAAGGTCAACCCTGACCCAAGCAGCCCTACCAAATTGACTCCCCCTGCTGAGCGTTTGTCCAAAGCTAAAAAAAAAGAAAAATGCCAATGAAGCCCTATCCAAATTGAAGGCCAGGAAAACTATTTCCTTTGATACCAGTGATGAACTGATGAGGAAATCTTCTCGGATTCAAAACTTGATAGCCAGGTCTAAAGTGATTGAAATCAAAGATGATAATAAGGAGAAAAAGCACCTGAAGGACTACATAATTACCTCCACTATGGCAATGATGAACTGTATGATGAACTGCACCATGGACATTAGGGAGGGGCTACATAAGCTATTCTACAATAAATAGATTAGTCATGCAAACATGTCTACAGCTGAGAAGGTGATGGCGAGTCGAAGACCGTCAAGATCGAACCTAAGGAGGATGAACCTAAGCCCATCGAGGCTGAGGAGGACAATAAGGATGAAGAATCTATTGAGGGTGAGGATTGACTTCCTCGGCTCCACCTTGCTCCTTTTTGGTCTTTTTCTGTTGTGTAAGGCTTTTTGTACGTTTACATAATTTCCAGTCTGCAGGTTTCTTTTTCTATTATGTTTTAGACTTATGGGCTCCCCTTCTGTTCTAAGGTTTTGTCCTCGTTTTCTCTCTGTTAAGGCTTTAGTTCCTTCATGGCCGAGGTTGCGTCCTCTTAAATGGCCTTCTACTTTTTTTAGTCCTTTCTGGGTTTTTCAGCTCTGTCTCAAACTTGGTTCTGTTTCTCTGTCGCTTATGTAAAAGGTTCAGGGATCCTTAAAACCCTTTTTTTGCAATATAACACTTTTACTTAGCAAAAAATAAAAATATAGTTTATAAGATCAAGTATGGGGACTAACACTACTAAGGATATTAGTGGCTCTTCAAAAAATACTAGTAGTTGAACAAGGAGTGAATTATATTGTGCCCTAGAGTAACAATGGTTTTGGAGGAATTCAAACTCAACATGGATAATTTTCTCAATGGTGTAACATCCAGTAGTTATCAACAATTATTATATGACTATGTTGTATGAAAAATGACTATTAGGTTTTAGTAATGAATGTAATATGACTATAGTGCATAGCATGAATGATCATAAAAGTGAAACACTACTCCACATAAGTGTAATGATAGGAAATATATTAATGGGGTCATCAAGGCTAGGACAAGAGCTTCAGGTTTAAAAATAGAAAAGGAAAATACAATTTAAATACATGAAAGCTTACCCCAAGGAGGGTTAGTTGTAAAATGAAAAGTGATAATGAGACCTGTTCAATAAAATCCATAGTGTCTTAGTGAGTAGGGGGTATACAAGACCAATGAAGGCTAATAATATCATTAAAATATGAGTAAAATCAAGTCTACTCACGTTATTACATCCTTATAATTGAGAAGGCAAAGAGAGTTGAGCCTTTAAGAATAAAAAATATTGATACAAATTATTCATCTTCTGTTTAAGCCAATTTTATATTTAATAATATATAAGTAAATATTTATATTTCAACTATATAACTTTCTAATCAATATACATAAAAGTTCAAAGCTGAAAATATTACTAACTTATCTTTATAAACAAAAAGGTAATAATAAACTATGCATTCACTATTAGCTAATGAATTTTAAATATTTTTAACTATGTAAGCTTTACAATTATATAATATTTTGAAACATTAAGTACTTTCTATAATGTACTTTTATAGTTTTTAAGTTTTATTGATTTTAAAAAATTCACTAACACTATTCCAAGAGAAATAGTCTAAAAATATATTATGCAATATGTTATATGGACTATAAGAGCAAGTCATTATTAGACTTGTAACCAACCTAGAATGGCTAGTTGAAATACAATACAACATAAATATCACCTAAGGTTCTAAAATTATCATGCATTCTCTTTGAAATTCATATGAATGATCTTAAAGAAATAATGAAAAAAGGAAGCCTAACAATTATCCACCTATATGAACCATTGTATTACATTTTTTTTATAATGATATAGGCTTGTTTGTTATATATCAATTTAGATAAACTAGATTTTCCACAATAATTATGAAAAAATAATTATGACATAAAATGATAGGTTAATGTTTAAGTTTTTAGGTTTAATAAAATCTTAGATTAAGCTTAGGCTTATTAGAACTTAGTCTTGTAGGGGCTTGGTCTTATTTTTAATTTTTAATAATTTTTTAAATGTAAGACTTAATTGCTCACATTGGACATTCTTCTAAAATATGTGAGTTGATAATATCTTATGGATGGACGTTGCTATTTGGATTGGTGATTGTCAATCCCTCAAATAAGCATTTGGATAAGAGCTAATCTTACCAATTTAGGAATTGGTTGCTCCTTCCAAGGGGTTGGTTGCTCAATATAAGGGTAATCGGTTATAATTTGGTGTTTATTTAAGCACCTCATTTCAATGCAATTTTGAGCTTCTTTGATTCCACATCAATGGTATTAGAGCATAGGTTATTGCATAGGTTTTGGATCATTTATGGCTTATGCTATTGGTATTGGTTATGGGAAATCTACTACCAATATTAGCAATAGAGATCCTACTTTGAAGCTCTAGTTGCAATCATAGAAGATTGCATTTGTAAACTCTATGAGGAAACAGAGAAAAGAAAGAGACCAAAACAAGATCTTCAACTTTGTGGCTATCTTATTGCCCTTGCTACTACCTCAACTTGCCCTGGTGGATTTTGCACCTTGTTGCTTCAAATTGTTGATGTTACCTTCTACCAATAAATTCCTACTAGTGTCTATAATTGTTGCTTTAGAAGATCCTCATCTCAGATAAATATGAATATTTTCCTTCATTTGTTTTGATTGATTATGTGCAATATTTTTCCAATTTTCTTCTAACTAATTAGCCTTTGCTAACCATTTGTTGTGTCTAGTGCCTTTTCTAAAAAACTTGTAATTTGTTAGTTCCTCATTTGAAAGCTTTATTTTATTATTTTATAAAAAAGAGGATTTCCAAAGACTTCAAAAAAATACAAAAGAGCTTTCATATTTATTTATTTAAAAAAGAGGCCAATGTGGGCCCAAACTCTTAGGCTCGCACCAACTATTAGAGCCATGTTTCTCGACAGTGATGTCAACCTTTAGTGTCTATAACATTTCGATACTAGAAATACCAACGTAGATCGACCTACATTTTTATGGTATCAAAGACACTAATGCAAGTAAGCCTACATCTCTCGATGATAGGTGGTCATCAAATTGATCCCTAACTACCACAAGCTAGCTATCAGGAACAAAAACCTATGGAGGAACCACAGGTCTAATGACGGATAGTCAATAGGTATAAAATTCATCCTTTATTGCAATAGACCCTAGTAGAACCAATTTTTGAGGTCGTAGTGCCTACATCCGTAGCCAAACCCCTTGCACACTGATTGGGACCATTGTAGAGGATAGAAACCAAGGCACGAAAACCAAAAACCTAATGAGGAATTCCATACCTTGATCTAATTAGCCAAGAATATTTTGGATCAAAATATTTTAGCTAGCCCTGATTGGTTGCCCTAATTTCAAGGTAACCAAACCTACAACCCAATTGGTGCATTGTGCATGTTGACTAACCAATCACTCGTCATCAAAGACCATGAATTTAGAACAGACACATGACAGGCTAATTTCGGTGTGATTCAATGAACGAACACTTTACAAATGGTAATTTATGTAGGAAGTTGGTTGAATTAGTTTTTTTATGGGTGGAAAATTGTTTAGTCCCACATCTAATGGGATAAAGGCTTTATTAGCGTTTAAGAGGGCAAATGCGCCATTTGAAGATACCCAGTGCATGCTGGCTAGAGCGTACACGGTGGTACCTTCTATTATACATTGTTGTTGACTATGTATATTGATTGATGCATTGCCACATTGACCAGCTCTTATGACTTCTCTATCGTTTATTAGCACTGAAAAAGCACAATATTTTTTTATTTACAAAAATTGAAAAATTAATTTGTTTTAATTTTTGTAAGAAGGATATCACTTTAAATTTTTGCAATAGGGATAATTTTTTTTAATTGTGAAGGGGGGGAATATTTTTGTTTTAACTCCATTTTTTTCCATTAAAGCATTGTAAAATTACAAATTATTGCAATTATTTGGACAAAAGCACTCACTTTTTGAAATTTTCTTAGGCATCAATTAGATCCCTTTGTGACTTATATTTTTGGCTTACACACGTGGATAAATGGCTTTCGATTTAGCGAAACAAGTGGTTGCAATAGTCGTAGTAGTTAGCCGTTTGGCAGATAAAGTCACCAATAGTGAAACCAAAGCTAAATGTGACGTCAAAACCTATGATGGGCTACATGCTATAGAGCTCCTAAATAGTTGGATTCTCAATATGAACACATGCTTTAAATATAGTAAGATTCCAAAGGATGAGCAAGTCTCCTTTATTAATCTCAAGCTTTCAGGTATAGCCAAAGTCCTGATAATGAGCAATCAAAGCAGTCAAGATCTCATCGACACTTGGGATGATTTAGTGAAAGCAATGAAGTACACATTTTATCCTTTAAATTATGTTGAAGATATTGACTTCCAATGGATTTGTTTGAAGCAAGGATACAACATGAGCATCCAAGAATACATTGGCAAGTTTAACAAATTGAGGATTCTAAATGCAATTTAGGACTCAACTCCAAAACTAATCAACAAATTCAAGATTGGATTGTAGGAATCACTTTTAGGGAGTTGAAATATACATCATTTATAACTTTAATTGCAGTGTACAATCACACACAACTTGCAGAGGAGAAGTTTGTTGCTCAATCAGGTGGATCTCAATATTTAGTCACCCCCAAAGTGCCCAAACAATGGCAACAACAACAAATGAAGAAAACTTCCTCTTCCTCCCCTTCCTCTCTTTATTATCCTTCTTATTGTTATTATTTTTCTTTCAATACCAAGAAATTTTGTAATCATTGTAAAAGAAGAGGTCGTGTGGAATCTGAATGTTTTAGAAAGAGGAAGAATCTTGTTGTAGAAACTCAACATGAGGAACCATAAGATGGTCTTGTTGAGTATATGGGAGAAGCCCAAAAGTATGATGAGCTCAAGGATAAGCTCAACAAAATTACCTTGTTAACACAAAATGTGTATGAATGTGATCGTGAAGATTTATTTGCCACACAAGCTCATTTAATGCATAGTTACCTTGTGGATTGTATCATCAATAATGGCTCTCAAAAAACTTGATTTCAAGACTTGTAGTCAATAGGTTGAAGATTCTTGTAAAATCCCATCCTCAATCATACTCACTTGTATGGAAGGATAAGGGTTCCTCCTCCATGATTACGAAAACTTATACAATATCCTTTGCATTCGGCTCGCTATATGTGGATCAAGTCACCTACAATGTGACTTCGATAGATATTTGTGGTCTAATCCTTGGCAAGCCCTACCAATATAACATAAGGGATCTATATGATGCTTATAAAAACACATACACATTGCATCATAAGAAGAAGATATTTCTCATTCATTCCAAGAAGAATACCATGCTCCATTCCACTAGCCCATAAATTATTGCATTGATCTTTAGCAAGCCAAAGGACACACCAGTACCAGTTCCATAAAAAGAGTTTATTCCTTCTTCTTCAGTATCATCTCTTGTTTCTCTAGCTACTCCTTTGGTTGATTATTCATCTATTCAAAACCACAACCTTCTTTAGTTCAACAAGTTCCTATTTTGAAGCAGACTCTACAGATTAAGCATTAGGTCATTGATCCTCAACAACTTCCTTCGGCTCTTTCTTGGGTTGGAAATCAAGTTATGACGAAGAGTTGTATTGTAATAAGGCACCTCTTAGTATTCTTGACATCATCAACACTTATGCCCATCCGACACTTGATTTGTAGCTTTTGCTTCATCCAACTTAAGTTCCTCCAACTAAACCCACCTATATTATAAAATCATTGGAGTCCAATGCTTCTTTTGTGGGGAGGTATGATGATGACATCAAATGATAAGTTAATGTTAGGTTTAATAAAACCTTAGATTAAGCTTAGGCTTATTAGGACTTAGTCTTGTAGGGTCTTAGTCTTATTTTTAATTTTGAATAATTTGTTAAATGTGAGACTTAGTTGCTCACGTTGGATAGTCTTCTAGAATAGGCTAGTTGGAAATATATTCTAGAGGGATGTTGCTAGTTGGATTGGTGATGGTCAATTCCTCAAATAATCCTATGGAAAAGAGCTTATCTTCCCAATTTAGTAATTGATTGCTCCTTCCAAGGGATTGGTTGCTCAATCTAAGGGTAATCGATTATAATTTGGTGCCTATTTAAGCACCTCATTTCAATACAATTTTGAGCTTCTTTGATTCCACATCAATTTTACAATCAATGAAACGAACATTATGATTGTGAAATATACTCCATATTTTTCTAATCACCCTTAGAAAAACATTTGTGTGAGTTGGAAGGTCTTCTATCATTTAAAACATAATGCAAAACTTATAATATTTGATACTGGGATAAGAAAAATTCTCTATTGAGTATCCTTCTAACATTTGTGAAGCATGGTGGACTCAAAACACATAGAACAAAATTGAACAAATCCTAAATAATTTATTATAAATTATTTTTAAGATTAAAAGAAAAAATATATATCATAAGATTCTTATAAGGTAGTTTATCGACCCTTGAAATAAATATTTTAAAATGCATCTTACCATATAAATAGTATCCAATCTAACCTATGATAATTAAGTCATTATCTAAACAATTGAAAGGACAAGTTGAAATCACATAAACAAAAACAACCTATAACTTAAAAAATATAAAAATATTTGTTTTAAACTTTTGTAGGGAGATATCAAATGGGATTAGCTTAATTTATTAAATTCCTTAACTTTAAAGGAGAAGACCCAAGTTCAAATCTTGCCAACTGTGTTGGGAAATCCTATAATATTTATAGAATAGAAGCATCACTAATAATAATAAATAAATAATCAAATGACATTAGCTTAAGAAGTTAAATTCTTTTACTTTCAAAGACGAGAATCTTATCAAACAAAACATAATTGTCAAGCTTTTGTAATACCACCATGTGGTCATGTTTCAATCTTATATAACCAATTAAAAAATAATAATAAATAAAATACATTGTTTTACTTGTAGTTCAATTGAAATTTACTTCAATGCTATCACCATAGTAATCCACTTAAATTTCATCTTGGTTCATTACACTATGTACAAAAACATATTTTAGTCTTAGTTGTCATCTTGTAGCAAGCACTAGTAATCCACTTAATTTTCATCTTGGTTCATCATACTATGTACAAAAACATCCTTTAGTTTTAGTTGTCATCTTGTAGCAAGCACTTTTGTCTTAGTTTAGTTGTCATCTTGTAACAAGTTCTTTTGTCTCTTAGTTGAGTTGTTATCTTGTAGCAAGTGCTTTAGTATTAGTTATTAGAATCCAATTTAAAATTTGCATTGTCTTCTTCTTATAGAGAGAGTATTAGCGTGGAAAGAAATTCCAATTATAAAATATGCTACCAAACTTGCATCACCACATTAAACAATATATTTTTTTAAGTCGTTTAATACTATATACATTTGACAATGATATTTTTTAAATTGCAACATTTTAACCATAAAATTAAAATCACATTTCCAAAAATCACTAATTAAAAAATTAGTATAATTTTTTTAAAATAATATAACTTTCAATCGCTCTACACCTATTTCACATGTGGGAGGGAGCTTTCTATGGTGTGGTAAATAGATGAGATGATCTCAAAAATAAAGGGCCATCACATTTGTCAGATATGTTCCCTCTTGCAGATAAGATAGGGTGGAAGCATTGTCAAGGGCACAATAATTCAATCCTTGGACCATCAATAGACCCTCTAACAGTAAAGTCAATGTGCATTCAATTCAGAAGATGCCCGTGAATAAGATTAAGGCATATGGAGTTCATTTAATAGTCGTAGGTTGGATGTGAGAGCAGATGAATTATTAACGGACGAGCATTGCATGTCATGCTTAGAACACGTCCTTTTCACTTGAAGTTTTTAGAAAAAAAGTTAAAATCATATCATTTCCCATGATTTAAAGGAATCCATATTGAACTGGAGAACCTTTTATACTTAATATTGTATAAACGGTCCCGTTAGAACATGGTAAAGGTAGTGTACTTTCTTCTTTTGTAAAGGTTTAAATTGAATTTACTGAAAGGATAATCGGGATGTAGCTCTAACTGATTGTTTCAATGTTGTATGTTTCTTAATATATATATATATATATATATATATATATATATATATATATATATATTGGTTTGATTTGATTAATATAAAAAATTTATACGATCAATAATGTATAGGTTAGCTATGCTTGTCAATAAGGAATTTAACACACAACCACCACACACCCACCCCCTCATACATTTACCCATGCTACGGTTTGAACCTTGGACCTCTCGAAGAAGAGCCAAAGCCCAAACTGTTGTGATGTCCTCTATGGGACTATATATATGTATTATTAAAAATATAACATTTTATAGCTAAGAACTTATATTTATAGGTTTTATTTTTATTAATATAGAGAACATAATCCTTTAAGGAAATGGAGGAGGTAAATTTGCCAACAACTTATCTAGGGATGTTTTTATTTGAGAGGAGATTCAGGATAGAATTATGGAATCCAGTTATTAATAAAGTTCAAAATAAACTACCAACTTGGAAATGTGGATGATTATCGTTAGCAAGAAGAGTGCAATTAATTAATTCAGTTTTGCAGGCCATTCAAACATATTATATCATTGTATACTATGCCAAAATCAATTGAAAAAAATTTGATCTATATTATGCGATCCTTTTTATGGTCAGGTTTACATGATAAAATGAAAATTTCTTTGGTGAAATGGAGCAAGGTGTGTGATGATAAAACTAGGGGAGGTCTTGGTTTAAGATTTCTTACAAATGCAAACTTAGCTCTTAGGGGAAAAGTAATATAGAGATTGTACAAAGAGATTCAAAGACAATGGGCAAGAATTCTTTGAAGTATGTTGAGCCTAATGACCCAAGTTTAATATTTACTACATTCTCTGTACCAAATGGTTCTGCTCTTTGGAATGGTTTTAAAAAACTCTATTGATCTAATGATTAAAGCTTAAGATGGGTGGTGGGAACTAGAGAAAACATTTCTATTTGGATGGATACTTGGTCTGATAAAAAACCACTCAATTTAGATCTAGTTTTGAAACCTTGGATGAGATTGCTTCAAGATAAATATGGTGATAGGGTTTCAAACATTTTGTACAAGGATTAGGAAGGAAGATACAACTGGAAAGAAGATTTTTTTACAAGTATACAAGACATTGAGGGGAGCCAAGGATATATTGATTTGGGAGTTGAGTAGCTCAAGAGAATATACAACAAGAAGTGGATATAATGTAAAGCACCAAAAAAATAGTATTATCACTAGAATATGGAGAGATATTTGGGATAGCCCAAGCATTCCTAAAGTCGAAATGTTTGTTTGGCTAGTAGGTCATAGAAGAATTTTATCTAGGATAACCTTATGAAAAGGGATTTTCATAATCCCTTTCAATGTGTTCTTTGTAAAAAGTATGAGAGTATAGACCATCCCTTGGGGCATTGGTCAATAGTCTAGAAACTATGGCAATGGATTCTTAATATGTTTGGTAAATGCATGATGATGAATAGCAGAATTGGATATTGGTTAAACCAATGATAGAAAACTTATAAAAGTGAGGACTTATAGACAATATAGGATATATCAAAAGATAAAATACTTTGGATTGTATGGCTATAAAGGAATAGAAGAATGTTTAAAGGAAAGGAAAACAGTTTAGAGGTAATAAAAAGAAATATATGTTTAGTCATAGAGGAGTCTAAACCAACCCTATCAACTCACCCAATCCCTAATTTGGAAGAAGAGAGTCTTGATAGATGGAGTCAAGTCATTAAATGGAATTATGATGTTGGATACAAGAGAAGCAAAATGAAGGCAAATAATATAAAGTGGAAACCACTAGATGTGGATTTGGTTAAATTGAATTTTGATGGAGCATCTAAAAAAAATCTAGGATCAGCAACAGGAAGAGGAATAATTAGAAAAAATAGAGGAGAGATTTTGTTTCATTACACTTTGAATAGTGGATTTAAGACAAATAATTAAGTTGAAGCTTGGGCGACTTTAGAAGGGTTAAAAATATGCAAACAAATGAAATGAAATAGAGTATGGCTGAAAGGTGATTCTCTCATAGTCATAAATGCAATTTTGAGGAAAGCAAAGGTTCCATCGATAATACAAGAGATATTTGTAGAAATTCAAGATATTGCTAAAGAGTTTGAAGAAATCAGGTTTACACATACATTAAGGGAAGGAAATAGATGTCTAGATAGACTAGTCAATGGAGGGGTTTGATTGAGGATCGTGAAGTTAAATTCTCCTTTCCATGGGTAGAGGAAGTAGTAAGTTTAGAAGCTTGACAAGAAAATATTGAGTTCCTGAATCAAATAATGATTAATATTTACTTTAATATTTTCCATTGGTAATAGTTGCTTTTTTTTATAACAATAATGTGTTTTCATATAAACTATTTATTATAATTTTTGTGGTTGCACTTGTGTTTCAGGAAGGAAACTAGCAACCAGATTTGGTAAAGCTGACTATGATAGTGCAATGTCTTGGAATTATTACTCTTCTAAGATGCAATGCATAGATAGTAGAGGTGAAGTTTTGGTATTGTGAATGTATCTATAGAAAATGTCAAGAAGGATGCTAAATTCTAGAATATTTGTATTCATACAAAAAATTGAAAAGATCTAAAAAATGAAAATCAAGAATTCAGATATTTTATATAAAATGATGTAGGTTTCTAGCTATAGCATCTCAATTGAGATTAGAAGTGTATCTATTTGTAAAATCTCAAGCTCTAAAGAAGAGAATTGTAATTTTTCAAGGGTGGGAGACCCGAGTACAACCCCTTATTATTCAGCCAAAAAAAAACATAGAGAACAGACTTTGAATAATATTGGACCAAAAGGGATTAAAGGTTCAACCCAATCTTTAACATATTGATTTATATGATATCAAGTTTCAAATTATATTTTGAATTTATTTTTATTAACATAGAGAACATACTTTGAAGAAGATTGGACTAGAAGAAATTAAAGGTTTAAACCAATATTTAACAAATTGATTTATAAGATATTGAGTTTTAAATTAATTTTTCACTTTTGGTTGATTGTTTATGTCATTGGTTTCATTAGCATAGAGAATAGACAGAAGTTGGACCAAAATAAATTAAAGTTTCAAACCAATCTTTAAAAAATTGATTTATATAATATCAACTTTTAAATTAATTATTTAATTTTGTTTGATTGTATATGACATTAAGCTTTAAATTATTTTTTCACTTTCAAAAACAAGATGAATTGAGGGAGGGTTCTCTTAGGGTTTTTAGTGTGAATCAAGTTAGAGTTTCAATAGCTTTTTGGAGTTTTCTATAGTTTCCAATGTTGGTGATCCAGTGGTTTGTGTTGGTGTTACAAGGAGATCGATCCTATCAATGGAACCTCTAGGGTGTCCATAGAAATAGCTTTTGCTAAAATTTCTTGAGGTAAGAGTTTATCCCCTGATGTTGTATTTCCTTCATAGTTTGTTGAATCTACATGTAGTTGACTAAAGTTGCACACCCTGATCAGGTATTTTGTTAGATGTATCCCTACTAAGTCAATCCTAAGGGCTTGGGTCACCTTAGGATGCATCTCTCATGGCATTAACGTTCAACTGGTATAAAATGTTAACAAAGATTTCTTTATTTTTGTTTTTTTTTATCCTATCATGTCAAAGCTCTTTATCAACATGGTCCTTGGTACTTGCAAAACTCTTTGCTAGTTATCTTGTTGTGGACCCATGATTTTACTATCATTGGAACAAACTATACAAAGTCTCGATATGGGTGGAGTTCCCTAATCTTCCCCTTCCTTTGTAGGCTAGTTTGGAGCAAATTGTAGGTGTGCTTGGAGATGTTCTCACCAAACCTGGCGTGTGTGCTTGGACATGTTCTCACTAAATATAATATGTGTAGAGGTAGATCTATTTAAGGATCTTCTATAATCCATCAAAGTGGGGATGACCACCATTTTTAAAGGATAGTTTACATTAATCTCTCGAACATCTACTTATGTTTCCAAGCACCCAATCATAAGGTGAAAGACTATTTGTGTACATCGTATCCCCAACTGAAGCTAGATTTCATGCCCACCCTTGGGCAACCACTAACCCTAAGGAGGATGGTTAGACCACTATGGGCTGCCACAAAAATATAAGGAGGATGGTTGGACCACTGTGGGCCACCATAAAAATCAATGTTCTAGTGACACTCTAACTCCATGGACAATATTTTTTTGCTCCATAGACGAGGTCATCGTCAGCTCGTAGTTATGATTATCACAAGCTTATAGTTGTTAACTCCATAGCTGGTAGGTTTTCCACTCCATATCCAGTGGTCATCATAAGCTCATAGCCTTCAACTCCATAAACAACTATTTTTTTTGCTCGATAGGCTTCACCCAAGGAAGAAATGCAACCAAATACAAATCCATCAACTATGGAAATTGGTGGTCTCTATAGAGGAAGATGAATCTAAGGCTCTTTTGTCTCACCATCTAGCAAGTTATCTTCCCCCTTCTCCACCTTTGTGATTTTGATGTTCCCACAATCCTCAACAAGAAAAATTAAATGGGGATAGTTTACAGGAAAAATGGTTTCATCCATTCAAACCAAACAATTTCAACAACTTCGGTGCATTGGAATTGCTTGAACAGAAGCAGGATAGTGAGGATTCGGTGGAATAGCCAATTGCCCACATTCATTTGGGGAGCTTTAGCAATGAGTCTAGAGGCTCCAACAGTTATAATTTGTTGATGTCCTTTTGTAGTCATAACGACTTGTTTTTGAGCAAGCATTAGTAGGATCTGTAGATTTCTTCTTTGTTCTCTATAGTTTTTCAGCCACTTGAAAAAAATTAGGACGATGAGTAATCAATCCTTTCACTTGCACCTAGGGATCCTCTAGCGAGGACCACTTGGATGACTTCATAAGTGAATAGGAGCATGCGGTGATGTCAACACTTCTCATAACTAGGTTTTCTTTATTGTTTTGATCTTTAAAAATTTGAATTGATATATTATTTTTATAAAAATTATAGCTTAACTTAAAATTGTGTATAGTTATATGTTCTATAACTCTTTGAGTTTTAAAAAGTACTAAATTTATTTTTTGGTATTTAACTTTATCACATATTTTTTTAGGTTGAAAATTTTAAGTTCAAGTACAAAGTTAGAGTAACTACAACCAAAACTTAGTAGTGATCCTACCTATAGCATAAAAATAAAATTCAATGGACTAATTGTAAACCAACCTATTATTTTATATGCTTTGGAAATCTCATCTTCTACATGATTTTGAGTAACTAAACTTTAATGTTAGTCTGGTTGTTAAATACATTCTGAATCTAGCATACAATAGATCTTCTCCCATAGTCTTTTTACCTTTTCATGAGTTACTCTAAGATCATAATATATAAAGATCAAAAGGATATAGAATTTGTACTTTGAATTCTCATTTAACTTCATTTCATCTTATAAGTGTATAAAGAGTGCATTTATCTACAACAAGCTAATAGAGTAAAGTCATATAATTCCAACTAAGAAGAAAAAAATATCACCATTGAAATTATTATAGCATCTAACAGACCAAACATGACTTGAAATAAATTATCAAATTCTCAAAATATCTATTGAACTTCTTAGTGAAGCTCAAGAAATATTCTTTTGTATAATCCCATGACAAAAAAATTGTAAGATAATCTTCTTGAACTTGACACCACACTTGATTGGCTACCCAATAGGACCAAAGAATATTATTAACAAAATCAAGTTTGCCACCAATTAGGCAACTAGGTTTCAAAGTATTAAATTTAGCTAACAACTCCCAACAAGGTAGTTTTATATACAATACTTGAAAATCCAATAATATGTTATAGATGGATACACGATATATTCATAACTAAGCACTTAATTTTTCCTAGGAATATTTAGGAAACTTATCTTTCCACTTATCATTCTATATTTAGGAAAGTATTTCCATCCCTATTACCAATTATAACTTAGAAAATATTTGGATAATAAATTTAGTCCAATTGTTAAATTTAGAATTAAATATAAGTACATCTATTGTATGATTTATACCAAAATATTTTATCACCATCTACTGACTTCCTACAAATATCAAAGTTACCTAGATTATTTTTGTGGTTAGTCTATTTACTAAAGTCATTAGTAGGCAATGGCAGTTGAGAATGTTCTAGCTTTTATAGTATTTAGATTTAACAATATTGAAGTTCCCTACCATCAAACACAGCAATAAAGAGTTTCAATTCTATCCATTTGTGTAAATAATATGCCAACCCTAGGATAACCAATACACAAACTAATAAAAACTCAGTAATTATACCCTTAATAACAAGTCACCCATACACATTTTTGTCATGGGTCCTCATCCTAATTTATTAGTAAGTTATTCATTGAAAATAGGAGGCATATAATCACACCTCCACCCTCTTCTTAATCATAAGAGGAGATATGAAATCCTTGCTTCCATATTATTTGCATTGCAATATCAAGTCTTTGATGATTTTATTTTGAAGTATTAATATGTCAATCTTGTGATATTGTACTACATGTATGACTATATGCTTCCATTATATATAGTTTATACTTATGGAATTCTAATATATATATTATTGGTAAAGGGGTTTTGAAAGGAGCCCATAACATTTTATAAAATGGAGTCTAACTGAAAAATTACTCCTTAGCAGAACAACAAAAATATCATCCCACTACGGGTTGTTACAAAAACCATCAACAAGACTAAGAATCCCTCATAGGGGTAATAAGGAGTAACCAACAAAACCACTCATGAATAAACCCGCACAGGGGTAAGCCGAGAGACAGAAAAAAATGTAAATCCATAAGCATAAAAATACCACCAAAAAGCCATGAACATGCTAAATTTTGGGTTGACCAGTTTTGTGCACATCCCTGGTTGCACCCACCAGGATATTGAATTCCTCCAAATTCTTGAACTAGTCCTTATATTCATCCAAGAGAGTATCCGCTTGAGAGAGGAGAGAGAAGTTCATCCTAGCCGCTCTCCTTAAGTCCTTCATAATATCATGGAGGCCCTAGATATGACCTCATTCAGAGATATTTGGCCAATAGAAAACTATAGAGGCCAAAAAAGGGGGAGGTTGGGCAGATGTTCCTTCAAGAGGGTGAATTTTCTTAGGTGTTATCTCTGGTTTTACCTAAAAGGATAGAGAGTCATTAGAAAAATCATTGTCAACAACAATGGGGGCCTTACGTTTATCGTTGCTAGGTTTACTCCTAATGGAGTGACAAGGCTCAAATTTATGAGTGTCCAAAGTTTGCTCCAAATTTACATCAAAATATAGGGCTCGATTGGTTTTAGGAGATGTGAAAGTGTCTCCACCAGCTTCGCTAGTGTTGTCTATAGGTCCCATAGTAGATACCATCGTTCCCACAACTATGTCGATCCAAAACATATATTTAGATGACCAAGTGAAGACATTGGTGCAAGAGGAATGATGAGACCCCCCTCTTGAAATTTAGGATCTACCGCTCAATAGACTGGAAAAGGTATTATGAGATGTTAATGGTATTTTTTCCCTACAAGTGGTTGAGGAACACCAAATGGAAGCTCCTTAAGGATTCTTTGGGGTTTTCCAATGTAAAGTATTGAAGTACTATCACCATCACAATGTAACATGACTTCAGGATCATTTCTCATAGAATGCCACCCTCATATTTTCCCAAGGACTCACCCTGATCCCATAAGAGAGCTAGCTCGCCCTGGAGTGAATGCTTCTTGTTGTTGATGATCTTCCCTTCGTTCATAATCCCCGTGATCTTAGCTAGGAGGTCAATGGTATTCGTGAAACTTAAACCATGAATGAAAACATGTCCTCCATCCCACATTTATAAAAAATCTAGAGAAAAATCAAAGTCATGGCCATTAAACAACTACAAAAAATTGAGGAGGCCATGATCTCTAAAAATATCCTCGATGAGGGTAGTAAGGTGAAGCGTTGAAGGTTCAACATAGGGATAGGACATGATAGGATGAGGGAGGAAAAAGATAAATGCACAGGCTTGAATGGTATATGGGGAAAGGAAAATGATATGAGGGGTTGAAAAGCAGGGGATATGAAGGTAAAGGATCCTTCCAAAAACAATCTCCAGTTGCGGTGGCACAAAACACGTAAAACCCATACCAAAAAAGCATGGGACATGATGGCACTTGGGATTGAAACATTTGGCATGGGTGGATTGACAAGAGCATGGAACCTCCAATGGAAAGGCAAGTCCAGATTCTGGGGAGAACAGGTCGAGGGAAAATGGGCTCTCGAGGAGGTGGCACCAAATTCGAAGGCAATTGTTGTCAACAACAGCAAAAAAAGGCTCCACCGGTGATTACAAGGACCCAACATGCAGTCGCTCAAGGCAATAAGGTGGTGCTTTTCGATATCCTTGGCACGACTGACAACATCTATGGAAGTGGAAAGGTTGGGAGGATCACCACCGAGGGCAAAGGTGAAAATGGACCAATCGAGGACAAGGTTGAGATTCACGAGGGTAGCCACCTATAAGTGCCAAGTCGAATGAAAATCCACGTGATTCTGACAAGTATTGGGAGAGTGCCAGGTTGGATGATGAGGCTGCCACGTCTTCCCCTGAAGGTGAATCTACTAATAGTAGAAAGAGGGAATGTTGAGCGTGATGTTGAGCAAAGGATTCCCACAAAAACCACCTGCAAAGATGTTTTGATTGGTGTAATTGACATCATGAACTGGTGTGTGTCCCATGTTAGGGCTGTTGCAAATCAAGAGGTAATATCTTCCCAAAGCTTGAAAATTAGGTGGCCCATCAAAGGTGACATCAGTGGTGAGATGCAAAGATGCATCCGTATTATATCCCTTGGGGTGTTCCACTTGATTAAAACTCATGATGGGTCCTCCACCCATGATATTTATGTAGTTGCAACTTACCACATGTTGGTGAAAATTTTGAACATCGCTCCACGTGGAGTACAGGGGATCCCACCACAAACCCCGACTCAACACAGGGGTCTTACTGAGAAAGAACATCCAAAGCATTGACATCACTGAGGGATGAAGGGAAATGGTCTCTCTAGATGGTGAGACTAGGCTCAAAAACCCCCATGTTCGCAAGGGGATCAAAAACATGATTTCCTTCATAGAAGACATGATTGAAGGTAACATTTGTGAAGAATTTCATTAAACATTTTGCTTTAGTAATCATGTTGGAAATATTCCAAGAAATAGAGTGAGTCTCAAATAGATTTTGGATGATATTTTTGGAGTCCCCTTCAACAATTAAGTTGGAACACTACATGCTATGAAGGAGAACAATACCTTGATGAAGTGCCCGAGCTTTCGTAAAATGACTAGATTGAGATCCCAAACTTTTGGTAAAGGCTAAGATGATTTTCCTTGTGTGATCTCTGACAATTCCCCCGATACTAGAAGGCCTAGGATTTCCTTTTGTTGCTCCATCAAAATTTAGTTTGAAGTATCCTGGGGGAGGAGGAGACCACTTGACCAACGAGCAATCAACCTTCGAACGAGGAGGGAGATTGCAGCTAGGAATATTAAGAGAAGAGGCCAACAGAACTTCAGAGTTGGGTTCGGGTTCACCATCTCCCTGAGTGACAGATAGATTCTCAGCAGTCGCGTGAAGGATTTTGGAGAACATATACCGAACATCGTGGCTAGAATCATTGAAAGCGTGGGAGTTACGTTCACGCCAAATCTCCCAAAGGAAGTGAGGGAGACAAAAGGACCAAAAAGTATTGAGGTGAAATCCTTTGAACGGATTAGGCCACTAAAAACACAGATCACTCTGGAGGGCAAAGGGAGCCCAAGCAATGGCAAGGGAGGAGAAGAGGGATGATATGATGGAATGGGAAAAGTAGCATGACAAGATGTGATGGGTAGACTCACAATGCTGATGACACAAGTAACAGCGATTGGGGATAGGGATGCCACGACATTGGAGGTTCGGAATGGTGAGGATTTTGTCCTGAACAGCAAGCCAGAACAAGAAACTCGCTTTGGTGATGAGGTGTTTTTTCCATATGGTCTTGGAAGGAAACCAAGGAGGGGATGGGATCTCAGTGAGGGCGTAGGCGGACTTGACTATAAAAAGGTCGTTGGAAGCATGGGCCCAAATGATCTTATCTTCATAGGGTCTTGGAATAACACAAAGGTGTAAGAGATTAGACAACACATAAGAAACTTTTCTCTGCTCACTAGAAAAACCATCATCTGGGATAGGTTTCCAAGAATTATGGTTAGGATGAAAAAAGTGATATACCTTTAGTTCAAATAGAGAATCGGTGACTAGGTTCTAGACAAATGAGGTCAACACATATTTTTAAAGGACTATTACCCAGCTAGAGATCCTTCCAAAAATTGATCTTCTCACCATTACCTAATTTCTAGTGAATGCCTTTTCTGATGATCTCCTTAGATTTGAGGATGGAGTTCCACACTATCGAGCCTGAGATAGGAGAAGGATCATCCAAGAAGTTGGTGTGGTGCCATAGATATTTCACTTTCATAATAGAAACCCATAGAGAGTTCTCATTGGTAAGAACTCGCCATCCTTGTTTGGAAATGAGTGCTAGATTCATATTACAAACCTTCCTAAGCCCAATGCCTCCATGCTCTTTTTTAGAATAGACCTGGTCCCAGGCAACCAAGTGGATACATTGCTTCAACTCTGATCCAGACCATAGAAAATTCCTCTGGATTTGCTCAATTTTGTTACAAACTTCAACAAGGATCTGAAATATGGAGAGGAAAAACATTGGGATGCTTTGGAGGGTGACCTTGCCTACCTGGCTGATAAGGCTCCCTTTCCAGCTAGCCAGCTTTTTCTAAATTCTTCCAATGAAAGTGTTCCAAAGGGACTTTTTAGAGGGGCCTTCGAAAAGAGGAAAGCCTAAGTAGGTGGTAGGGATCTCAGCGATGGTACACCCGAGAATAGCAACAATGCGAGCTTGGCATCTGATGGGGGTGTTGATGAAGTAAATCTTGCTTTTGGAAAAATTCACTTTTTGCCCAACATCAGCCTCAAAGGAGAGCATGATCGATTTAATGATATGGGCTTGAGGAACTAAAGCAAGGGTAGCAAGGATAGTGTCATCAACAAACTTTGGTGAGAGATAGGCTGGAGGGAAGAGGCAGATTTGAAACCATAAATATCTCCTTTAGAATAGGTAGAATTCAGGGTTCTTCCTAAGGCTTCAGCAACAATGATAAAGAGAAAAGGAGATAAGGGGTCCCCTTGTCTTAACCCTTTAGAACTTTGGAAATAGCCCACAGGAGAGCTGTTAACAAGGATAGATAAATTAGCAGTGGATATACATTCTTTGATAATAGAAAGTCAAAATGGAACCCAAACCTAGAGAGGAAAAAGAAAATAAAACTCTAGGACACTCTATTAAAGGTCTTGTTAGCTTGAGGAGAAATCTGACCTTGCTAATGTTTACGACAGAGTGAATAATTTCATGAATTGTTATGATACTATTTGTGATTAGACTCCCCTGGATAGAGTTACCTTGGTTAGGATCAATGATGTGGGGGAGGATTGGTTTGAGTCTAATGGCTAGGGATTTAGTGAGGATTTTATAGAGGATATTGTAGAGGTTGATGGGGTAAAATTCGGTGAGTAGGGTTATGCATAAGGGATTGGACTCAAAATGTACTTGTAAAAAATGGTGAATCCTAATTGAAATCAAGGTGAATCAAGGTGAATCCTAAGAAAATCAAATAAATCATCTTCACACAAAAATTTGGGGTATTTAAAGCCCTAAAAAGTAAGATCATATTTGGGAAACATTTTACCCTATTAAATCACCTTACCACTTCATCAAAATACCACCATTAGATCAGGTTTGAAAAGATCTTTCCAACGAGTACAAATATGCCTATGTTTGGATATATATTATGGGAAATGGACCCTAAGAAAAAATTGATCCCAAAAATGTTAGGAAAATGGGTCGACATTGAGGGTCCTCATATTCACCAATTTATAATTTTGAAAATCCTAATATTCACCCAATTTGTGAATATTTACCACTATACATAACCCTATCAGTGAGGGTGTGGACCTAACTGACTTTGGGGATGAGGACCAGGAAGGTGGAGTTGACATCTCCAGGGATCTCTCTATGACTTTGCATTTTTTGCATGGCTAACACAACATTTGGACCAACAATATCCTATAAACATTGGAAGAAGAGAGTAGGAAATCCATCTGGACCTGGGGCTTTCCCGCCTTGTATGAAAAATAGCAACATGAATTTCTTAAGAAAAAATAGGTTTGAGAAAAATATTATTGTGATCCAGAGTTACTAACCTAGGAATATTTTGAAGAAGGGCCTCAGACATTTGATGGTTGCAATCGGGACTAGGACTGAGCAACTCTTCAAAGAAATTGACAACCTCGTTTCTAATTTTAGAGATATCCGTAGTTAATTCTCCATTTTTTTTTGTGAGCTCCTTTATTTTGTTGCATCCTCTATGTCTTATGGTGGTGGCATGAAATAATTTTGTATTTGAATCCCCTTCTTTGAGCCATGAGACCCGAGATTTTTGTTTCCAAAATACTTCCTCGTTATTGAGGATATTATGATATTTCATCATGAGAGTCTTCTCTATGTCTTGGAGGTTGGGATCAAGATCTCCATCCTGGGTTGAGAGCTCGATGTTGGTAAGTTGATACTGTATTTGATGCTTTTTATGGAAGATATTTCCAAAGACCTCTTTGTTCCATTGTTTCATCTTGGTTTTCACATAACAAAGCTTGTTGCTCATCTGAGAATATTTAGACCTAGAATACTTATGTGACCACCACAGTGAAATCAAATATTTGAAATTTGGATCTTGAAGCCACATAGATTTGAATCTGAAAGGTGACTTGAAAGGGGAAACCTAGAAAGCACAATCTAGAAACAGAGGGTTATGGTCAGAATCGATTTTGGAAAATGAGCGCAGGACAACATCACGAAATCTAGGAATGGCATTAGTGGAGATGAGGAATCAATCAAGGTGAATATGGATAAGTTGGTCACCTTTCCTGTGGTTGCTCCATGTGAATTTGGGTCCCCTTAGATTGATATCCATGAGTTCATTGTCATCTAAAAATATTGCAAAGTGCTCATAAGAATTGACAGTGATTTGGAAACCTCATTTCTTGTCAATGGGGACAGAGGGGAGTTGAAATATCTGGCTAACATATAGGTCTATGATGAGAACACTTCTCTAAGTTGGATGAGATAACTTTAGAGTTGATTCCTAAAGGATAGGTATTTAGGTGCACAAATTTTTGAAAGGACCCAAGGGTAACCATCATATTTGTTGAAAATGTAACATTCATGTAATTTATTGCTAAAGATAAAAGGGTCCCCTTAAATTTATTAGGATACCACAAAAATAAGAGTCCACCTGAGGCTCCATTGTTCAGACTAAAAAGAAAATCATAATCTTTCCATATGTATTTTGATATGCAAGTGGTATTTTGGAAATCTAGTTTGGTTTCTTGTAGTAAAAAAATGGTGGGTCTAAGATCTCTCCTCATGGACTTGACCAAGCGTTGCTTATTTCATCCATTGAGGCCTCTCACATTCCATGAGAGGATCTTCATTTATTACTTATTGAGGAATTTCTATTCCCTCTTCCAAGAGGAGGGGGAAGTTTGAATCTCTTTTCAACCTGGGCCTCAAAAGGCCTAGATGAGGTGTAGAGGGTGAGCTCAGTGCCATTGGCAATATCATCCTAAGTTTCTTTATATTTAATATCTTGAGTTGAATGGAATCCCCATTTATTTCTAGAACCAACATCCACATAGAGATTTCTTTGAATTTAGGTAAAATAAGGGCTAGGGTAGAAAGGACTTGTGGGAAGAGGGTTGTCATTGGGGGAGCCAAGGAGGATCTTGGGAGAGGGGGGAGGGATTTGGGGATGAACAAAGGTGGGATTAATGGATTTAAATGTGGGATACTCATCAAAGAGAAGGGAAAAGTGGTTAGAAATTAGAATAGGGAGACAGTGGGGAGGAGAGAGATTAGGACTCACCAAGGGGGTGTGGTGGGCTCCTCATTTTGATTTAGGGACACACCTTGAAATTTTAGGAGGAAACTCAATATAGGGGTTTGAGGGTTTGTAAGTAAGGTTAAGGGTTGGTATGGCATTATAGGATGGTTTGGGATAGTGATGGATAGGTTTGGGATGATGATGACCTTTTTTGGAAGAATTCAGATGCACCTTTGGGACCTTGGGACATTGATAACGGAGATGGCCTTGCTTGGAGAAAATATTACAAAAATTAGGTTTATGTTCATATTCAATAGATTGAGAGAAGGTGCAAACCTTTGAAATGAGATTTATCAAAGTAGGGAGGGCCAAGTACAAGTTTACATTGATGCACATATGGGTCTAGATCATACGGGTCCTTGCTTGCATAGGAGGATCAAAAGCGACCAGGTCTCCAATATCTAGCACGATACCTCAGAGAATATCTTCATGTCAAACCTATACTAGGAGATCTAGAATATAGATCCAGATGTGAGTGTAGTTTATTTTTTTGGTGGCTAGATCAAAATCCACACTCCATTTTCGCAGGAAGAGTCTCCTTCATCCAAAAAACCATGGGCCACCTGTGAGGATCCATCTAGATTTGGTAAGACTTTTTAGTTGAATTAAGAAGCCTTTGGGGAGAGTAACTAGTGCCAGATATCCTAAGGGATGCTAGGAGGAGTGGGCCCATTTGTGGGTTGATTCCATGTTTGGTCACGATCCCAAAAATTTGTCAACCAAGGAGTTAGAGTTTTGGGCAACCATGGATGACATAATTTTGCAAGGGATATCAAGGTTGCCATCAAAAGGGTGCAGTTCAATCCCAGGTCCAAGAGAGCTAGGGTTTGAGTTATTTTTTACCATAATTACAAATAATTGGTTTAAACTAGGATAACTTTCTCCTGATCCACCCGTCATTGCTATCGTTGTTGGAGGAGAGATTCCTTTGGGTGTTGGCAAAGCTTCCCTTCTTGGGTCCACTAGGGTATTGACCATCGGTTTGAAATATCCATGATCCGTTGATGTGTCAAAAACCATATATTCTATATTATCATAGTTGGCATTCAGATTCCCATATGTGGCTTCATCGAACATGTGGGTTTCCATCATAGCATTGGTAGATCCTTTTTTAATCAGCCCTATGAAAACCTTCATGGACCTGCGATAGAGGGATCCATTGTTAAAATAAGTGACTGGCCCAGAGTCATCTGGTTGCTTACCAAATATCACAAATATTTCTTTCAATTCTACTAAGGGGAAATGTGGGTTTCACTTTCCCTTGGTTTAGACCATCTCCACCATACTCACTTTTGCCCTTGTAGTCATCGTTGTTGTTACTACTGCTACCTTTGCCTGTGTCGTCCCCACTGAAATTGTTACCTTCATCTGTGTTCACTACTAAGGCTGAAATCATCATTCACTCCTGTTCATGATAGATATATTTTAATTTACTTATAAGTATCAAATTTATTTAAAACTAACAATACTTCATGGTCTATTTAATGGTATTTGACTAGTCCCTAGCCCTATTCACTCTTAGATGATTTATGGATTGATATTTTAATTAATTATTCCTAACTTTAATATGTTGTTATATCCATTAATCTACTCTTATTGATCCTTCAAGAGGAATAATGAGTATTTTTTGTGGTATATTCCTCCACTCTTTGGACAACATAACATGTTTATAATATTGGATATCCAAGTGCTTATCAACCCCACTAATAATAAATCATTGATGCAAATAGACTTATAAAGAATGAATGTGATCCCTTGGTGCTTTAATAATAGTTGAGGGAGTAACTTCTACTAACTTAGACATTATATGAAGAGAAATATTAAGCATAGAGGTTGATTGGAAATTATAACTATGCATAAGGTTGACATGTTTCTCAATAGAAGTTTGATCCATATAATGGATGAGACACTCGTTTAATTTATGTAATTTTGTAGACTACCTTAAGGACTCAATACAACTAATATTTAAAACACCCTCTTGTGTTTTTTGTGGATCTAATCTTCCTACCCTTAAATTTGTATCTTTACCCATCCCCTATTTTCTTAGTTTATGCTAAAAAACATATAATGTTAGCCCTCTTATGTGGAAAATTCCTTACCAATTTTCTTAATTCTCTACATTAAAAATAATCATTGTGCTAATTTAGATATACAACTCATCCCTCACACTCAAACCATTAGCCAATTAAAACAATTGATTTAGTAAGCTTGCCACCTAGATCCATTTCCTTTCATGGGCCTATGGATGGACCCAAAATTTGAAGAACATCTTTCTTTATTTTTTATATCAAACAACTCTATCTAGTTTTCTTGTAATATATCAAAGTTATGATTTAAAATCCAAAGTGAGAAATGTAAATTCAACTCAAAGTAGGAAGTTTTTCGTATATGGTTCTTCTAGATGAAATTTGAAATATCAAGTCGACAAATAATATACATAGACCAAGTCACCTATGTACCAAATTATAATATTGACTATGCTACCTTCCTTCTTCTAAATTGATATGCAAAATGCCCTTTCCCCAAGAACCTCATATACTCAACCATCCACTCCCTATTTTTCCAATTAATTTCTACCCACATCTAAAATTTGTTCTTAATTAATAATTCAACTACCTCCCCTAAAAAACTAAATCTAGGGAATTTTCTTGATGACACAAATTTTGCAAAATGATCTACTTTGATTCTTGCGTATAACTCTAAATTCAAAGTTATTTTATTTCAATTTTGCTTCTTCTTTCTTAATTTTATAGATGCCACATGAATATGCAATGGGTCCACAAATCTCTCACTAGAAAGAAGAGGAAACTAGCGTCTTTTCAATTCTCTATTATAATTTAAGCAAAAGGATAAAATAACCCAAGACTATAACCAGTAGGGTAAATAAAAGGGTGTTTATGTGGATAATAATGATACATATATCCTATCCAAGTGGTGGTGTCCTATAATTAAAAAATGGTTGTTATAACAAGGTTAATTAAGGTGTGCATAGTAAGGCTATTAAAACTTCAAAATAAGAAGACATTTAAGGGATCCAAACACCATTGCTATGCGATTCAATTATATAATATTCTAAATAGTGTCCAAAAACCCTAATGAGCATGGGAAACACTCCTATCCCCCTATAATTTAGCTAAAGAGTCCACAACTATAATTAGGATAGAAGAAAAACTAGGGTTGGGGCAATGACAAATGGTTCTTGATAGTTGAGGTCAAAGATATTAGCATAGAGCCCATTGCTTACAAGGATCAAGCAAAAAATATAAAATAAATAGGGATGGATAAAGGAGAGTAGAAAAGCTTAATTTTAATGAAGTAGAGGTAAGGAAGGTCAGCACCAATGAATCAGGGTTGGGATATAGAAATAGTTTCCCCTAGATCAAATTCTTTACCAAGTGTTAATTTCCTCCATTTACATCTTGTACACTCTCATCCATGTGGAGAAACAATCTTAGGCCACCTAACCTTATATCTGAATGCCAATTGAAGCAATATTCCCCCATGTTCAACATATGTTTCAATGGTACATAACCCAAGAAAGGGAGAGATGAGAGCCACAATAGAATTGTCCAAGGTCAAAAAGTCTTTTTAAAATGACAACAAAGGGTCTAACACCATTTTTTGCATTAATTAATAGCTAAAGCTTCAAATCCATAAAGGAACTAAAGAATATAAGTTATGCCTTGTTTTCCAATGACAATTAAATTTAGTTAGATAGTCAATTTTTTAAATTAACAATATTATACCATTAAGTAAATTATTCTATTTCGGTATTAATAATATATATATATAAGTAGATTTTCGAAAGGGTTGCCTTTTCCCTTTTACATCGATTTAGTCATATTGATCTATTTGGTGTCATTGAGATTTGAACCTTGGTGTGGGCTACATCCACTATTTGTCTAAACTGTTGAACCAAGGACCGAGTGGCAATATTTTTAAAATATCATTTCTAAATATTTGATTTCATTATCTTTTGAATATTATTAATGATTTCTACATTACATATAATTATATTTATATTATTTTTAGTTTCTAATTTAAAAATAAGTAAATATGATTATGAGACAATAATATGAAGTTTATATTAATGTAAATACTTTTTAATTGCATAATTTATAGCATTTTAGTGTTTTATTTTCCAAAATAAATTTATCTACAAATGCAAAGGATAACATTTATTGCTTTTAACTTTGATATTGAGAGGTCACTAAAGCAAATATAAATATAAAGATTGTTAAATATGTCAGAAGGAAACCTCAATTGGAAAAATAAAGATTATACTAACATTTTTTTATTTTGCATTGCATTTGTAGAATAAGCATGTTGAATCATTAATCTAATTTTAAATATGTCTTTAACCATTTATTTTTTATTGTAAATGAGGAAGGAAAACAATACAACCTATTAATGAGAGAAAATTACATATAATACAAAAAGGAGGCTTGAAAACTTATATTTACCTCCTACATAGGGAAACAAGCCAAAAAAATGCAACATAATCCAAGTGATAAAAGGTTGGTAAAAATACTCTATTAATGTGTATAAATAATATTTCAACCATCCAATTTGGTGATAACATTATTGAGATAAAAAATTTTAATACCAAAGCTCATTCTTAAGTCATAAAATCTCCCAAATAATGATGGATTTCATTAGCTCTACATGTCTTGCTCTCTAATTCATTGGCAAGTTTCAAAACTTGTAATATCATGCTATATTAAACCCCAATAATTTAAGTTTTGGCATAAAACATGGAGCATAAAAATAGTTTTTATTCCTTTCTATATCGAATATGTTAAAAAATAATTTTTTTATTTAAGTCTTAAAAATGATATTAGAATTTATCTACAATCCCATCAAGGTAGACCTCCAAGTGAGTCTCTCTAAAACCAAGAATTGATACAGACTAAAATTGCTTCTAAAAATTTAGCATGTTTACAAAACCAAAAAAATACTTTTAACAATTTCATGATTTTTGTAGAAACAACACTTAGTAGAGGAAAGATCGTATTTAGCGATATCTCTCCTTATGGGTAATTTATGATGCAATATCTTCCATGCAATCAATTGGTATGTAGCATTTGCCTTGATTTTCCAATGAGTACTAGATAAATACCTCTAAATTGGTTTTGTAAATATACATTTCCATTCTTATTTAACCTAAAGCATAAGAGAAAGTGAATAAAACATATGCCTATTTGACAAGGCAATAATGATCCTATAATTTTTCTATTTTTAGTCCTTTTGAAAGTCGTAAACTATGGTAGTTGATATCTTGAGTAATAAATCATCTTCTAGTAAAGCTTGAATGACAATAACGGATTTCTATATTCCACTAAGTTTTGGACATTGTTCCTTAACCATTTACCATAGATATGGTAAGCATATAACTTATCTTCAAAAGATATATTCGGATTTGAAAGCAAGGTTCACAACAAGTGGTTTCCATTGATGCTCACAAATGATTCCATCAAATGGAACAATTTGAGAAGTTAATACCATGTCTAGATTTGGAGAATCCTATGTTAATTTCTTAGATAAATTTTTCCAATATTTCCAATTTTATTTGGTAGGTAGGCATTCCTTAATTTGAATGAAAGATCCATTTAACATATTTTCAAATATGTTAATTTTCTTCCATAACCCCTTAGTTGTGGCATAGATTGCAAAATGGTAAAACAATATTTCTTTGGATTAGATTATTGTAATTGACTTAAAATCTCATTTGGCCACTAAACACAACTCTTGATTTTAAGGATATATTAGACCTAAATACTACTCTTGGTTGGTGCATATTATATCCAAGAAATATCTATCATGAAAACCCTTTAATCCTACTTTGAAAGTTTTTCATGTCAATTGAATTTATGTAAACCAAGAGTGCAAATGATAACAAGAGTAATAATTATATAGCATGAAACTAAAAAATATATAAACCATTTGAATTTTACCAATTACCAATAGGTATTTACTAACCCACCCATTTAAATGTTTTTAGAACTCTAGAAAAATTTAAATCTAATTGTCAATTAATGAGAATTTGTAGACAAAAGGGATTGATGGACAACCTTAACATACAATATTTACCTCCATGCCAAGGGATTTTATTCATCTACCTAATATAGGATGAAGGTTTTCTTAATATGAAAATACACATTTTTTTTTGGTACATAAAAATGATTAAGTGTGGGGTTTAAATGGGTCCCAAACCCAAGTACATAAATTGGTATCTAAACTAATAGCATAAGATAACACAATCCTGCATATTGGCCAGCAACAACCTGAACAAAAAGGTCCAAACAGTAGTAGAGAAGACTGGCTGGAATGCTGACACTAGATAAACAAAAATATAGTCCGAGCAATACCCACACAGGGGTTGCTTAAGAGAAGTAACTACCTGAAAAACCTGTAAAGGAGCTATGACAAAAACCCACATAGGGGAAGCTCCTAAAATATTCATAAAAACTATAATAGAAACCTATACAAAAATAAACATAGTGCTCAAAAATACCCACTCAAGGGTACTATAGACTATAATTAAAATCCCATGTAGGGGATAAAAAGACCAAAAACATAGAGACCCAAAATGAGAACAAATAGAGTACTCAATAGACCCAGACCTAGACCTTTGTAATATCTTCATTTGCAGGAGAATCCCTAGGATGGTTCAAGAATGGAACCTTAAGAGTCTCATTGATCTTATCCATGGCACTGATAATGTTGCTAACAATGGTAACATGGATTGTGTTGTGAGTAGTAATGTAAGGATATTCAATATCTTCATCCAAAATTTGGTAAGGGGAGCTCTAACTAGTATCAACTCTTGGTTTCTTAAGCTGGGCTAACCTCCTAAATTTAGGTGGGCATGCTCAACTTCTTTGAACTTGCTTAGAAACGAAGTGAGATCATGAGCTTCTAGAAAGGTATGATATAGGGGATCAAGGTGAAGGGTAGATGGCTCAAGCAAGGCCATGTTGGTAAAATTGAGAAGAAAGAAAGACCACGGAAGCTTCTTACTGCCTAGGACACACAAAGGTAAATAAAACCAGAAGGTGATGGACTGACATAGACCATGGATGTAAATATAGATATTTTTGGCACCATAGACGCCTTTTATAAAAGTTGAGTTGATGTGATTGGTAGACCACATAATAATTCTCCTTAGAGAATCGACATCAAAAAAATAGACATGGTACGGGAAAGAATTTACACATGATAGGGCTGGTAAAGGATTGGGAGTGCCAAATGTCTAAAAAAATGAGTCTCAAAATTTACAAGACAAAATTTTACATCTCGATACTTGACACATATTGACATTGTTAGATAATGTCTAGTTGCATAGCCTAGACCTACTCAGGGACTTGACATGCTTGGAAAATACAACCACGAGGTAAACCCACTAACAAGGCCTATCTTGGGACATTACATACTTCATAGAAGGGAAACGGGAGAACCAAAATCCAGCACTAATAGCAAGATAGAGAGTCACGCTAATCAGAAATTTTTTTCCATAAATATGCAAATACACATTCATTCCTAATATATTTTTAAATAGATCTAACATTTGTAGAATGTTCTCAACTTCTTGATGATAATTCTATAAAAATAGGTTTGTATCATCCACAAAGTTTGAATTGATGATACATGTAATGTCAAAAGATAAATATACTAAGGTATATAATAGAGAAAAATTAGTAATGGTTAAACATTTTTAATAGACCATTTGTAATGGGAAGGAATCGATAATGGGAAGGAATCGAAAATAATACCATCATTAATTTTAGTAAAGGAAAAAGGCATAGAGATCATTCTTGGGCCAAATAGCATCAACTTAAGTATGTTCATGATGAATGATCACTTAATATTGTCATAGGTTTTTTCAAAATCCAACTTTATGGACATTACATATTTTCCTAAAATTCCATCTTATTTTAGATCCTTCCATGTAAGCAAAAACCTATCTAAAATAAGTCTTTCTCTAAGAAATCCAATTTACTCAAAACATACTATTTATTGAGTAATAAACCCAAAATATTTTACTAAGGATAGCAAATTTTTAAGAGGCATTCAAGAAGTACCATAGTTTTTCATCCTCCTATAGCATTTCTATTAGATATTTTATAAATCAACATAATAAGACCTCAGATAATGATCAAACCTGAGGATATTATATTATCATACATAGGATATTGTTGATCTAAAATTTGATCTTTTATACAATAGATTTATCTTTACAAAATAATAAAGAATGATTGAAGTTATCAATAATTTTATGTAAGTATTGTTCCTTCCTATGAAATACATATTTGTCTTTTAAATATTTAATAATCAAGTGAAAATGAATGCATTGAATATGAGAATAAATAAGTGGCCTTTAATTGTTTATTACTTAGTATTGAGGATCCTTAGGAAACCATATATATTTAAGTAATATCTAAAATAAAAAATCATACACATAACTTACCAAAATGAAGATATTTCAATGATAATAACAAATTTTAGAGAAATAAATACTCAAATTGCGTAAGTCTCTACAAATTGAGAATACTAGTGGTTGAATTCTTCAACAACCATATATAAAAATGTCAATACTATAATATGTTTCACAAAATTGGAACATGAACCCTTTGTTCCTTTCACTCATCCTTTTTATACAAAAAATTATTTTTTAAGAGGGATAACCAACTCAAGTAATAATTTTTTCACCTAATTAATTAGTATATAAATAAACTAATTGTCATTTATATAGTTATAACTCACAATAAGACATACCAAGTTTATGAGACAAAATAAGTTCAAATAATTGTTTAAAGATTTTTAACCACAATGGTTAAGGATATTAGGCCATGAGCTTGCCAAGAAGTGGCTCCATCAATTATTTTTATTTTAATATCTTTCTATTCATACTTTCCCAAACCTTTAGTTATGTTTCAAGGAACTCTAAATTTGTCCTATCCATACCGATTAACTTGGCATCAATCATGTCCTTTTCATGTTTAATGTACTCCTTGTTTACATGTATGGCATTTATTAGCTTTAGGAGTTGGATTTTGATTAAGAACAATCCCTCAAATTTGAAATCTCTAACTTCAAGAAGACCTCATCCCAATATGCATAACATTTTTTGATTGCCTTAATAATTTGTTTGGTTGAGTCATGATCTTTTATACTCTCTTCATGCGATGACATTTTAGAATTAAATCCGCCAACATCTTATTTTTAATATTTATCCCCAAATCCCAGATATTACTCTCGATCAATTTATATGACAAATTGACAAGTCCAATGTTCCCTTGGATGTCTAATGTGGGTAAATCATGTGTGATAACATTGAAGTTTTTTTTTAGATTTTTCCATATGTTATGCTAGGCTTCATGAAAGCTTCTTTCACTATCAGATTTTTTTCATGTCTGTTGTGTGTCACATTAGATTTTAATGTCTTTTGGCTTTGAATATGCCAATATATTAGTAAAAAAGTTGGAAAGATCAATTTCTTATTTATTTTTTCAAGGACCAATGTATTTCCAATATTTATGTTAGAAATACATCATGGTCATTTTGTGTTTATTCTATAAGACCAAGACCTTGTATTGTCTATAAATTTTATCACTTTGTCACTTTTAGGTTGTGTATTTTCACTAGGGGTATCTTATTTGTCTTTAATTTTCTTCTACTTCTTCATCTTCTCGGTTTTAGTTTATGGTTTCCTCTTCTTTATCATGGGATCATTTGTATCATTAGCACCATCACCTACACTTACTCCTCTAATAGCATATTTGACACCTCTAATATAACTTCACTTTGGTGAGGTTGTCATATATGTCACTTTTGAGTCTTTTTTTAGGATGACTATTAAGGGGATTGTTATATTTTAGAGGATAATACTCATGCTTCAGCTACTTTAACTAATTTTATGTTTTTATGTGGAATGTGTGAGTCGTCAAATAAATCATATGCCACTATACCAACTCTTATTACTTGGATATTTACATTGGATTCCATCCCTTATTTAAAGGAAGGTCCCCCTTTAGAATCTCCTTTTATGGAGACCCCATCTTGCCCCTAGGAGCAATTTGTACCTCTATGAAGAACACAAGCTTATACTGAGAGGGGGGGGTGAACAGTATAAGACCTCTTTTCACTTTTTCTTTTATACTTCAATTCAGTATTATGTAGTGTATAGATAGCAGTATCAATAGCAGTAATCAAAGCAATGCACAAAACACCATCCACAAAAGAGACAACAATTTACGTGGTTCACCCAATGTGGGCTACTCCACGGATAAAATATTTCACTAAATTTTATCAAATCAAATTTTGGGAATACCTTTCCCGATTACAATTTTTATGGGCACCAACCCAAAGGAGACACAAATCCCCTAGCTTTGCTCTGACTGGTGATCCTCTAGAAGACCTCTACCTCCGTTGCCCTTAGAAAATGGAACTCTATCCACAGAAGACACCTATCCTCCCTACTCTGGCTGGAGACCTCTACCCTCAACTTTATCACCTCCAAATCTGGTCCTCGAATTTGCACTAAACACAGTCCTTTGATTTAGCACAAATGTCCTCGTTCTCTTTCTCTGATCTACACCAAACATAGTCCTTTGGTCTGGCACAAATGTCCTCGTCCTATTTCTCTGATCTGCACCAAACACAGTCCTTCGATCTGGCACAAATGTCCTCAAAACTGCACCACTTTTCATCCTTAACTGGTCCTCAAATCTAGTTCACAAAAGTTGTTCACAAGCTTCCACAAAAGCTTGTTTGATCTTCACCCAAGTCTTCACCAAGACTTGTCTCAGATCTACTTTGCAAGTTCTCACTAGAACCTGCCCAAACTGCTCCACAAGCTCAACAAAAGCTTGCTCAAATGTGTCCAACAATCCCTCTCAATGATTTATCCAAAACCATCAAGGCCTGCGCACTATCTCTGAATGTCGTAGAAACAATGCACCCAACAGCTTTGCACTTTTTTGCTCTCTATGCACTCTGCTTCGCACTTTGCTCAATTTGGCATGACTCGCTCTTTTTGCATCGTAGACTTAACTTGTGCACTTCAACTATGCATCCGATCACCTTACAACTCTCCAAACAACCCTCCCTTTATACTAACACTGTCAAGATCAAAACCTTGATCTTAGTCGGCTACACAACCCTAAACTACATCGACTGCAAACCCTAATCTTCATCGGCCCAAATTTAACTTTGTCGGCCTCACTCCCTCTGCAACTCTTCTATAGCTTCTGTCGTGAAACTACAACATGTCGCGATATCATGACACCTTTGCAACCGTACACTTTCTTTTGCCTTTTGTCACGATATCGCGACACTTCAGCCTTTGTCAACTTCAACCACATTCTTGTTGCGATATCGCGACACTTCTGACTTAGTCAGCATCAACTTTGCTTTTGTCATGATATCGTGACACTTCTGTCTTCATAGCCTTCCTCTCTGCTTTTGTCACGAAATCATGACACTTCTCCTATAGAAGACCTGCATTATGTTTTTGTCGTTAAAACGTGACACTTTCTCCAGCCGAACGCTGCCATCTCAATCTGTCGTGAAATCGTGACACTTTCTCTTCCTTGCACTCTTGTCTGCTTGCACTAGCGAAAATGGAACATGTCATGAAATTGTGATGCTTTCGACTTTGAGCTCTTCCTCAACTTTGTTATGAAATCATGACACTTCTAGCTTTCGTACATTTTTTCTTCAACATGTCACGAAATCTTGACATTTTTTATTTCGAAACATTTCCTTTGTTGCATGTCACGAAATCGCAATAGTTCCTACTTGGAACAATTTCATCTGCAGCATGTCGTGAAATCATGATGGTTCTCACTTTGAACTCTACAGCATGTCGCAAAATCATGATGCTTCTCACTTTGAACTTTGCAGTATGTCACGAAATCATGATAGTTCTCATTTCAAACTCTGCAGCATGTCACGAAATCATGACACTTTTCGAGTTACTTTCTCTCTCTTCGAACTTGTCACAAAATCACAACAATTCTCACTACGGACTCTCTCTTCTGCATTATGTCATAAAATCATGACACTTTTCCTTTCGGACTCTCTCTCCTACAACATGTCACGAAATCGCAACACTTTTTCGTCCGTACAACCTTCCTTGCAATATGTCATGAAATTGCGATATTTCTGACTCGAAAATTCTCTCTCCTCTTTGAGTCGCGAAACCGTGACATGTCATGATATCGCGACACTTTTCTAAAAAGCTTTCTCTTGTCTGTGTAAGTCACAAAAATGCAACATGTCACGATATCGCGACACTTTTCTAGAAAGCTTTCTCTCTCCTGCTTAAGTCGCGAAAATGCGACATGTCGCGATATCACGACACTTTTCTAACTTGCTTTCTTTCGAACGTGTCAAGCCGTAACCTTCATCAAGACAAATTATTTTACAGCTTCTTGACATCAATGACAACTTATTCACTTGAGCAAAAGCAATGTACCCAAGGTACCCAAAATTGCCAACAATCTCCCCCTTTGTCATTGATGGCAAACCTTTACTGAAAAAACGTCTTACGAGCCAAAAATGAAACCAACTATGCTAACAACTGAGAAACTACCTTTGAGGTTTTTCTCCCCCTGACTTGAAGCTTTCCTCTTCACTTGAAGCTCTCCCCCTTACTCATATTTCTCCCCCTTTGTCATCAATGGCAAAGGGTCACCTTTGGGGCTCGAGACTAAGAATGAGCCTCTTAGCTTAGTCCCTCCCCCACCTCCTAATGAGGTGATTAATTTTGGGGTGGGAGTAAAACTCCCATTAGGCACTGATCATCATCAGCATCTATAATTTCCTTGTCGGGCCTTCTCTTGAACTCTTTGCCCGTATTCCTGTTCTTGTCACTGTTCTTTTTCCTATTATCATTCATGTTCTTGTCACTGTTCTTGTTCTTGTTCTCATCCCTATTTTTGTTCATGCCTTGATCCTTGGACCTATTTATACCACTGTTCTTGTTCCTGTACCTTGAAAGTTCAGCTCTACACTGTCTAACTGTGTGACCTTCATTGTTGCACTTATAACAAGTAACAATGTTATTTCTTTTAGGCATACCTATTCTTTGAATCCGCTAGTTCTGCCTAAACTTGTTCTGATCAAACATGTTCCTGTTATTTACCTCGCAATAGACTGTCGTGTTCTTGAACTGTTGACAAGAGTAGCAATACCCTCAAAATAAACTATCACTTCTGAAATTGTCGTTCACCTTCTTCACTTGAGCCATGCAATGTGCAGCCATGTGACCAAAACTGTAACATGCAAAACATCTATCATGAAATTTTCCTTTATTCGACCTCTTGGGTCCTGAAAACTTCTTCTCATTCTAAATTTCATTTTCTGTTTCTGCGCATCTATCATCCAAGGACTCATAATCTAAAATACTTTCCTCATCAGAACTCTCTTCCTTTTGGAGTCTCTTTCTAGACTCTCCAGCTTGTTCCTTGACAAAACCAACGCCTGTTTTATCCGTTGTCTTTCTTTGACCTTTGATGAGTGACTTAACCATTTTGGAGCTATCTTGAAACCTGTAAAGCTTATCCTTGTACTCTTTAGTTTCCTCTTTCAAAGAAGCCATTTTCTGTTCTAACTCACTATACTCAAGAACCTTAGACTCTAACTCATCCTTGAGTTCTTGTGTCTTAGCCATAGAGATGTCGAGACTTTCTATAAGATCATCTCTCTCCATACAACATTCATCTAACTTATCCTTGAGTCTAGCATTCTTCTTTCTTTCCTTTTTCAAAACACTAAAAGTGTTAGTAAGTTCACTTTCTAAATCCTTTTTCTAGATCCCAAAATGTAGAATCTTCAGAGGACAGTTCCAGTGAAGACTCTGAAGAAGGAACAGGTGAGGATCTTTTTATGGTGTTTGAAATAGACGAATCAGAGAACATAGAGGGGATGAACTCTGAAGTTGAAGAAGTTGAGGTTGAAGTTGATTTAGAGGGTGAGCTAGTGTCTGCTCTTATGGAATGGGAATCAGAGAAAAAGAAGAATGAAAAACTGACAAGGAAACTTAAGGATGCAAATGACATTATTGCCAGTTTAAAAACACAGACTGAAGAATACAAGAAAATGTCTGAAGATCTGGAAATACAAGTTTCTATGAAGATAGACCACTGCTGCAAATTGGAAGAAGAAAATGTGAGTCTCCGAATACAAATACAAGAGCTAGATCGAAAAATCAACTGTCATCTAAAACGTGACGAAAGTTCGATGAAACTGGACAAAATTTTGAGCGATCAAAGATCCACAGGCATCAAATTTGGTCTCGGCTTTACTAAAGGAGAATCATCAACTGAACCAAAAACAAGCAATGTTGAAAGTGAAAAGAACAAAGACAAGAAACAGGCTATGGAAAGTAAAACGAATCAGGCAAAAGAAATATATAATGCCAGACCTAAAATGACAGCTGACAATGATGTCTTTACTAAGGTCACACATCAAAAGAATAGAAGATCCAAGGCTCCAGCAACAACTTGGCCAAGACCATCTTTCAGGTTTACTCATTATTTCTATGGTTTTTGTTTTAAATGTAATAATTATGGGCATAAAATTGCTGACTACAAATACAATATAGGTCCAAGAAGTTTCACTAGTAGAAATGCGTTTGCTCCTTTAATGAATTATGCAGTAGAGTGCTTTAAGTGTCACAACTTTGGGCATATTGCCAGAAATTACCGTAGTATGTCTATTTCATTTCAACCTCAGAAAATAAGAACTCAACCATATAAGGCAAAACACAATAGTAGTTCTTCTGAAGGATATATGCAAAATTATGAAAAGGGAAAATCTCAGCTAGAACCCAACAACATAGTTAAGACAGAATGGAAACAAAAGAAACAACTCGAGAAAGAACAGGAATCCTTAATAGTGCAGACTGCTTTTAGAGCTCAGAATAAATATGTACCGTGGATTCTTGATAGTGGCTACTCAAGTCATATGATAGGTGATAGACAAAAAATTGAAAATATTCAAAAATATGAGGGTGGTTCTATGAATTTCGGCAATAATGATGGATCCAAAATAATAGGTAAAGGATCGGTCAAAATAAGTGAAGGGAAAATCAAGTCAGAAGAAGTTCTATATGTGGATGGTCTGAAACATAACCTGTTAAGTGTGAGTCAGATCTGTGACAAAGGACATGAAGTGGTGTTCAAGAAGCAGGGTTGTGAAGTCAGAAAAACAAAGAACAGGAAATTAATAGCAACCGGCTCAAGGACGTCTGGCAATCTGTACACACTATCAGAATTTTTAGACGGTATGTGTTTTATGGGACAAGAAGAAGAGAACTGGTTATGGCATAAGAGGCTTGGACACATAAGTTTTGATAATCTGGTAAGAGTTAGCGCTAAACAAGCAGTGAGAGATATTACAATCATTAAAAAACCTAAAAATAGTATGTGTGCTTCATGTCAGAAGGGTAAACAGACCAGAGTTTCGTTTAAAACAAAAGAACATCACACTAGCAGGCCTTTGGAACTTATTCACATAGACTTATGCGGACCCATGAGGACTCAAAGCATAAACGGTGACAAGTACTTTATGCTGTGCATTGATGATTTTTCCAGAATGACTTGGATATTCTTCTTAAAAGATAAATCAGAAGCCTTTGAAATGTTCAAAACTTTCAGACAACTGGTAGAGAATGAAACAGGGAAAAGGATTAAATGCTTGCGGTCAGACAGAGGAGGAGAATTTATTTCGAATGAATTTTTAGAATATTGTGAAAAATATGGCATCGAGAGACAATATTCAGCAGCCAGAACTCCTCAGCAAAATGGTGTAGCGAGAGAGGAAAAAACAGAACAATTCAGGAAATGGCACGCACCATGTCTGGCGAGAAAACAAAATAGCAGATAGATTTTGGAAAGAAGCGATTCACACAAGAGATATACATTCAGAACAGGTATATGTTAAGAACTCATGAATGCAAAACTCCGTATGAGCTGTGGTTTGGTAGGAAAGCAAGAGCAAAACATCTCAAAGTATTTGGCTGCAAGTGCTATATCAGAAAAACATATGACAATCTTGGAAAGTTTGAAGATAGAGTAGATGAAGGTGTGTTTGTTGGTTATTCTCCACACAGCAAAGCTTACAAATGCTACAACAAGAGACTCAAGAAAATTGTGGATAGTGCAGACATTAAATTCGATGAAGGGAGGAAACAAATAGTTAATTTTCAAGAAAACTATCCAATCTATGAAGAATTCATTGAAGGAGATGAAGTACATGACACAAAAAATACAGATACGGCTGATGCAGATAACTTATCGGATGGCTCAGAGGTACAAGAAAACAAAAAATTTAGAATGGGCAATTGATAGAAAAATCATCCTAGAAACCAAATAATTGGAGATCCCACAGTTGGCATTCAGACAAGAAAGAAAGTAATAAGTAATTACTCTCTTTTATCCAGCATTGAGCCCAAAAACATAGATGAAGCAAGCAAATATGACAGTTGGATGAAGGCAATAAATGAAGAGTTAGATCAGATTGAAAAGAACAGAACTTGGGAGTTAGTACCTAGACCTGCAAACAAGAATGTAATCGGCACTAAATGGATATTTCGCAACAATTTAAATGAAAATGGTCAGGTCATTAGAAGTAAAGCAAGACTGGTTTGCAAAGGCTATGCACAGGTCGAAGGGATTGACTTTGAAGAGACTTTCACACCAGTAGCTAGATTAGAAGCTATTAGGATGTTTTTGGCACTAACAGTTTACAAGAACTTCAGAGTTTATCAGATGGATGTTAAATCTGCATTTTTAAATGGGAAACTTGAAGAAGAAGTCTATATTGAACAACCAGATGGCTTTCAAATCAGTGAAGATCCTAACCTTGTCTGCAGATTAAAGAAGGCACTTGTATGGATTAAAACAAGCACCACGGGCATGGTATGCTAGGCTAGATAATTATCTCTCTCAACAGGGATTCAAGAAAGGTTTAGTGGATAGTAATCTGTATGTGAAAACAGAAGATGGGCATCTCATTGTTCTTGTTGTCTATGTGGATGACATCATATTTGGTAGCAACAAAGATGAATCTTGTAAAGACCTAGCAAACAAGATGCAGAATGAATTTGAAATGTCAATGATTGGTGAACTGTCTTATTTTTTGGGACTACAGGTTAATCAAAATGAGAAAGGTATATTCATTTCCCAAATCAAATATGTGAAAGAGATGTTAAAGAAGTTCACTATGGAGGATAGTAAACCAGTCAGTACTCCCATGACAACAAGCTGTAAGTTAAGTAAAGAAGACAAATCTCCACCTGTAGATCAAACCATGTTTAGATCAATGATAGGAAGCTTACTATATTTAACTGCAACCAGACCTGATATTTTGCAGGCAATGTGCATGGTAGCCAGATTTCAGGCCAGTCCCAAAGAGACTCATGTAACAACAGTTAAAATGATTTTTCGATATCTCAAAGGCACCATGGAGTATGGATTGTGGTATCCAAGAGGCAAAGATTTCACTCTTATATCATATTCAGATGCAGATTGGGCTGGATGTGTTGATGATAGGAAGAGTACCAGTGGAGGAGCATTCTATTTGGGGGACAGATTGGTTGCATGGCACAGTAAGAAGCAAGAGTTAGTGTCTTTATTTATAGCCGAGGCAGAGTATATTGCAGCAGCAACATGTCGCACACAAGTTTTGTGGATGAAACAGACCTTGAAAGATCTTGGTATTAATTTTAGTGAACCAATATCAGTAAAGTGTGACAACACCAGTGCAATCAACATTTCTAAGAATCCAGTAATGCACTCACGGACAAAGCATATTGCTATAAGGTATCATTTCTTGAAAGACAAAGTTGCAGAAGGAGAATTCAGATTGGACTATGTCCCAACTACAGAATAGGTAGCAGACATTTTTACAAAACCTTTGCCCAAGGAAGTATTTGAGTATCTTTGAAGCAAATTAGGAGTAGTCACACTTCCTAAGAAGTGACTAGCTACAGGGATCACCTTCTCAGGGGGAGCACTTGAGTGTTTGAGGATGGACTCAGGGGGAGTCAAATTGTGCTTGAGAAGAGTGAGGATGGACTCAGGGGGAGTCAAAATGTGCCTGAGAAGATTGAGGATGGACACAGGGAGAGTCTGCAGCAACCCTTTGGTATTATTGACAAAGGGGGAGAAGAGTTACAAAAATGTATACAGGTGTTGCCAACAATTCCAAAGGGGGAGATTGTTGACCAAGAAGGATTGTCATTGTTGTCAACACGAGCGGTTAGATCCAAGGATGCGATGGATAACGAGACTTGAAATGGGTTTTTCTTAAAACCCAAGTTGGCTCTTCGTTTTGTTGAAAAAGATGCCCCGGTGTTGAAGATATTTAATTTTAAATATTTAGTTTAAATTTTTATTTTATTAAAAAATTTAAATTAGAATATTAAATTAAATTAAAAAGGGCCGACGTGTTACTATTTTGCGGCAATAAGCTACAGGAAGGTAACGAAGGTGGAGAAGAGTTTGAGGCCGACAAAGTTAAATCTGGGCCGATGGATTTTAGGGTTTGGTAGCTGACAAATTCTAGGGTTTCTCAGTCAACGTTCTTCTAGGGTTTGCCTCTAAAATTTCTTCTATAAAAGCAAGGGTTCTTCGAGTTTAAAAGCAACAGCGTGATGTGATATATGTGTATGAAGTTCGGGTGTAGCAGTGTGAGTGGTGCGAAGAGAAGATAAGAACGTGGTATGCAGAAGTCGTGTTTCGAGTGTGAAATGACAGTGTGCTGGCTGTAGAAGTGATATTTTTGTGAAGTTGCAGCAGAGAACGCGAAGAGATATAGAGGAGTGGTTGAAAAAGTGTGAATCATTTTTCACAGCAGCAGTCGAATGTCGACAAGCAGCAGATCGCAGAAAAACAGCAGATCGTGATAATTGAGGTGAAAGTTTACATTCTGCAATTTTTATTATTATCTTCAAGTTGTAGCTTGAAAAATGGGTTGGTGCCTCTTTCCAGTTGGTGCTAGAAAAATTGGAGTTGGTGCTCCATTCTGTTGTAGCAGATAAAACTTAGGGGTTGGTGCCTCTTACCAGTTGGTGCTGGTGAATGATTATGTAAAGTTGGAGCTTTGCATTTGACTGGATTTGGATGGTAGTCCAAGCAGTCCTTTTTGAGGAGTAGCCACATCGGTGAACCTCGTTAAAATTTCGTGTTATGTGTGATGCTCTTAGTACTTTATTATTTCTATTTTAATCTGCTACTGTTTATTTAAAAGTCTAAATTGCTTTTAAGTTTTTAAAGAACACACTGATTCACCCCTCCTCTCAGTGTCATTGTGATTATAACAGTACAGTCAGTAGCATAATGACCAAACTTTCCACAATTGAAACATCTTATATTTTTCATGCTTTTGTGCTTTCTAGAGAACTTGCATTTCTTGCTGTAATATGCCTCTTCATCACTGGAAGACTCATCACTCTCTTGAAGCTGTTTACCCTTGGATTTCTTAGTAGCCTTGAAAGCTGCCTCTTTCTTGACATCAACCTTCACTTGAGTTCTCAACTCAAATGCTTGCAAGTATACTATGGAGCTCATCCTTTTTCAACCTATCCAAATCTTTAGCTTCCTCAATAGCATAAATCTTTTCACTAAATCTATTAGGAAGAGATCTTAAAATCTTATCACAAACATCATTTTCGGCAAGCTCAAGACCTAAGTCTTTCATGGAGTTAACAACCTCATCCATACGAAGCATGTAGTCACTAATATTTTCATCATAATTCATCTTGAGTTGTTCAAACATACCTTTGAAGTGTCTCAACTTAGTCTTTCTAACATTTGTATCACCGGTATGAACCACTTGCAACTATTTCCACATTTCACTAGCTATCTTGCAGAGAATCACTTTGGTGAGATCTGCTTTTTGAAGGCCTTTCAGGATTGCATTCATTGCTTTTGAATTGCTGTGATGAAGGAGCCTTTCTTCTTTAGTATTTGGACCATGTACAGGAATAGTGTATTCATCTTCAATTACTTCCCATACCTCATTACCAAGTGCCATTAGATGAATCTTCATCCTTGCACTCCAAAGACCAAAATCTGATCCATCAAGAATAGGTGTTGCATTGCCACTTGAATAATCCATTGTGTTCTTTACTTGCTTTTCCTTCAAGCTGTTAAAATTTTTGAAGGCATCGGCTCTGATACCAATTGAAGAACACAAGCTTATACTAAGAGGGGGGGTGAACAGTATAATACCTCTTTTCACTTTTTCTTTTATATTTCAATTCAATATTATGTAGTGTATAGATAGTAGTATCAATAGCCGTAATCAAAGCAATGCACAAAACACCATCCACAAAAGAGACAACAATTTACGTGGTTCACCCAATGTGGGCTACTCCACGGATAAAATCTTTCACTAAATTTTATCAAATCAAATTCTGGGAATACCTTTCTTGATTACAATGTTTATGGGCACCAACCCAAAGGAGATACAAATCCCCTAGCTCTGCTTTGACTGGTGATCCTCTAGAAGACCTCTACCTCCTTTGCCCTTAGCAAATGTAAATCTATCCATAGAAGACACCTATCCTCCCTGCTCTGGCTGGAGACCTTTGCCCTCAATTTTATCACCTCCAAAGCTGGTCCTCAAATTTGCACTAAACACAGTCCTTCAATTTAGCACAAATTTCCTCGTTCTATTTCTTTGATCTGCACCAAACACAGTCCTTCGATCTGGCACAAATGTCCTCATCCTCTTTCTCTGATCTGCACCAAACATAGTCCTTCGGTTTGGCACAAATTTCCTTGAAACTGCACCACTATCCATCTTCAACTGGTCCTTAAATCTAGTTCATATAAGTTGTTCACAAGCTTCCACAAAAGCTTGCTTGATATTCACCCAAGTCTTCACCAAGACTTATCTCAAATCTGCTTTGCAAGTTCTCACTAGAACCTGCCCAAACTGCTCCACAAGCTCAACAAAATCTTGCTCAAATCTGTCCAACAATCCCTCTCAAATATTTGTCCAAAACCATCAATGCCTGTGCACTATCTTTGAACGTCGTAGAAATGATGCACCCAACAACTTTATGTTTTTTTGCTCTCTATGCACTCTGCTTCGCACTTTGCTTGATTCGGCATGACTCGCTCTTTTCGCATCGTAGAATTAACTTGCGCACTTCAACCATGCATCCGATCACCTTACAACTCTCCAAATAGCCCTCCTTTTATACTAACACTTTCAAGATCAAAACCTTGATCTTAGTCAGCTACACAACCCTAAACTATGTCGACTACAAACCCTAATCTTTATCGGTCCAAATTTAACTTTGTCGGCGTCACTCCCTCTGCAACTCTTCTGTAGCTTCTACTGTGAAACTACAACATGTCACGATATTGTGACACCTTTTCAACCATACACTTTCTTTTGCCTTTTGTCACGATATCGCAACACTTCAGCCTTTGTCGACTTCAACCACGTTCTTGTCGTGATATCGTGACACTTCTGACTTAGTCAGCATCAACTTTGCTTTTGTCATGATATCGTGACACTTCTGTCTTCATAGCCTTCCTCTCTGATTTTGTCATGAAATCATTTCTCCTATAGAAGACTTGCATTCTGTTTCTATCATGAAAACGCGACACTTTCTCCAGCTGAACGCTGCCATCTCAATCTGTCACAAAATTGTGACACTTTCTCTTCCTTGCACTCTTGTCTGCTTACACTAGCAAAAATGGAACATGTCACAAAATCATGATGCTTTCACCTTTGAGCTCTTCCTCCTTAACTTTGTCATGAAATCGTGACACTTTTAGCTTCCGTACATTTTCTCTTCAACATGTCATGAAATCGTGACATTTCTTATTATGAAACCTTTCCTTTGTTGCATGTCGTGAAATCATGACAGTTCTTACTTGGAACAATTTCATCTGTAGCATGTCGTGAAATCATGACGATTCTCACTTCAAACTCTACAGTATGTCATGAAAATGTGACGCTTCTCACTTCAAACTCTATAGTATGTCATGAAATCGTGATAGTTCTCATTTCGAACTCTATAGCATGTCATGAAATCGCAACACTTTTTGAGTTACTTTCTCTCTCTTTGAACTTGTCGTGAAATCATGAAAATTCTCACTACGGACTCTCTCTTCTGCATTATGTCATGAAATCATGACACTTTTCCTTTTGGACTCTCTCTCCTGCAACTTGTCACGAAATCACAACACTTTTTCGTTCGTACAACCTTCCTTGCAATATGACGCGAAATTGCGACATTTCTGACTCGAACATTCTCTCTCCTCTTTGAGTCGTGAAACCGTGACATGTCGCGATATCACGAAATTTTTTTAAAAATCTTTCTCTTGCTTGCATAAGTCGCAAAAATGTGACATGTCGCAATATCGCAACACTTTTCTAGAAAGCTTTCTCTCTCCTGCTTAAGTCGCGAAAATGCAACATGTCACGATATCGCGACACTTTTCTAACTTGCTTTCTTTCAAACCTGTCAAGCCGTAACCTTCATCAAGACAAATTATTTTACAACTTCTTGACATCAATGACAACTTATTCACTTGAGCAAAAGCAATGTACCCAAGGTACCCAAAATTGCCAACAATCTCCCCCTTTGTCATTTATGGCAAACCTTTACTGAAAACACGTCTTAGGAGCCAAAACTGAAACCAACTATGCTAACAACTAAGAAACTGCCTTTGAGGTTTTTCTCCCCCTGAGTTGAAGCTTTCCTCTTCACTTGAAGCTCTCCCCATTACTCATATTTCTCCCCCTTTGTCATCAATGGCAAAGGGTCACCTTTGGGGCTCAAGACTAAGAATGAGCCTCTTAGCTTAGTCCTTCCCCACCTCCTAATGAGGTGATTAATTTTTGGGTGGGAGTAAAACTCCCATTAGGCACTGATCATCATCAGTGTCTATAATTTCCTTGTCGAGCCTTCTCTTGAACTCTTTGCCCGTATTCCTGTTCTTGTCATTGTTCTTTTTCCTGTTGCCATTCCTGTTCTTCTCACTATTCTTATTCTTGTTATCATCCTTGTTTTTGTTCATGCCTTGATCCTTGGACCTGTTTATACCATTGTTCCTATTTTTGTACCTTGAAATTTTAGCTCTACAATGTCTAGCTGTGTGACCTTCATTATTGCACTTATAACAAGTAACAATGTTATTTCTTTTAGGCATACATGTTCTTTGAATCTGCCAGTTCTGCCTAAAACTGTTCTGATCAAACATGTTCTTGTTATTTACCTCGTGATAGACTGCCTTGTTCCCGAACTGTTGACAAGAGTAGCAATACCCTCGAAATAAACTAGTACTTCTAAAATTGTCGTTCACCTTCTTCACTTGAGCCATGCAATGTGCAGCCATGTGATCAAACCTGTAACACGCAAAACATTTGTCATGAAATTTTCCTTTATTTGACCTCTTGGGTCCTGAAAACTTCTTCTCATTCTGAATTTCGTTTTCTGTTTCTGCGCATCTATCATCCAAGGACTCATAATCTGAAATACTTTCCTCATCAGAACTCTCTTCCTTTTGGAGTCTCTTACTAGACTCTCCAGCTTGTTCCTTGACAAAACCAAGGCCTATTTTATCCGTTGTCTTTCTTTGACCTTTGATGAGTGACTTAACATTTTTGGAGCTATCTTGAAACTTGTAAATCTTATCCTTGTACTCTTTAGTTTCCTCTTTCAAAGAAACCATTTTTTGTTCTAACTCACTATACTCAAGAACCTTACACTCTAACTCATCCTTGAGTTCTTGTGTCTTAGCCATAGAGACATCGAGACTTTCTATAAGATCATCTCTCTCCATACAACATTCATCTAACTTATCCTTGAGTCTAGCATTCTTCTTTCTTTCCTTTTTCAAAACACTAAGAGTGTTAGTAAGTTCACTTTCTAGATCCTTTATTTGTTTGCTTTTTGAATCATCAAACCCTTTTTCAAATTTTCTATCACTAGAGGTGCTACCTTTTTCAAAAACCATACATACATCTTCCTTATAGTTTTCTGAAGCATCCTCATACATACTAGAAACCAAATCATTATTTGTGCAATCATCCTCAAGGTGACCAAAATTTCCACATCTAAGACATTTCATGATAATGAATCTATGTTTCGATTCTTCCTCTTTTTCTGATATGAACAACATCTCATTTTTAGTATCACTTGAAGAACTTTCACTATCACTACTAGAACACTTACTTGCTTTGTCTAGGTATAAACTCTTCTTGTGCTTGTGAGAATACCTCTTTCCTTGATTGTTGCGCTCATCTTTGTTTTTCCTATGATGCTTGTGCTTTTCAAAATCCTTGCTCTTAGAATCCTGTATATCTTCATCACTTTCGTTCTTGGGAACAGTACAGTCAGTAGCATAATGACCAAACTTTCCACAATTGAAACATATTATATTTTTCATGCTTTTGTGTTTTCTAGAGAACTTTCCTTTCTTGCTATAATATGCCTCTTCATCACTGGAAGACTCATCACTCTCTTGAAGTTGTTTACCCTTGGATTTCTTGGTAGCCTTGAAAGCTGCCTCTTTCTTGACATCAACCTTCACTTGAGTTCTCAACTCAAATGCTGCAAGTATACTATGGAGCTCATACTTTTTCAACCTATCCAAATCTTTAGCTTCCTCAATAGCATAAATATTTTCACTAAATCTATTAGGAAGAGATCTTAAAATCTTATCACAAACATCATTTTTAGCAAGCTCAAGACCTAAGTCTTTCATGGAGTTAACAACCTCATCCATACAAAGCATGTAGTCACTAATATTTTCATCATCATTCATATTGAGTTATTCAAACATACCTTTGCAGTGTCTCAACTTAGCCTTTCTAACATTTGTATCACTGGTATGAACCACTTGCAACTGTTTTCACATTTCACTAGCTATCTTGCAGTGAATCACTTTGGTGAGATCTGCTTTTTGAAGGCCTTTCAGGATTGCATTCATTGCTTTTGAATTGTTGTGATGAAGGAGCCTTTCTTCTTTAGTATTTGGACCATGTATAGGAATAGTGTATTCATCTTCAATTACTTCCCATACCTCATTACCAAGTGCCATTAGATGAACCTTCATCCTTGCACTCCAAAGACCAAAATTTGATCCATCAAGAATAGGTGTTGCATTGCCACTTGAATAATCCATTGTGTTGTTTCTTTGCTTTTCCTTCAAGCTGTTAAACTTTCTAAAGGCACCGACTCTGATACCAATTGAAGAACACAAGCTTATACTGAGAGGGTGGGATGAACAATATAAGACCTCTTTTCACTTTTTCTTTTATACTTCAATTCAATATTATGCAGTGTATAGATAGCAGTATCAATAGCCGTAATCAAAGCAATGCACAAAACACCATCCACAAAAGAGACACAACAATTTACGTGGTTCACCCAATGTGGGCTACTCCATGGATAAAATATTTCACTAAATTTTATCAAATCAAATTCTGGGAATACCTTTCCCGATTACAATGTTTATGGGCACCAACCCAAAGGAGATACAAATACCCTAGCTCTGTTCTTACTGGTGATCCTCTAGAAGACCTCTGCCTCCACTGCCCTTAGCAAATGGAACTCTATCCACAGAAGACACCTATCCTCCCTACTCTGGCTAGAGACCTCTGCCCTCAACTTTATCACCTCCAAATCTGGTCCTCGAATTTGCACTAAACATAGTCCTTCGATTTAGCACAAATGTCCTCATTCTCTTTCTCTGATCTGCACCAAACACAGTCCTTTAGTCTGGCTCAAATGTCCTCATCCTCTTTCTCTGATCTACACCAAACATAGTACTTCGATCTGACATAAATGTCCTCAAAATTGCACCACTCTTCGTCCTCAACTGGTCCTCAAATCTAGTTCATAGAATTTTCTCACAAGCTTCCACAAAATCTTGCTTGATCTTCACCCAAGTCTTCACCCAAGTCTTCACCAAGACTTGTCTCAGATCTTCTTTGCAAGTTCTCACTAGAACCTGCCCAAACTTCTCCACAAGCTCAACAAAATCTTGCTCAAATCTGTCCAACAATCCCTCTCAATGATTTTTCCAAAACCATCAAGGCCTGCGCACTATCTCTGAACATCGCAGAAATGATGCACCCAACAGCTTTGCACTTTTTTTCTCTCTATGCACTCTGCTTCTCACTTTGCTCGATTCGACATGACTCGCTCTTTTTGCATCGCAAACTTAACTTGCACACTTCAACCACGCATTTGATCACCTTACAACTCTCCAAACAACCCTCCTTTTATACTAACACTTTCAAGATCAAAACCTTGATCTTAGTTGGCTGCACAACCCTAAACTATGTCGATTGCAAACCCTAATCTTTGTTGGCCCAAATTTAACTTTGTCGGCCTCACTCTCTCTACAACTCTTCTGTAGCTTCTGTCGTGAAACTACAACATGTCACGATATCGTGACACCTTTGCAATTGTATACTTTCTTTTGCCTTTTGTCGCGATATCATGACACTTCAGCCTTTTTCGACTTCAACCACGTTCTTGTCACGATATTGGGACACTTCTGACTTAGTCAACATCAACTTTGCTTTTGTCATGATATCACAACACTTCTGTCTTCATAGCCTTCCTCTCTGCTTTTGTCACAAAATCATGAAACTTCTCCTATAGAAGACCTGCATTCTATTTTTGTCGTGAAAAAACGACACTTTCTCCAGTCGAACGCTACCATATCAATCTGTTGTGAAATCATGAAACTTTCTCTTCCTTGCACTCTTGTCTGCTTGCACTAGTGAAAATGGAACATGTCACAAAATCATGATGCTTTCACCTTTGAGCTCTTCCTCCTTAACTTTGTCATGAAATCGCGACACTTCTAGCTTTCGTACGTTTTCTCTTCAACATGTGAAATCACGACATTTCTTATTTCGAAACCTTTCCTTTGTTGCATGTCACGAAATCGTGACAGTTCTTACTTGGAACAATTTCATCTGTAGCATGTCACAAAATCGTGACAGTTCTCACTTCGAACTCTATAGCATGTCGCAAAAATGTGATGCTTCTCACTTCGAACTCTACAGTATGTCACAAAATCACGATAGTTCTCATTTTGAACTCTATAGCATGTCGCAAAATCGTGACACTTTTCGAGTTACTTTCTCTCTCTTCGAACTTGTCGTGAAATCATGACAATTCTCACTACGGACTCTCTCTTCTGCATTATGTCATGAAATCATGACACTTTTCCTTTTGGAATCTCTCTCCTGCAACATGTCACGAAATCGTGACACTTTTTCGTCTGTACAACCTTCCTTGCAATATGTCATGAAATCGCGACATTTCTGACTCAAACATTCTCTCCTCTTTGAGTTGCGAAACTGCGACATGTCACGATATCATGACACTTTTCTAAAAATATTTCTCTTGCCTATGTAAGTCACAAAAATGTGACATGTCGCGATATCGCGACACATTTCTAGAAAGATTTCTCTCTCCTGCTTAAGTATCAAAAATGTGACATGTCGCGATATCGCGACACTTTTCTAACTTGCTTTCTTTCGAACCTGTCAAGCCGTAACCTTCATCAAGACAAATTATTTTACAGCTTCTTGACATCAATGACAACTTATTCACTTGAGCAAAAGCAATGTACCCAAGGTACCCAAAATTGCCAACACTCTAGTATATATTCATCAAAGCTTTCTTTAGTTTATTTTGTTCTTAATGAATTATTAGACCCTTTCTATCACTTCATGACCATTATTACTATTTATCCACATTAGAATACCTAATTACCCTATATCTTGCTCATGAACTCCTAAATTTTCCACCGTAGTTGGCCTACAAGCCTTCATCTTGAAGTTCATAATCAAATTCCATATCTACTCTTTTTGGATAAGAAGTTTTTATCACACCCCTTTGATCAGTTATTTCTTTCTATAATAGGTGTGAAATCCAAGTGTTAGACTTGTCATTCCAAATTACTTAAGTCCCTAGAGGAATTACAAGTATAGTATCCAATGGTAAATGGAAATTCTACAAACCCTTAAGGTGCTTTATAATAATCTTCTTATGAAAGGTAATGATCTATTAGTAGAATTACTTCAGGGAAAGATAATTTTTGTGATAATATGTTGTGATAATTTTGTTGTTTAGAATGGATATATTTATACATGGTGATCATAACTAATCTGGTTATGGAAAAACAAACTATTCCTAGAATCTAAAGTATATTTGTCACTACATGCTAAATAACAGAAGGTAGAAACAAATAGATAATTAACTAACTAATAATTTATCAACCATATTAACAAATAGACAATAAAATAATTTCTAACATTCCCTATTATTACATCATAATTTAGAGTTTTTTGGAGAGGAAATCATGAAATATCTCAAACTTAATATGTGCAAGTGTTTTGGTGAAGATCTTTGCATGTTGTTCCTAAGTGGCATAGAACTGGATATAATTGTTTTGTTGTTGAACATGTTCACATATGAAATGGTAGTAAACTCTAATGTGTTTTGTGTACTCATGAAACACTAGATTATGAAAAAGCTTCAAAACACCTTGATTATCATAGTATAAATTTTTTGGATTAGTCTGTGGTACTCTCATGCTTGCTAACATATATTTCAATCATATCACCTCATAGATATCTCCTCTTATAGCATGATATTCTACTTTTGTGGATAATTGAGCCATAGTTTATTACTTATTACTTCCCCATGATATAGATTTAGATTTTATAAATAATTTAGTAGATTTAGTATCATCAATGCATCCTACATAATTTGCATCTATATAGCTAGTTAAGAAGAACTAATCACTCTTATCATATTCCAAACCATTATCAATAGAACCATTAACATACCTTTATGCCCACTTTATTTCCTTTCAATGATATTTTTTTGGTTCTTGTATGAATTATGAGAGGTCACTTACTGCAAAGTTGATGTCTAGCCTGTCACAACCCTCCTTCATAATACTAGCTACTAGAGTTGAACTATGTATTATTAATTATGTTTAATGCTTAGTGGTGGTTTTAATGGATATATATTTTTGATATTATATCCATTTTCGCATAAGGATATGGTACTACTAATGCTCTACTTGGTTGCAGGATTAGGTACTCTTGTTGGTGGACAAAATACTTGGCCACAAGGAATGAGAGACCATATTGAAGGAGAAATTATGACCAAATGGCTCAAGGTAACATGAATGAATACCATTTTTCATGTAGGTGCATTATAATTTATGTATACTCATGTTTATGTCATCGAACTAGGAAAGTTACGTGCAACGATTATCCTTAACATGAGTCGGTGATAGCTTAGGTCTATCTTAAATAAGGAGCCACTCATTTAGGGATAAAACAATGGTACAAAATATTGAGAGAGTGCTTTGTTTGGATCTCCTTCCTTTGTGCATGTGGTTGAATGATCTCCTTGATAGATTAGATGGATTCATTTTGTCTACTTTGTTTGATTAAGAAAACTTAATATTTATTAATGTTGATTTTAATATTAATCAAAATGATTAATTTATTTCTAATGTTAGTATTAATCAAAAGAGTAATTAATCTAATGTTAGTATTGATCAAAGAATAATTAATGTTATGTTAGTTTTTGTTATTATTGGAGGAATGAATAATGATTAATTCCTTCTAATGTTAAAAGCTTTTAATCCTTTGTTTTATCATAGCTTTATACTGTAGTTTTTCTTCATTGTGTTGTTGTTTTATCTTGAGTGTGTGTGGTTTGTGGACCACCTTTGTCCTTGTTGGTGGGAGCACCATTAATTCCCTTGGGTGGCAAATGTGGAGCCACCTTTGGCTAACATTCCTAATATCTTTGTGTTTATTTCACCACCTTATGTTGTGTTGGGGGAGGGCATTATGAGTGGGAGTTTTTTGGGTGTTATGGAAATGCTTGCAGCACTACCACTCCACCCTAGTGTGCAGTGCTTCTTCCTTTTCCCTAGAGTCATTTTGAAGGGGCTTCAGTTGTTCTACTAGGGGATGCCACATTTTGGGAAGCAAGAGGAAGAACAATGGTGGTTTACAACATAGATTTAGGCAGTGTTTAGGAAATACAAGGAGAAAATAGGTAATGCCATAAGAATATATTGTGAGCTAGATATGATTTCATATTTAGTCCTTACTTGGTGTGCTTTTTCATTTGCATTATTTTCTAATGATGTTGCTAGTTGTCTATAGCTACTTTATGCCTCTATGTACTGCATTGGATTACATATTTTTATGGGTTTATTGATCTTGGATTGATTATATATCTTCATCATCCTAGAACAATTTCCTTGGTGGTGAAGTAAATTTTGGGAGGGGCCACATTGGGAAATTCTTCTCATATGTCCGCAATGTCACCATGCATCTCCTCGATTCCATGCTTTTTAGATCCTCCTATGATGGCTTGCTTAGGCTGGGTTTGGTTTGGAATCTATAGGACATATTTAGAAATGTTTGCCCAAGCTTCCCATGGATGGTCACTATGTGCAAGTACCAGTTTTATGGGTTGTCACCCTGGGTGGCATCAGGTTTTTGTTGGATGCTTGGAGGTCTTAAGTCTAACCTTACCTTCTATGTATATTTTATCACCAAAGCCTTGGGATATCCCTAGCTTGTTGGATGTGTGAAAAGTAGGGTTTTTCTTGTTGAGCATTGCCTAGTGATGCTCACATAGATTAAGTGTTAATGGTTTTAAGGTTTGATTATTGCATTATTGCTTTAGTTTTGCTTTGTAATGGTTAGATTCAAATTAATCCAATGATAGATTAATTTGTAATGAATCTAATGATAGATTAATTCATTAATGGTTAGATTCAAATTAATCCAATGATATATTAATTGGTAATGAATATAATGATAGATTAATTCATTAATATTTAGATTCAAATTAATCCAATGATATATAAATTAGTAATGAATCTAATGAAATATTAATTCATTAATGGTTAGATTCAAATTAATCCAATGATAGATTAATTGGTAATGAATATAATGATAGATTAATTCATTAATCTTTAGTTTCAAATTAATCTAATGATAGATTAATTGGTAATGAATTTGATGTTAGATTAATTCATTATTCTTTAGATTCAAATTAACCCAATGATGGATTAGTTGGTAATGAACCTAATTATTTAAGTTTTAAATCAATCCAAGGATAGATTAATTTGGTAATTAATCTACTGATAAATTAATTATTTTAATCTTTGGTTTCCTTTTCAAATTAATAAAATGATGGATTAATTATTATCAATATTCAATTAAGCTTAAGGTAGATTAGATTGAAAAATGATCAAAATATAGATCTTTGGACTTGCAAATGATTGTCAAGACTTACTTTTAGGGGGCTAGACTATAACTAATGATGGAATGATTTAGTTATGGTTTTGGCTAGACTTAAATATTTGTGGAAAATATTTGGAAAAGAAGTATGGGCTTCTTTATTAGAATGGTTGTGTTGAAAGAATGAACTTAACATTTGTAGAGAATGTTTTGGAAAATAAGTATGGACTTCATTATTAGAATGGTTGTGTTGAAAGAATGAAATTTTACATTTGTGGAGAATATTTTGAAAGAAAGTATGGGCTTATTTTACTTTTTGAATAGTTGTATGAATATAATATTTGTGAAAAATATTTGGGGAAGAAGTATGGGTTTCTTTATTGGAATGGATGTGTGGGTTTCTTTTGCTTTTGGAAAAGATGTTTGAATCTAACTTGTGGAAAATATTTTGAGTAGAAGTTTGGGCTCCTTAGGTTCTACTTTATGGAACTTGTTTATGCATAGGATTGCAAGGCTTGAGATTTGAAATATTTATGGAAAATATTTTGGAAAAGAAGTATGTTATTTTTTTTGTGTTTGTGTAAGTTTTTATAGAATGAATTCATACCTACTCATGAGTTGTTTTGATCCCCTCCTTCGTATCAACTACCGTGGAAGCCAAGGAAATAAGTTGTTGTGATTATGCTAAACTAGTTCTTCCATTTCTCGAAAGCATTGTTAGAAATCCATATTTTTTAAAAAGGATTAACTGTAATAGAAGTAAAGACTATTTTTTTGTAATCTAGACCTTTTTTGGAAAAGCTTTTTGGTACCATGTTGATGAATGGTTTTATGAGTTTTATCCATGCTATTAAATTGATTTATTGGATAGTTAGGATTACTTTTGCAAGCTTAAAATATTATAGTTTTTCTTATACGTGGGTTGATGCTTGGTTTAATTATTACCAGAGTAAGAGAGAGCGAGAGTTATCACTAGGCTTAAGGGTTTATTTAGGAAGGGCTCTAAAGTTAACTTTTTCTAAAAATCTCTTTTAACTTGAGTTGTTGTGGGGTAGCAACACCTAGTTCCTGTATCCATGAGATGAAAATCATGTGGATTAATTGTTGCTTAGGATCCATCATGGAGATGGGTAAGACAAGCAAGGAGTTTAAGGGATCACCATAAAGGTATAGTTAAACTAGACTAAGACACTATGCCTGATGAATCTAGCGTAGATGTAATTATGGATGGAAGAAGGAATTGACATCCTCTTCTCTAAATACTGAGAAGAGATAATCCTAACACTAAGGTCAAAATATCTTCATTCATGGAGAATGTCATAAAAGTGGGGAGACCTTTTAATAAGTGTCCTCTATATTGTGGAGGTGTATGAGGTAATCCCCAGTTACCTACAAGAGCTTGGCCTCTCCTGTCTCATTGAGTGATGTCTATAGCATCTTAAACTTAAAATGTGGGTATGTTTAGTCAATGTATGTGATTCATGGACACTCTTGGGAACCTCTAAAAAATATATATTTCTCAGGTTCATTAAATTTTGGGGTTGTTACAGTTGGTATCAAATCTCTAGTCATAGGGCTAGGATCTTTCCTGTAAAATAAAGAACTTAGAGATGTTGGACTTGATGGATGACTTCTTAGTAGATGGAATTCTATGTGAAATTAGGATGTCCATCAATAATATCAATGGATTATAGTATTTGGATGTTAGCATAGTGGGGAAATGTGACTAACTAGTATATAGGAGGCATGAGAAGCAGAACCACAACTTAACCTAAAAAATTTTTGTGACTAGGAAACTATGGCACCAAATTTAAGGAGAGGAAGATGAGGATCATCCATAATACTAATATAAGCTAGGTAGGGTGGTACAGAGGCTAGGGATCTTGGATAAAGTTTAGGAATTTTAATTAGAGTGGTGGAGAACCTCTTTGCAGATGTATTTTTTTTGCAAGAGCAATTAAAGTAGTAGAGAGAACAATTGGCTTAGCAAGGACAACTACTATAAACTTTAGTGGGTCAAAATTCTTTAAATATAAAACCTAAGATGAGGTCATTAGTAAACATGTATAAGCCTAAGACTCTGTAGAGGGCATGGGAGCAAAGGGAGTTCCAAGATGAAATTCTAGAAGTGGAAGGATAACAGAGCCCCTCAAGCACAAAAACAACATGAATCATCTCAAACTAAGAATACAAGAGAAAATAAACAAGAGAGACACCCAATAGCCAAAGGTGGTTGATATTATTATGGGGATCTCACTATTAACCCAACAATAGAATCTATGTTGCAACTAGAAACAAGAATCTGGATGGACAAGCCACACTTATTATTCTATATGGTAAGTTGTTTGATAAGAAAGTTAAGATTTTAATAGATAGTGGAGCTACAAATACTTTCATTTCTTCTAGTATAGTCTAGGATTTACTAGAAATATCAAGATTTTTGGCACAAGGGTGGAAATTCAAGTATGGGTCTAGAAAAACCTACTCAGTGGATCAATGTTTTTCCATGGCTGAGATTACCTTACCCAATGTATCCACCTTCTAGAACTTATAGGTAGCATCACTACATGCCTTTGACATCATCTTGGGGGATGGATTGGATAAAGGCTCATGAAGCCATAATTAATTTCCAAGATAAATTGATTGATTATACAAATAAGGATAAGTTGAGATTGAGAGTACACAATGAGCAAGGATATTTTCATCCTCAAATGATCTTTACAATGCATCTAAAGAAAGCTATCAGGAAATGTGGTATGGTCTATGTCATTAAATTGAATCAAAATACCAAGGGGAATAAGAAGAAATAATTTTTTGAGAAACATCCCATACTATGGGAATTTGGGGATGTTTTCCCTAAATATCTTCTAGGCCTACCACCTAAGCATGAATTTGACTTCATAATTGAACTATTGCTAGGTTCAGAATATTTTTATAGAACTCCTTACATAGATGAATCCTATAGAAATGTAGGAGTTGAAGGTGTAAATTCAAGGATTGCTATAAAAATGATTTATTAAACCTAGAATATCACCATGGGGTGCACCAGTCCTTTTTTATCAAAAATAAGGATGGTTCACTAAGGTTGTGCATAGATTACAATATATTGAAAAAAGCAACTGTTAAGAATAGGTACCCTTTACCTAGTATAAAGTATTTTTTTCATCAACTCAAGGGTGCCACCATATTCTTAAAGGTTGAATTGAAATCAATATACCATCAGCTAAGAATTCATGAGGAGAATACCCACAAGATAAATTTCAAGACTAGGTATGGGTATTATGAGTTTATAGTCTTACCTTTTGGTTTGACCAATGCCCCAGCAACCTTCATGAATCTAATAAATAGAGTATTCAGGTATCATTTAGATCAGTTGTCTTATTATTCTTGGATAAATTCTAATATATTTCTAAAATAAGGAGCACAATAAGCATTTAAGGATAGTGTTTGAGTTATTGAGGAGGAACCAACTCTATGGGAATCTATCAAAATGTGATTTTTATGTTCCTAAGGTATAGTTCCTAGGACATATCATATATACTGAAGGGATAGCAGTAGATCCAAAGAATATAGAGACCATTTTGAGTTTATCACCACCCATTAATGTTCCTAAAGTGTAAAGCTTCATGGGAATAATAGGGTATTATAGGCGGTTTGTAAAGGACTACTCCAAGATAGCCTATTCCCTAACCAATATTAAGAAAAGAGAAGGAGAATAAGTGGATGGATAAGTGTGAAGCCACTTTTAGTTACTTAAACAAAAGGTTACTACTACACATATTCCCAATATTCCATATCCACAAGGGAACTTTTTAGTCTACACTAAGGCTAATTTGGAAGCTTTTGGAGGAATTTTATTCCAGGTTGATTCAATCATAGTGTATGAGTCAAGGAAACTCAAGAAGCATGAGGTCAACTACGCTACACATGATTTGGAACTAACAACTATTGTGCACACCCTTAAGATTTAATAACATTGTATTTGAGGGGAATATTTTGAGTTAAGAACCAACCATCAAAGCTTAAGGTATATCTTTACCCAACCAATGCTCAATGTGAGGTAGAGTAGGTGGATCGAGTTCTTAGCAGAGTATAATTTTGGTATAGAATATATCAAAGATAAGGAAAATAAGTTTGTTGATGCCTTAAGTAGGATAAAGCATATAGCTACTTTGACTCGATGTCATGTGGACTTAATGGACCAAGTCAAGGAAATGTAGACATAGGACCAGTTTTGCAATGAAATTTAGGACAAGATAGAAAGGAACTCTAAGGAGAGTAAGGATTTTGGCATAAATATGGACTTTTATATTTTAAGGATAGGGTGATAATCCGTAAGCTGGTGATTTAAGGAATTTTATCATACAAGAGGTTCATAGATCTCCTTACTCTACTCACCCAAGAGGGGCTAATATGCAGGAGAACATGAAGAAGATCTTTTGGTTAGGAATTAAGAAAGATATCATCAATTTTATGGCTCGATGTCTAGAATGCCAAAAGGTGAAAGTTGAGCATAGATATCTAGTAGGGCTATTGTTCCCACATGACATACCAATATATAAATGGTAGGTGATATCTATAGACTTCATATTTGGTTTACCTAATACTAGGTACCAACATGATGAAATCATTGTAGTTTTCAATATATTGATGAAAGGTTGCTCATTTTATTCCAGGAAACACCAACAATGATGCTTTGATAGTGGCTAATAGATTTGCCAAAGAGATTTTTAGGCTGCATGGTTTTCCTAAGATGATCATGTCAGATAAGAACTCTATATTTACATCTAAATGTTGGTAGACCCTCCATTGTGTAGTTTGCATGAAGTTGAATATTAGCTCTACATATCATCCAAAAATAGATGGTCAAACAAAAAGGATGAACAAAATCTTGGAAGACATACTCTACATGTATTGCATGGACTAAAGGTCTTGATGAGAATACTTTTGCATCTAGTTGAGTTTTCTTATAACAATGGGTACCATGTTTCCTTGAAAATGGCCTCATTTGAAGCCTTGTATGGAAGGAGGTAGAATTCCCCTATCTTGGGATAACCCAAAGGACCAGGTTGTCATTGGACCAAATATAGTCAAAGAGATGGAGTAGCAGCTCAGGATGATTAGGCAAAGGCTTAAGAAATCCATTGATCATCAGAAGAGCTATGCTAATTTAAAGCATTCACCTAGATAATTATTTATGGGGGATAGAGTTTTCCTGAGAGTCAAACCCATGAAAAATGCTATCAAGTCTTATAATTTGGATCCTCATTTTGTTGGGCCTTTTGAGATCATAGAAAATATTAGTCTAATGGCCTATAGACCTTCCTTACCACCCAACATGTCAAATATTCATGACTCTTTCCATGTATTTGTACTTAGGAAGTACATTATTGATCCTAATAATGTGTGGAATATCTCAAAATTGTAGGTGATAGATCCATCAATCATTGAAGTGAGGCTAGTGAATATTTTGGAGTTTCATTCTAAAACAATCAAGAAATAAACTTTAGAATAGTGTAGGATGCAATGGGACCAATATTTTGAGAAAAAAATATATTGAATGGGAAATTACGACCAAATGACTCAGGGTGACATGAGTGAATACCCTTTTTCATGTAGGTGCAGTATAGTTTATGTATGATCATGTTTATGTCATTGGAATGGGAAATTTGTGTTCAATGAGTCTCCTTAACATGAGTCAATGATAGCTTGGGTCTATCTTAAATAAGGAGCCACTCATTTAGGGATAAAACTATGGTACAAAATATTGAGAGAGTGTTTTTTTTGGATATCCTTTGTGTATGTGGTTGAATGATCTCCTTGATAGATTAGATGGATTCATTTTGTCTGCTTTGTTTGATTAAGAAAACTTAATCTTAATTAATTTTAATTTAATATTAATCAAAATGATTAATGTATTTCTAATGTTAGTTAATCAAAGGAGTTATTAATATAATGATAGGATTAATCAAGGAATAACTAACGTTATGTTAGTTTTTGATATATACTAGAGGAATGAATAATGATTTATTCCTTCAAATGTTAAAAAAATTTAATCATTTTTTTTATCATAGCGTTATACTATGGTTTTGCTTCATCATGTTGTTGTTTTTTCTTAAGTGTGTGTGGTTTTTGGGATGCATTTATTCTTGCTTATGGGAGAATTATTAATACCCTTGTGTGGAAAAGGTGGAGTCATCTTTGGCTAACATTCCTAACATATTTGTGTTTATTTCTCCACCTTGTGTTGTGTTGGATTGAGGGCATTGTGAGTGGGAGTTTTTTGGGTGTTATGGAAATGCTTGTAGCACTACCACTCTACCCTAGTGTGTAGTGCTTCTTCTTCCTCTTTCCTAGAGTATTTTTAAAAGGGGCTTCAATTGTTCTATTAGGGAATGACACATTTGGGTAAGCAAGAGGAATAACAATGATGATTTGTAGTGTAGGGTCAAGCAATTTTTGGGAAATGCAATCAAGTAGTGAGTGCCACAAGACTCTTGTTGGACACTGAATTGTCATCAAGTTTTAATTGATACTACATCTGTCTATATTCCAATTTTTGTTCAAGATTGCACCTGATAGTCACAGCTCAGCACTCAATATTGAATGGACCAAGGATCACTTCAGCCCAAACTCTAGAGTAGGTTGGTTCCTTGTCAACTTAGTAAGATGTTGACTCAATTAAGCTCAATAAGGTTTTGAGGAATAGGGTTATAAAATATTTAGGGTTAAGAAATTATGCATTAACAGTGTTCAAATAAAGCTAACAGCATAGGCATCCACAGGAAAAACCTCTAGCAAACTATTTTTGGTGTCCCACACTCAAGATTAACAACACCCAAAACCATGAAATTTTCATACATTAAAGCAAAAACAGAGATATGTTCCAAGAAGCAATTTCAATAGCCAACATATTGACAATCCAATTTAGCATAATAGATCAATAATCAGACTTTACAAAAATAAACTTCCTACCAACATAGATCTAACTGTAAATAGGTTTCAACTACCTTAACAACTAGTAATCCAATGCAAATAGAATGAGCTACTTGTTACAACATTGAAAAAAATGTAATTCACAACTTCGAACCTCTTAACAAAAGATATCAAATATAACAAGTCTCAAGTCAAAAATATAATTAATGCTCCTTCCATTAGTTTACAAAAAATATTTATATAGTAGGATAATAAAATGTGCTATAACTAGCCCTGAAAATCAAGGATTCAACCTCTATTTATAGTTTACAATGAAAAGAATTCAAGGAGACATTAAAAGAATTTAGAATTTAACAAATTAGTAGAGAGTTGCACTAGCATTATCTCATTCACTCGTTGAGTCTGATAAATCTACTAGAAGTCATCTGCCATGGTAGCTCGGCTCTGCAACTTGCTGGTTCGATGATGGTAGTTGAGCCTCAAGCTGTTATAAACCAGATCTATATTGTTCATTATTATTTAGAACTCCACTCCACCACAGGTCTGTAATTTCTCTAGTTCTTGAAAACCCTAGGACACTTCACCTTCCCACCTCGAACTAACTATTCTCTAATCCACCAAGAATATGCCTTTGTATGCTTCATAAAAATGTTAGCAAAATCTATATCGTTGATGCTCTTAGTGAACGACTACAATTAAATCTCATTAATGCTCTGCAAACTAGTGAAGGAGAAACAAATCACTAATCCACTCAAAAAATAACACTGACATCATCTTGAATAGCTTCATATAGTGGATTTGAGTTTCGATGAGAAATACACTAAGTTTCAAGAGAAATCTAGTTTATCATCAATCCGCTCCTCGATCCTTGCTCCATCAGCTTCGACTTGGGTTGACTGTGAAATAGAGTGTATCACCAATCCACTCCAAAAGCAATGCAAAAATGATTCTGCTACCTTTTACTTATTTTCAAGAACTTTCGACCTTCTAACTAAATCGTGCGAAACTTGTTACCATTCTACTCAAAATTAATCTTGGAACTTAGTGGAATGCATATTCTTAACACTTAGTCATTGGAGCATGTAGAATAAAGAAACATCGCCAATATGCACTTTGAAACATGTTGATGTCATTAAGACTCAAGAAAATTATGGATTGGCAACCTCACATGAAGCCGCTACCAAACACACTAGGTATTAGGCAGAATGGAAAACTTTATCGATGTTTACGAAAAAAGACTAAGTGTTGAGAAAAATGAAACCTCTTGTGCGAATTTGCTCTAAAATACTCTTTATCCTTAGTGGATTGGAGATTTATCATGCCTTAGAATAAATTTTCAAAGTTTTATAAGGATGTGGCCATTTTGGGCCTACATTCTGGTGCTTCTCATGTGGATTTTCTTGCAAAGCCATCAAACTCAGAGTCTTATCCATTGGGCATCAAGAGTCAAAAAATTGCAAACCTTCAAATAATGCTTCAAAGAATAATTTCCATATGATCACTACCCTTTGAAAACTTTATGGGCATCCTAGAGGATTATTGCTCACATGGAGATCATGCGGGAAACACAAATATCTTCATTACTCCTTCAAAACTGCTCCAATGCTTAAGAAAAAATTAAACTATGCTCTTCCTTTTATGCTTTTCCAAAATGACATGAATACCTTCATAAAACTTTCATTCTCTAGCTTTTAGCCTCATGCTTTTATTATAGTCTTCTGATAGTGTCAGAGTCAAAACAAAACAACAAAAAATGCAATACTTCTATATGACTACAAAAATATACAAAACAAAAGATTCTAAGCTTGTGTCACTTGTGGGTCTATAGCAACTCTATTTGGTTCTTCACCCTCTTTTTGAGCCTCTTCATTAGTATTATCCTCTTGGTATTTTTTAGCCTCTTCTTCCTCAGGTGAATTTTGCTCTTTATTTTCCTCTTCAACATCCTTTCCAAACAACTACACCATCAGCTTCAAGGTTTGTAAATCTTATATCCAAACTACTTCATAGGGAATAGAAGTCTCTTTAAGCTACTTGTGAATGTACTCCAACTCAGCAGTGTCTTCATAATTTGTAGAACTTCATTTATTTACCAAGTCCTTCATTAGGTATCGGAGCCTGGTTAGATCAATAATCATTTGTGAAACCTACTCCTGATCAATTGCCTCTTCCAGAGCATCAATCTTAGATTCATCCTAGAGGTTCTCGTCTACACTCTTCTTAATCTCTTCCTCTAATAACAAAGTATTATTTTCCATCCATATCCCTTTGAATCCATTCTGAATCATCTCCTTATTTATATCCACTGCATCATAGATCATATTCTCCATTTTATTTTAACAATAGCCAAGTCTTTTGCAACATTTTGTTCTTCTTTACTACGACTATGGTAGCCAATATAGCAGTATTTCATTCTTTGGTAGAAATAAGTTTAAAAGTCTCATGAGCCTGCTATCTACCAGCTTATAAATTTTATCGGCTGGAACCACCATGGGTTGTAGTTCTTGAGTAAATATATCTAGATCATCTTGAGTATTCTCAAGCAGATGACTGGCATCATCCATGTAGTCAATGATGGGTTGTAGTTCTGAGCATTTATCCAAAACCTCAGATAAAAATTATTTCCTTAATTTCTTTAGCCTTGCTTTAGAGAAGCCTGAAGACATAGCCTTTTCAATCTGAATCTGGTGTTTCAAACTTTGTATTTCTTTGGCTTATTCTTCATTTTTCTTCTTTTGCTCCTCTACTTGTTCCTTAAGCTTATTGGTCTCTTGTAATTTGTCCTGCTAGTTCTTTGCTTCACTTTTGATAGATTTCTCTATATTTTTCTTATTATTGATTATCTTCTGAAGCTTTTCTATTGTCCACTCCAACTTCTAAACCTTATCTTTGTATATATCAACCTTGACATAGAAAGTATCCAAGTGGGCCTTAGCTATAACTAGTTCATATTCAATAGGTAATTGCTCAATGTCTTATGTGTGCTCTTCCAGACGGTAGTCCTGAGTAGTCATTTTAGTTTTAGGCTTGCTTACTAAAGGAATAATGGATCTAGATGCTCTTTGCCTTGAAATCAGGTCAATATACATAGTGCTTCTCTTTGTAGCCATCCTCTTTGAAGATTTGGATAGCTTCTTTGCCCAAAAATATTGAATTTTTTGTGAAGTTTCCTTCTCATTTTGGAAAGTTACCAGGGTATGATAACTTACCAGAGGAGGAGAGGCTATAAGATAAGGGAGAGTGAACTCAGTAGCTGACTATGAAGGGTTGGTGACGGTGACTACAGTGAAATCTGTAACTACTACTACTGTTACAATGGGAACAGTCATGGGAACTGAAATACAACTTACAGAAGGGTGAGTGGGTGTGCTTGAAATAAGTTGTTTCTCAAATAATATGGGTGGTTGAGATGGCAAAAGTGGGTTTAAAAAAGATGATGGAGGAGGCATTTTTGATGATTGTGGAGGTGATGAGTTGAATTGGCCCTTTATATTTACTAGTGAGATGGGTGGTGAACTATGAGGTGGATATGGCACTTTTGTTACAACCTCCTACTTAGAAGGGGAAGGAGTTTTATTTGGGGAAGGAGGAGGAGAAGGAGAAGAGGGGATAGAGACCATATCTTCACCTACAAATGTAGGGTGTTCTAGAGATGCCTCTATATTCTACTAATGTGTTTGTTATATTATTTATTCTACAACTAAAACAAGGGTCTTCTCAATAATATTTCCTTTATCCCTCTTTTATTTCTTACAGACCTCCTTTTGGGTTCTCTCTTGTTATGGAAATATGAAGCTAATGTTCTAATTAAAATGCAAATATAAATAATTATAAATACAAACAAACTATCCAAAGAAGAAGGTGAATATCCAAGGTGTTCATAACAAAACTAATCCTAAAAGTACAAAGGATAAGACAAAGGTCTAAGATGCTATGAAGAACATGCCACCTGGCCTATGACCTAACTAACATGAGCAATAAAGCACACTCACGTGGACAAGCCTTATTACAACAAAGACTAAGTCCTAATGGCTAACAACCTAGGCTAAACCTAAGTGCAAGAAAAATAAAATTAAGCGTCATCACTCGTCCTATCAAAAGAAGCATTGGAATCCAATGCTTTTAACAAAGAGGGAAAATCCTAGGATATATGGTGAGCAGAAATCCAGTAAGTTTGTTATGGAAATTGGCCACGATGGCCAACAAGATATGAAGTATAAGTACCCTGGCAGGTCTGCCGAGTCTTTGTATCAAAGACTGTATCTACAACGAGCGAAGGCTGTGCATCAGGAACCATATAAACATGATGACTAATAGCTGGAATGGATTCCAAGGTGGAATCATAGTATGGTTTGAGGAGATCAATATTGACGACATCATGAATTCCAAGATGAGCCGAAAGATCCAAGCGAAAGGTATTCTCCAAAATCTGCTGAACAATGGTATAAGATCCATAGCGAAGAGGTTTGATTTTTCTATGTACCTTATCCATAAATGTTGCCTATCGAGATAAAACCATAATTTGTCACCAACCTAAAAATGATTACGGTATCGATCCATTTAATGTTATTGTTTCTACTGAGTCTTATGAAGAATATGAACCACTTTAGACTAAAGGATCTACAGGTGCTGTACAAAAGAGTTTACCTTTTCTTGATCCTTCTAAATATGCATGGTATCTGGAGAGGGCAAGGACAAAGGTAACTCATAAGAAGCCAACGGCTGAAATCTAAAGTAAACTTCAAAAGGAGAGTGCCCAGTAGAACTGTGAACGGCCTTGTTATACGTATGTTCAATATGAATGAGGCTTAAATCCCACTTGGTTGGAGTGGAATGATGGTAAATACTCAAAATATGCACAAGCATACAATTAACCACCTCTATCTACCCATTGGACTTTGGATGATAAGCAATAGAGAAGTTAAGTGAAACTCCTAATATCTTCCAAAGAGATTGCCAAAAGTGACCCACAAATTGTGAGTCTCGATAGGATACAATACTAGTAGGAATACCAAAAGAGCACCACACTATCTCAAATAAAGGTTGGGCCAAGTCCTGAGCAGTACTCGTCTTACAACATGGAATGAATTTGGCCATATTGCTGAATCTATCCACAATGACGAAGACACAGTCATGTTGCCTCACTATCATTGGGAAACCGCTCAATAGGTCCATGGAAATGCTCTCCCAAGGATGAGAAGGAATGGGTAAAGGTATACTCATGCCCAATTTCTTATTTGTGGATTTAGAACGGTTGCAGACAACACATTGTCGTAAGAAGTGAAGGCCATATCTTTGCATGTGGGGCAAAAATAAAAATCGTTGAATATGATGTAGAGTTTTCTACTTGCCAAAGTGTCCTCCATAAAGTGTAGAATGAGCCTCCTTCAAGAGAGACCCCCTATGCTCACGAGGAAAACAAAGCTTATCCAACTTATACAACATTCCATCCTGAATATGAAAGTCACGAAGGGCTCTCAAATTGGTGGATGAAGGATGAGAAAGTTGTTGAAATACTTTGGCAAAATCAGGATCCAATGGATATTGTGAAGGCCATGACTGGAAGCCAATATGAGACATAGTGACAACTATTAAGGCAAGGGCTGATGGAGGCCGACTTAGACAATCTACTACTGCATTATTTTACCCTTTCCTATATTTGATCACCAAATGGAATTGCTGCAAATAGGATGCCCACTTCATGTGTCGAGCTTCTTCAATTTTGTATTGAGATTGAAGAAACTTAAGGGGCATATGATCGGTGTGAACGATAGTCTCTTTGCCCAAAAGATAATGCCTCCAATATTTTATGGCCTGCACCAATGCATACAACTCCTTATCATAGGTGGAATAATTTTTCTTGGCCTCTAATTTTTTTTTAGAATGATAGGCCACTGGATGGCCATTCTATTTAAGCACGGCTCCAAGTGCATACTGTGAAGCATCTGTCTCAATCTCAAAAGGGTGTGCAAGATCTGGCAACACAAGGACAGATGCACTACATAATTTTCATTTCAAAGTGTCAAATACCTCCTGCTGGTCCTTTGTCCATTGAAACTGACTTTTGATCTTTTTTAAATGGTGCAATGGAGCAACAATGATGGAATATCCTGCAATAAACTTGCGATAGAAATTTGCAAGTCCAAGAAAAATCCTCAACTTCATAACAGAAGTAGAATTTGTCCATTTGAGGATGACTTCAATCTTAGCAGGATCCACTTGAACTCCTTTTTCACTGATTACAAATCCCAAATAGGCAATTGAAGTTTACCCAAAAGAACACTTGGGAATATTGGCATACAATTGGTTCTTCTGAAGAGTTTGAAAAACATATTCCAAGTGCTCAAGATGATTTTTCCAATTTTGGGAGAAAACAAGGATGTAATATAAATAAATGATTACAAATTTATCCAAACAATCACAAAACACTTCATTCATTAGCCGCATGAATGTGGATGGAGCATTCGTAATACCAAAGGACATGACAAGTCATTCAAAGAGCCTCATCTTAGTCTTGAATGTAGTCTTCTAGGTATCCTCTGCCTCAATTATGACTTGATGATACCCACTTTTGAGATTGATCTTGGAAAAGAATTTAGCTCCTTAGAGTTGATCCAAGAGATCGTCAATTCGTGGAAGTGGATATCAATTTTTGATGGTGATCTTATTCAATGCTCTAAAATCAATGCATTGTCTCCAAGTGCCATCTTTCTTAAATACAATAAAAATAGGTGAAGCACAAGGAGAAGTGCTAGGTTTGATGAAACATTTTTCTAACAAATCATGAATTTGTTTTTTAATTTCTTCCATTTGCACTATTTATTGTCTATACATTGAAGCATTAGGAAGTGAAGCAGCAGGAACAATTTCAATATTGTGATTAATTGTTATTTGAGGTGGAAGACTTGTAGGTTCTTGAAACACACATGAATATGATTGTAACAAAGAACTAAATGAAGCATACATATGTTGTGTTTACTTAGGTTCTTTATTGTGTTCATTATGTGGTCTGATAAAGATGAGTGCTAGTTCCCTTGCTTGATTTACAACTTTGCATGCTTGTCTACAACTGAGCATAAAATTTTGTGGAGTTTGTTGAGTGCTTCTGATTATGTAGGCATTATCATATTTGTGCAAGGTATATGTGTTTTTAATCCCATCATGAATAGACCTTCTATCATATTGATAGGGTCTCCCAAGCAACAAACCACAATAGTCCATTGGAATGACATCACACACAACTGTGTCCACAAAAGAGGGACTGAAAGCAAAATTCATAGTGCATGTGTGTGATGTTTGATGAAGTCCCGTTATCCTTCCACACTAAAGGATACGGATGAGGATGGGGATTCATTGGCAACTTTAGTTTGTCAACAAATGACCTTGCAATTAGATTCTTCTACGAGCTGCTATCGATGATACAATAAACTACAAAGAAATCATTGAGGTGAACCATGGTGAAGCAGAACCAAAATAAACACACAAAAAATTTCACAAAAACACAGAAAAATTCATGAAAATTTCATTAACAGACGTCTCCAATTTGGAAATACAAAAGTTTTATATCAAATGGCCAACCCCTGTTACAATGCATGAGCGGTTTCTTATAGCGGACCCGATCCCCCCTTCGACGTCATTACACAGAGTGCGAAGTTGCTTCTAACCGCCCACACGAATGTTCTATCACCGCCTACAAAATGCCGCCAGGTATCTCCAATCAGCATGGTATGTAGTGGCGGAGTGTTCTGCAACCGCATGCCCATCCACCTTCTGAATCATCATTCCCAGGAGTGCTCTGAAGACACCTGCGTTGCTACCACGTGCCCTCCTACAACGACCTCTGCAACCACCTGTCCGAGTGGAGTCATGAACGGCCTGTCACTTTCTTTCCTTTGGGCCGTGAAAATGCAACATGTCATGAAATCATGACATCCTAGCCCTTCGTACTCCCCTTCCACCTTCGGGCCACGAAAATGTGACATGTCACGAAATCGTGACATCTCTGCCTTCAGCATTCGTTTTCCGCCTTCGGGTCATGAAACCGCGACAGGTCACGAAATTGTGACGTCTTTTCCCTTCGGCACCCATCCACAAAATGTGTCGTGAAATCACGACGTTTTTCCCTTCGATGCCCATCCGTAAAATGTTTCACGAAATCGTGACAACCTTCCCCCTTGGCGCCTTCGCTCAAAATGTGTTGCAAAATCGTGACGACTTGTCTTCCTGGCACCTTTTTCCAAAATGTGTCGCGAAATCGCAACAACTTGTCCTCTCGGTGCCTTTCCACAAAAATGTGTCATGAAATCGCAACAAATTTCCCCCCTGGCACCTTCGCTCAAAATGTGTCACGAAATCGTGACAACTCTTCCTCCTGGCGCTCCTCCGCAAAATGTGTCACGAAATCATGACAACTTTCCTCCTCGGCACTTAACTACAAAATGCATCACAAAATTGTGACAACTTTCCCCTTGGCACCTCTGCTCAAAAATGTGTCACAAAATCGTGACGATTCTTCAACTTGGAGCCCATTCTTCAAAAGTGTCATGAAATCACGACAGCTCCGCCCCTTTACGCCTTTCTCAAAAAGGTGTTGCGAAATCACGACAGTTTCGGCCCTTGACTCCTTTTCTAAAAAAGTGTCACGAAATCGTGACAGTTTAGGCCCTTGGCTTCTTTTCACAAAAAGTGTCACGAAATCGTGACAGTTTTGGCCCTTGGCTTCTTTTCTGAAAAAGTGTCACGATATCACGACAGCTTTGGTACTTAGAAAAATAAACATTTTTGGATGATGCAAGATTGCTCTTCCGCCTCCGGATGCTCCTGCATCAGACACCCAGGGTGAATTTGAGAAGTGACCTTCACTTCTGAACTGTCTGAGGTAGACCCAGGCGATCAACCTCTGCCTTCGACAACCAAGTCGCATCTTCGATGGGCCTGCCCTTCCACTTGATCAAATATTTAGAATATTGCTTATTCCTAGTGCTTCGACCTTCACGTGTATCCAGTACTTCTATCTCATCTACAGCTGGGATGGCTGCTGGAATGCTCCAAAAATCTGGACTGGGTGTCTCACTACTACCTCCTTCATGGTACTCGACCAAATCCGAAATGTTAAAAACGGGTGAGATGTTAAGTTCACTCGACAACTCCACCTCGTATGCATTGCCTGAATCCCATTTTCCAATGATCCTGCATGGCCCAAACTTCTTCATTTTCAGCTTGTTATAGGTCTTGGCAGGAAACCTCTCTTTCCTTAGATGGACCATGACAGAATCTCCTACTTCAAACTCCTTAACCCAGCGTTTCTGGTCTGCCCTGGCCTTATACTGAGCATTCATCTTGGCAATGTGCCTTTTCACCTCCTCATGCACTCCCTTCAGGTGTTCAACAAAGTCTTCAGCCTCAGCACTACATTTTTCTCTTATATCCATCCTTCTCAACTCTGAAGCGTTTCTTAGGCTACTCCCATAGATTATCTGGAATGGTGATTTATTGGTACTTCTGTTGACTGAGCTGTTGTAAGTGAATTCTACCTAAGACAAAACTAAATCCCATCCCTTGGGCTTGTCTCCGACCAAACATCTCAGTAGATTGCCCAAACTTCTATTCACCACCTCTGTTTGGCCATCCGTTTGGGGGTGGTATGCAGAACTAAATTTTAGATCCATCTTCAGTTTCTTCCATAGGGTTCTCTAGAAATACCCTACAAATTTAGTATCTCTGTCCAAAACAATGCTCCTTGGCAGCCCATGAAGGCGTACCACTTCCTTGAAGAATAGACCAGCCACATGGACCGCATCGCTAGTCTTCTGGCAAGGAATGAAATGAGCCATCTTCAAAAACTTGTCCACTACCACAAATATGGAGTCGTGCCCCCTCTGTGTCCTGGGCAAACCAAGCACAAAATCCATACTAATATCCTCCCATGGCCTTTCAGGCACAGGTAGTGGTTGATATAAACCAGTAGGCTATCTCACACCCTTTGCCATCTAGCATATCCTACAACTTTGCACAAATTTTGCCACATCTTGTTGCAATTGCGGCCAGTATTAATTTTCACTAACAAGGGAAATGGTCTTATCTTGACCAAAATGTCTAGCTAAACTGCCACTGTGCTTTTCCTTGATCAGATTCTCTCTCATCGAGCTCCTCAAAATGCATAATTGGTTCCCCCTGAACAGCATTCCATCTTGAATCAAATAATTCAACCATTTAGTCCTGTCCAATGTAACAGGTGCAGTGCAAGCTTTCCAAGATTCTGTAAAGTCGAGGTCTATAGGGTATAAACCCTTTAGTTCAGCGAATCCTACAACCTCCACCTTCATCTCCGTCAATAAACATTGCCTCCTACTCAAGGCATCCGCAACTCTGTTGGATCTCCCGCTCCGGTGCTTCAGCACAAAGGTGTAGCTCTGTAGGAACTCCACCCACTTCAGGTGCCTTTGATTCAATTTCCCTTGACTATTAATATACTGCAGTGCCTGATGATCAGTATAAAGAACAAACTCCTTTGGCAACAAATAATGCCTCCATTTCTTAAGAGCCTGAACTATGGCATAGAACTCCTGATCATATACCGAATACTTCTTCCTAGCATCGTTGAGCTTCTCACTGAAATTAGCAACAGGCTTACCCTCTTGGCTCAATATGGCCCCTATGGCACTACCGCTCGCATCACAGTCTACCTGAAACACCTTGTTAAAATCTAGAAGTGCTAAGACAGGTTGTTCCATGACCTTCTTCTTCAGCATGGCAAAGCTTTTGTCTGCCCCAGCTATCCACTTGAATTCCTTCTTGTTTCCCCTCATTATCTCCGTAAGGGATGTGCAAATACTGCTAAAGTTTCTAATGAACTTTCTGTAGAAACTGGCCAGACCGTGAAATGATCTCACCTCAGTCATGCTTCTTGGAGCAGGCCATTCTATGATAGCCCTCACCTTCTCGTGGTCCATTTTGAGACCATCCACTGAGATAACAAATCCTAGATATACTAGCTCCCTCTTCACGAAGTTGCACTTCTTCAGATTGATCAGCAACTGCTCCTCCTGCAGTTTCTCAAAAACCCTCCTGATGTGGATCAGGTGCTCCTCCAAGGTTCTGCTAAAAATCAATATATCATCCAAGTAAACAATAACAAATTTGCCTAGAAATTCCTTCAGGACTTCATTAATTAACCGCATGAAGGTACTCGGTGCATTGGTTAGCCCAAATGGCATAACCAACCACTCATACAACCCCTCTCTGGTTTTAAAGGTTGTCTTCCACTCATCCCCTTCTCTAATGTGGATCTGATGGTAACCACTTTTCAAGTCAATCTTTGTGAAGTACTCAGCTCCACTCAAACAATCCATGATATCATCCATCCTGGGCAATGGGAATCTGTATTTGATAGTGATCTTGTTAATTGCCCGAGAGTCTGTGCACATTCTCCACTCTCCATCCTTCTTGGGTGCTAGTACTGCAGGTACTGCACATGGACTAAGACTCTCCCTAATCAGCCCTTTCTTCAACAGATCTTGCACCTGTCGGTTTAACTCCTTAGTTTCTACAGGTGTCATTCTGTGTGCAGCCTTGTTTGGCAAGCTCGATCCAGGCACCAAATCTATGTGGTGACTGATCTTCCTAACAGGCGATAAACCTTCAGGAACATTATCAAAAATGATATCTGGAAACTCCTCTAACAACCCCATGACTTCCACTGGAGTTTCCTTGCATTCTTCTTCCCTAACCCTAGGTATTATTGCAAAGCACATATGATCTTCCTTCAGACCATCTAAAAATTTTCTTCCATCAACTAGACAGACTCGTGCACTACTGCATACCTTCTCATTTGCCTCCTTTAAGGGTTTCAACTTATGCCAAACTCCATTTTTTGACAAGGAGTATGTTTTGGCTCGACCATCATGTACAGCACTTCGATCAAACTGCCATGGTCTCCCCAGCAGCAAGTGACATGCATCCATAGGCAAGATGTCACATAAGACCTCTTCTCGATAAGTCCCAATGTTGAACTTCACCAGGCATTGCTCACTGACCAGCACTCGATGGTCCTTTTGTAACCATGCGATCCGATAAGGGTGCGGGTGTTTTCTTCTCTCCAACTGCAACTTAGCAACCATCTCCTCTGAGACCAAGTTGTCAGTGCTTCCATTATCGATGATGATGTTATAGACCTTGCCTGTGCACTTGCATCTTGTGCAAAACAGGCTGTTCCTTTGGTCTGCCTTCTTCTCTTCATTCAACAAGACTCTTCTGATGATCATCGCCTCTCCTCTTTCTGCCTCCTCAGAGTGCTCAGATTCTACACCTTTGTCTGCTATAGCAGCTCGGGCCTGACCCTCAGGTATTCGATTCAGCCTCTCTTGATGCTACGGGCAGTTATATGCTCGATGTCCTTCTCTGTAGTTAAAGCAGGTTCCTCGAAAGACACCTCTTCCAAACCCTTGCCCAGGCCTACCTCTTCCTCTCGGGTAGTTGTTGTTCTAATTGTGTGGGCGTTGGTTGTTCTCCTCCTTCTCTTCTTTCTGTTTCTTGATACTGCTAGCTTCACCAGTTTTCCCCAAATCTCTGTATCTTCCTCCATTGGTTCTTCCACTAGCTCTTCCACCCCTGTCCTTTCCTCTCTGCTTACCATCAAATCTCCTATTCAGTTTCTCCTCCACTTTTAATGCAAACCGGTATGCATCCTCCACCGTGCTCATTCTAACCAGCCCCAGTTCTTCTTGAATGCTGGTTCGCAATCCATTGATGTATCATGCGACGTTCTCCTTATTCGCCTCAGAATGGCCGATTCTAATAAAGATCTGATAGAACTCCTCCGTGTACTCCTTGACAGATTTACTTGCCTGTCTAAGACTGCATCTTTCTCAAAAAATCCAACTCATAATCTGCAGGGATGAATTGCCTTTTCAACTTCTCTACCATCCTATCCCACCTGGTGATCTTTTCCTTTCCCCTCTTGTTCCTTTCCAACTGCACTCCTTTCCACCAGATGCTAGCATGTCCTTTCAGCTTTGTTTTCGTGAACCTGATCTGATTTGGGCCTGAGATCTCTTCATACTCGAAATACTCCTCCATGTCATTGATCCAATCTATCAACTCCTCGAGGTTGAGATTCCCAGAATAAGTAGAGACATCAAACTTCGACTTCTTGATTTGGGATATGGCCCTATACAGCATAGCCTCTGCTGGATCCAATGCTTCTTCCTCATCAGATGGACCCTCTTCTTCCCAAACTTCATCTTCACTGGGTTCCTCCCTTCTTGGCTCAACTCCTCTTCTGATTTCCTCCTACAGGGCTTCAACTTGCCTCAGTAAGGCTCTAAGATCAACCTCTGCTTGCCTGTTCCTCACACCACCACGGTTCCTATGTGGGGGCATCCTGTTCGTTTCCTCACACCCATAACCACAATCCTGGCGCAAACTGCCTCACTGTCGACGATCGGTTTGCGCACTCAAAACCTTCTGGCCCTGATACCACTTGAAGTAGAACCAAAATAAACACACAAAAAATTTCATGAAAACATAGAACAATTCAAAAAAATTTCATTAACAGAGGTCTCCAATTCGAAAATACAGAAGTTCTATATCAAATGGCCAACCCCTGTTAGAATGCATGAGCGGTTTCTTATAGTGGACCCGCTCCCCCCTTCGACATCATTGCACAGAATGTGAAGTTGCTTCTAACCGCCCACACGAATGTTCTATCGCCGCCTGGAAAATGCTGCCAGGTATCTCCAATCAGCATGGTATGTAGTGGCGGAGTGTTCTACAGCTACCTGTCCATCCACCTTCTGAATCATCATTCCCATGAGTGCTCTGAAAACACCTGCGTTGCTGCCACGTGCCCTCCTGCAACGACCTCTGTAGTTGCTTGTCCGAGTGGAGTAGTGAATGGCCTGTCGCTTTCTTTCCTTTGGGCCACAAAAATGTGACATGTCATGAAATTGTGACATCTTGGCCCTCCGTACTCCCCTTTTGCCTTCGGATCACAAAAATGCGACATGTCACGAAATCGCGACATCTCTACCTTCAGCATTCGTTTTTCGCCTTCGGGTCACGAAACCGCGATAGGTCATGAAATCACGACGTCTTTTCCCTTCGGCACCCATCCGCAAAATGTGTCACAAAATCACGACGTTTTTCCCTTCGGTGCCCATCCGCAAAATGTGTCGCGAAATCACGACAACCTTCCCCCCTAGTGCCTTCGCTCAAAATGTGTCGCGAAATCGCGACGACTTGTCTTACTGGTGCCTTTGTCCAAAATGTGTCACGAAATCATGACAACTTGTCCTCCCGACGCCTTTTCGCAAAAATGTGTCATGAAATCACGACAACTTTCCCCCCTGGCACCTTCGCTCAAAATGTGTCGCGAAATCGCGACAACTCTTCCTCCTGGCGCTCCTTCGCAAAATGTGTCATGAAATCGTGACAACTTTCCTCCTCGGAACTTAACTGCAAAATGCGTCGTGAAATCGCGACAACTTTCCCCTTGGCACCTCTGCTCAAAAAGGTGTCGCAAAATCACAACGATTCTTCAACTTGGAGCCCATTCTTCAAAAGTGTCATGAAATTGCGACAACTCCGCCCCTTTGCGCCTTTCTCAAAAAGGTGTCGCGAAATCGCGACAGTTTCGGTCCTTGACTCCTTTTTTGAAAAAGTGTCGTGAAATCGCGATAGTTTAGGCCCTTGGCTTCTTTTCACAAAAAGTGTCACGAAATCGCGACAGTTTTGGCCCTTGGCTTCTTTTTTGAAAAAGTGTCGTGATATCGCGACAGCTTTGGTACTTAGAAAAATAAACATTTTTGGGTGATGCAAGATTGCTCCGCCTCTGGATGCTCCTGCATCACGTGGTCACAAACAAGTTCTCACGATCCCCTTTTGAATTGTTCATGAGGGTTAATTTGTTCAACCCAACCAATTCCTTATATATATTTCTTTCCCATGTAGCCTAAATGGGACCTTCTTGAGGTTCCTCATGTGAAGGCTTTACAACTAGGGACTTCTTTTTCAAATTCTTCAACTTAAAATATTGATGTTTTTGATGACCCTTCTTCTTACAATAAGTACAATCCATAGGAGTTTTGGAAGATTTTTGAGAAGAAGAGGAAGAGGAAATAGAAGAAGTGGGAGAAGGAGAAGAGGGGGAATAATAAGAAGACTTAGCCACCTTGGATTGTTGTTGTGAAGCCTTCGGATTTCCTCCCGATGATGAAGAGTGAGTCCCGTGTGATGACTCTCGTAATTCCTCCTTCGCAAGTATGGCTTGATTGAAAGTCATATCAATGCTTACAATGAACTTGTATTTCAACTTGCGATAAAGTGGCTCTTGTAATCCACTTTTGAATTTGGTGATAATTTGAACAACGAAATCCTGCATTGAATTCAAAATTCTCAATTTGTTAAATTGCAACACATAATCATGAACACTCATATTAGCAGTTTGTCGAAGACCTAGCCATTTGATTTCAAGGTCTTCGGCATAATTTGGAGGGTAAAAAATACTCTTCAAAACACGTTGCAATTCATTCCATGTATCAATGGGATTTTGCGTCCTCTGACGATCAGTGACAAGGATCATGGAAAGGCCTGACAGTTTAAGTTTTGCAAATGCAACTTTTTGAGCCTTCTCCAATTTGGTGTATTCGAACCAACTATCCATGTACAAGATCCAATTGTTGAGAACTTCAAGATCCCATGAACCGTTGTAGATGGTAACATCACAATGCGATTGAATATCTTGAGTGGTGACCTTATCGGCTAAAGCACTCACAATTTGTGTGAGTTGAACCATTTTATCAACCAATTTGGTAGCTATTTGGCTCCTAGTACATGCCAGAAGGTATTACAAATTGATATGAAAAAGGGTTTAAAATGCTCAAATAATTACAATTGAAATGCAATTTTGCAAGTGAATAGAGAAAGAGTACTATTGATACATAGGTTGGACAAAAGACAAATTAATGAATATTTAAAATGCCCTCTTTGCCAAAACTTATGTTGATCATGTCTTTAAAATCCCTTGTAAACTTGAAAATTTCCAATTAAAATTTCAATTGCTCAATTTAATTGGAAAGTATCCTCTTTAATTGCTTCCCTCGTGACTCACGAGAAAATGGGTCGAATATGTTATAGGAAAAAAGGTAAGGAATTCACACTTACCAAAATTTGTAAAACTTGCGTAGAATTCTGAAAACCGGCGCACATGTTGAAGGGATCCGAGTACGCGTCAATCAAAATTTGTGGAGAAACCACGATGGAAACTGCAAACAAGCACACGCAGTGAAGCAGCAAGGCAATCAATTGACTCATCACCAATTTGAAACTAGCAACTATGCGAGCGGGCTGGAAATATCCTAGCAGCGACGGAGGGCTTATATCACCTGGAAATTGTTGTTACCCATGAAATATGGAATTGCAGCTCTGCTATCTCGTGATTAATGTCATATCCAATTAATTATGCAAGAAACGAGGACCCCTCCTCACGAGAGTGCATCAATGGCGGCGATTGACTTGCAGGCATCTGATGGTAGTGTTGTGTATCGGGCAAAAGAAAACAAATGCTAAAATTGAGGCTTCGATGGTTGGAATCGTGCCAATGTGATGAATTTTCGATTAGCAATCAGCGTTGTGACTGGAACTCCTGTAAAAATAAATAAAATAACTGGGTAGAACTAGCAATACGTTTTGACAGAGCACAGGGCCAAAAACATAAGAATCGTCGACTCGGGTTTTAAAATATTTGGTCAAGGTCCTCCGATTTACATGCTCCACAACAAATCAAACGATTAATGGCAACAATGGAAAATCGTTGTCGAGGAATAATCTTTTGGATGAACCATTATTCGAGATCGCTCTAATCGACGCAAATGTCATGCTCTCCTCAACAATGGTCGATCCAATTCACAGAGTGCTCACTCGCAATATAATAATTGCATCGAAACTCACTTAGCGACGATAAAAGAATCACATTGTTTCATCATATGTGATTGCCAATAGGATAGGTTTTCTACAAATGCCAACAATACAGATGGATCCAACAGTGTGTCAAGACTACAGTAGCGGAATCGTGAGCCACTTTGAGCAAACATGTCGGATGCACCCCAAAGCATGCCACGTCCTTATGAATTTCAAAATGTGTCCATGCACAACTTGGTCGGTCGATGAAATTGTTGATAGCAAATGTTGTCAGAAATTTGTTGTCAACGAATTATGGCAACAAATATCGTAAGCAAAAACTATCGATTAAATTACAGTAAATATTGACAGTAAAACTGTCAAAAATTGTAGCAACAATGGACACAAATTGCTTGCGAAGATAGCAATGTGCATAAATATACTACAAAAATTTCTAGCAGCAATTACACAGCAATTTGCAACAAAATTAGAAAGGCTTCAGACAGGATTCTCTAGTCGAAAATAACTCAAACCAAGTGAGGTCGGAAATGGTCAAAAACCCCACTAATATTCCCGCTCTGATACCAAATATGTTATGGAAATATGAAGCTAATATTCTAATTAAAATGCAAATATAAATAATTACAAATACAAATGAACTATCCGAGGAAGAAGGTGCAGATCCAAGGAGTTCGTAACAAAACTAATCCTAAAAGTACAAAGGATAAGACAAAGGCCTAAGATGCTACGAAGAACATGCCACCTGGCCTATGACCTAACTAACATGAGTGATAAATCACACTCACGTGGACAAGCCTTATTACAACAAAGACTAAGTCCTAATGGCTAACAACCTAGGCTAAACCTAAGTGCAAGAAAAATAAAATTAAGCCTCATCATCTCTGGTGCCTTTTTGGATTTTCCTTTAAAGATTTGCAAAGCTTCCAGCCTCTCATTCTCTATTTCTTTCCCAAAAATTCCTTCTTATAATGGTTCCTCCTACAATACATTTTCAAAAATAGGATTGAGCTCCACTATAGCTGTAGTGGTGAAACTCATCGGTGTAAACACAAAGTTTTCATCCTTCTCATTCTAGTCTATCTTTATATCAGGGGGCTCTCCACCCAGGATAGGCATTTGGACCTAATTTCTATCTAAATGAATTATGTGCTAATGGTCCTCTCATCATAATAGTGCATTCGACTCATTAACTATGCCCTTTTGGTAAATTCTCTAATTATTCAGTTGAGGTCTAAAATGTTTTCAGAACTTTGGTAGCAGTTAATGGAGTGCTAGCCCCTTCTTCTTGAGCTTCTTCTTTTGAAGGTTGGGATGGAGTGTAGCACTATGGTGTAGTATTCCCAGTGGGAAGGTTATTTCTAATTCTTAGGATGGTCAATTTACTATTCCTAACTTATACACCAAATTGTACAATCGAACAAACTCCTAAACTACTAGTTTGCGCCTGATGAACAACTTGTACGGAATAAAAATTGACACATTGTATGATCCAAAATCATACAGTGATGGATTTTGTACGATTCCACACTTGACCAATTCTTCAGATTCAGTTTTGCAAGTTGTTGTACATAGTTTTATAACCAAACTAGTCGATTCCCAAAACTACCAAATCGCATAAATTGCCAAATCAGGTAAAGTCCTGTACGATTTGTACAAAATTTGGTGTACAATATGTATGAAATGAAGCTACAACCAAGTACCTAATTGGATACTTTATTGGACCAATCTCTCTCAAACAGGTTTTTTAAGGGTTTAATATGGCAATTAATCCTTTTCCAATAACATGCAAAACATATCAACGGGGCTTGAGAGAGTTGTTTATCCAATGGTGATGCCCAAAAATTGTACAATAGGGTTCAACATTATTCCTTGATATTACCATCATCATAGATCATCCTACCAAGCTACACCAGTGTTGGTTCAATCCAATTCCACCATGGCAATGCATAAAATAGCCATAACAATAACAAGTAAATACATGCAATAATAGTAAAGAGTAAAAGGCTATTCTACCATTCTAGGATCGTACACTGTGTAAGAGAAACCATGGATCATGTCAAGCTTTATTATTTTTCAACAATATCATTCAATAATGGGGATATGCAATAACAATCCATAGCCAAAACTTATAGTATTCCTCCATGACCATAATAACACTAGATCATAATCAGAATGTAACCAGCATATCAAAATTGAAAATGGAGCCTTATATAATGTTGCCCAGGTCATTCCAAAGTGGTTCCTAAGGCAATTAGTTATTTACAACTACCCATGCATAATAGAATGCATTAATTAAGAATTTTACTAAGTATAATACCTCAATAATAAAAATCATGCACAATTACAACATTGAAATTACATTTTCCATGCATTTCATTGTGCCTTGTACGATTTATCTTCACCTTGTACAGTTTGCCCTCATGGATGTACGATTTATTCCTACTTGTACAATTTATAAAACTTTTAAAAACTATTAAAATTGGGTAAATCCATTTATCACTTCTTATTCTGGGAGGTGGATTTCCTACCTACATCTGCCCTCCCCTTTACTTTGGTCAGTGTCCTCGCAGACTCATCCTTTTGTTTTAGTCATGCTTTGTAATCCGTGACCACAACTTTCAAGTCATCCACTTGGGATTGAAGAATTACACGTTCGTTCTTCAACCTGACTAAATAGTTTCTCATTTCCACTGCTTTCATCCCATGGTAATTGGCTTTCTCTTTGGTAATCCTCAGGAGTTCCCTCATTTGCTTTTCATGATCAGTGGCACTCTTCTTCATATTCTCCTGCAAATGAGCTTCTATTCAGGTTTTTTCCTTAAGCTCCTCATTCTTCTCTATAATGGTCTTCAGGTGGTGGTCAATATCAGCCTCCAAGGCATGAATAATATCTTCTCTGGCCTTCAATTGTGCTTGCTTCTCCAGGACCATATCATTATATCTTTGTTGTCCTTCGTAAGCTCTTCTATCTTATTGGTATGTGCTACAATTTGCTTATTTTTTTGGCCAACTACATGTTCATATGTTCATCCTTTACTCTGAGTTGAGCCTCCAACTCCTTAATTTTATATTCTACCATTTGTGAAACCTGTCACTTCTCTTCTTCAATCGAACTAATTTTGGCCTCAAAATCAGCCCTGGTGCTTAGCAGTTCTTTCAATTTTTTTATTTTCTCCTCTATCGCAGCCTTACACTTCTACAATTCTTCCTCCATTGCAATAATTACATTTCGAGTAGCTTCCATCTCCTCCTTCTGAGCTTCCTTGGGCTGATAAATCTGCTCCAATCTAATTCTCAACCACTTTATCCAATGTGTTAGAAAATTCAACTTCCTTAGAGTGATAGCCAATCTTGTAGTGACCCTCTTGTGTTCCAACTTTGTTGTGTTCATGGAACAAGTTGGGTAGTTGGCTCTGTCTAGGTACACCCTCAGATACTACCTATAATTGGTTCTCACTCCATCTGGAAATTCATCTCTTCCAAGCAATGTGGTTACCTCTTCCCTGGATAACTTCCATGGGTGTTGTACATGAATGTTTGCAATTATCCTTATACGCTCCTCGTTGCTTACCCATTATGTTATCTTCTCCAACTTGAGAAACATTTGTTCCTCCCATAACTTCAATTCTCCCATGCATCCAATACAAAACTATAATTTTGTGCTAGCTATGGAATTGTCTATCTGAAATAAGAAATGTTCCACATCATATTCTACTCCTTGTGTCGGATCCTCAATTTCAATCTTGTTGAACTGTGATACCTTCAAAATGCAACTTGTTTTTATTCTCTGTAGTTCATCTTCTATAGGATTTTGTTCTTCCTCCTCTTCCATGTGTGGCTAGAGCTTCCCTCGAGCTCTAGTAGTGCTCTCTTTATATTTATCTTTTTTCTTGGTGGAGTATATTCTACTATCTTCTCCATCTCCACATCATCTTTTGTATTCACAATCTTATATTGAGATTGTTGCTACTCTATCGGTTCCTGGGCTTCTTTATGTTCAGTGGAACCCACCTATTGCTCTTCAGTAACCTGCTATTCTTATTGATTATGTTGTGTCTCCATTACTGTGAATTTTTCATCAACAGGTTCTTATTGTTCTTGTGATGCTTTTGCCTCTTCTTGCGCATGACTTGGATTATTTTGATTTGAACTTCCCCCATCATGAATTTGAAATAGGGCTTCTTATTTTCTCTAGACTCTTCCTCTAAGGCTTCCACTATCACTTTGGTTTCCTCCTTTTCCTCATAAGTAGTGGCTACCACTTCTTGTGTTATCTTCCCTACCTTGGTTTCCTCTCATAATTTTGAAGAGTCTAAAATTTCAAATTTGTTATGTTGGAAGATTTTTGGATATTCCATATTCTCTGCTTCTGCTCAATTCCACTCATGCAGATCCAACTTCTCTTAGTCTAGCTATGTATTTCCTCTTGATAATCCTTTTGTATAGTCTTGGTTTATTTTTCTAGAGTGAGATTCTTCACCATTATTTCTCGATGTCTCCTTGTCCTTATTTTTATTGGGTTGGATTACCTCCCCACAATTTCCTCCCTTTCCTGAATTGATGGCAGCTCCTACTACCATTGTTGAATTACTTTTTGCTCTAGTTCAAGTTCCAAATTCCTAGGTCTTTTCTCCAGGGATGTACATCCTCATCATCTGAAGAAGTATCCTCTTGTACCTCAGTGGCATGTTTCTCCTTCTTTGTTTGAGACTTCTCTAGAGTCTCCTTCTAGACTGCTACTAACTTTGTCCACCTCAAAATGATTGGATGTCCTACCTTAACATTCCTAGGTTCTATCAAACCTATAAAGTGGATTTCTATTTCTATAATAGCATTTAAAAATCCAATGACATGGAATATCATTTCAAATTTCTTTAGTATTTTCATTAGTACTTCATGCATATTCCTTTCTAGATAGGTACCCCAATCATACTTGATCCCTTTCGTGATACCTTCTACATACTGATCCATACATATTGGCATATTTGTAGCATGTGTATCTACTAACAGTCAAGCCATCATAGTATTCATAGCACATGGCCAATCGTTCCACTTCAACTGGCTCTGTTTAATTCCTCGAGTCCTTGCACCCAAGATCTTTACATTAGTTGGTGACTTCACATTGGTAAGTGAAGTGATGATTCGATATGTCTCAATCGGATCAACCAACTTCTTCACTATATTCATGTCGTATGTTGGCAACCCAAATATTTTTTGAATTCATTCATCGTAATTTCTATTTTCATCAACCTCTTGCCTACATTGACGTAGGTAATTCTAGTTGCAGGATTATATGCCTAAACCATATATAAAAAATAGTTGTAGAAGAAGGTCTTCTAGTGCAGTGGCACTTGCACTATTATAGCTAATCTAGACTCCTCAAACTATTTTATCAAAGGGTGGTTCTTTTTCTATTCATTACTCCACCACCTCCTACATGTTTCTCCTCCATACTATACGAATGACATATTCATTATCTCCACCTAACCTTTCTTAGGTCCGCTACTCAAATCCTCATCCAGATCTAGAACATGTACCTCACTCCTCAATTTCCTCCTTAGGATCCTCTCTTATGTCATCCTCTCCTCTTGATGTCTTGGTTGTGTTCTCCTTCAATCAGCCCTCTAGTACCTCTGACCTCTCCACGACCTGTATCACCCTCTTATCCAAGGATGAGTACCACGCCAATCATTGGACTAAAATTTTCACCCTTGGTACTTCCATAGTTGTGACTCTCTCTCATTGAGGGGTCTTGGTGACCGTTCCACCCTATTGGATATAATTCTTCTTAATCGGTATATAAACTCTTTGGTTGAAATAATTTTCTCACCATACTTCTGGTTATCTTGCTACTCAAACATCACCAATTCCACAATTAGAAGTGTCTCAAAAATTGTACAATCTACTATAAATCGTACAATATGCTTTCCCACTTGCTCCTATACAGTTTCCTTATGAGCAACCCCTCCAGATCGTACAACTATTCAATTTGCCACTATTCGATCTTCAAACTATTTGATCTTCTAAAAATCATAAAAATGTAGCCTAAAATAATATAGGGATGTACTACTCTATATAGTATCCCTCTCTAGTTTCTTCCCTTCGTTGAATTTGTACCATTCCATACAATTTCGCATAATTTTCTCTGAATGGATAAAAATAGCGCAAAAATGCTCAAAATCGCACAATATTTTTCCTAATACCGTACACTCTGCCACCAAATAATATAGTACATCTTTTCAAAACCTTATCCACCTAAAAATCATGTTTTGCACTTTTCTTTTATGATTTTTCTTCGACCCAGTTGCTGAAATATCCCGATCTATCTTTTTAATGATTTTCGAGAGCAATTTCTTAATTCTTCCACACTGGCTAGCCATACATTGAAACAAAAATTCAGGCTATTAGATGATTTTTTTAGCCTTGGAAAGCATCTCCTCTTAGAGAAGACAAAATTAAATTGTAGATCTTTGAAATTTGTATAATCTGGAAAAGGGCTCAAACGGACACCCGAGTCAAAAGTTATGGTCGAAATACTAAGACATATAATAAACATTGTCGATGTAGATCCGATGGATGTGATTTTCTAGGGTTAGGGTTTGCTTTATTTTTTTCTTACTTAAGGTAGTTTTAGGGTTTTATTTTATGAAGAATAATTTTGCATTGTAGCATGTGTGTGAGCTCTTCTAGAGCCTATGAGGAGATTGTAACAGAGTACTGAAACTCTGCTAGAATTATTCTAGATAATAAGAAGATAATAGTTGCTCCAATTTTATTTTATTGTATTATTGTAAATTCTTCAACACTCTACCACCAAATAATATAGTACATCTTTTCAAACCCTTATGCACCTAAAAACCATATTTTGCACTTTTCTTTTATGATTTCTCTTCGACCCAGTTGCCAAAATGCCCTGATCTATCTTTTCAATGCTTTTCGAGAGCAGTTTATTAATTCTTCCACACTTCATGTAATTTATCCCCCCAAAAAAATGTATGGTTGTTAAATACGGCTATACAATATTTTGCTTCCTTTCCTCAGTCTTCTCCCTTTCATTTTTGGCTGCTTGTGTCAAATTAGGGTTTGTAGCGTCCTTTTCCTTGCAATTTCTTTGCTCTGACTCCAATCTGCCACTTCTTTGAACCCTAATGTACATTTTCAATGCCTAGTTTGTGTTTGGATACCTTCTACTGCAAACCCTCCTTTCTTTCCAGTTGAACTCAAATTCTTCCTTTAATGGAGTCAAACCCTTGCTTTTTCTCCTTTTTTCTTCTCTGGTTCGATTTATTTGAATGTGAAAAGTCTCCCTAGTGCGAGTTTAAAAATGGGTCATAAATTATTACAGCTTAATTATGAGTTTTAATGCCCATGTAGTCGCCTTCATTCTGTTGCACACTTGTCACCTTCGTCCTTCTAAAAAAATTTGAATTCCTCTTTGTATGGTTTTAAAATTTGTTAAGGTGAGCCTTGTATTTAAACTATCTTCAAACACTAACCACTCTAATTTAGAAATTGCACCATTTTGCATTTCTTTTCATCTTCCTTGCATGGATGATAGACAACTCATCGATTTTCATGTGATTTTCAACTTTTTCCTACCATTTTCCAATAACTCATTGTTCCACACATACGAACATTAATTACGATGGTAAAAAATCGTACAACTATACCCAAAATCGTACAATATATAATCCAAATTGTACAACATGCCTTCTTGTATGATTTTGCATGTACTTTTTTGAATTTTACTTGTACTATCTCTTACTTGTGTTTTTTTCAGCTTTATATTTGACTTTGTACGATCTATCACTTAGAGAATTTTTCTATATTTCTCTCTTTGAAGAGGTTGCCATTTTCGATTTTCAACCCACTTCCTTTTTAATTGCATCTTGAGGAATTTTCATAATTAAGGTATTTTATTTTATTTTTCCTTTTTTATTTTCTTTTTCTTTTTCTTTTTTTTTTCTTTTTCTTTTTCTTTTCTTTTTCTTTTCTTTTTATTTTTCTTTTTCTTTTTCCTTTTCTTTTTTTTTCCATTTTCTAAAGTATTCACAATCACCATCATGAAAATCGTACAGTGGAATTCACTTGTACGTTCCCATTGGATTCTTCTCTTGGGGGTTTGACTATTATATTTTGAGTAGTTGTGTCACCTGGTGCCACTTGCTTTCTAGACTGATGCATCTCCACTTGTGATGTTACCAAATTCCTTGGCCTTCCTGTACCATGTGTATAATCTGGAATTGTGTAATTGAAGCTATAGTATATTCACTTGGTTTTCCTTCCTCTTATCACATAGGTGATTGATCCCTTGGTAGTGGTGCCCTTACTACTCTACTATCATTCGAGTGACTTCTTCGTCTATCTTCTTGGATCATTTCTTGCTCTAGGCTTGGCAATCAGATCCTTTGTTATCCTTGGTTTATTTCATCTACAAAATGTACCTTTCCTCTCCCAATAAGGCCTTTACCATGTGAGTGTCTTTCCTGCCATGTTCCTCTTAACATCGTACTTCTTTGTGCTAGTGGTGATTCCTCCCTTTGTAGTAATCCTTTGCCACCTACCAATCTCTAGGGTCCTCGTAGGATTAGGGGTGGTCATCCCAATGGAAAATCCCTTGTGGGATTTGTTAAGATCTCTCTCACTCATGGTAGACCTTGTATATTCCTTGTCCAGTTGTTAAGGGTGCATCTCCCAGTCATATAGGAGTAGGGGGTTGGAATCTTCCTCATTCTCTTCCTCCTCTAGTTGTAACATCACCTTGTCCTTGTTCACTTCATAGTCGAATACCTCCCCCACTTCCTGGATGAGCCTTAGAGATACTTCTCTATTCCTTCCTCCCATTGCTCTATTATTAGGAGTTATCTCTACCAACTCGTGAAGAACACAAGCTTATACTGAGAGGGGAGGTGAATAGTATAAGACCTATTTTCACTTTCTCTATTTAACTTCAACTTTGCAAAGCAATGAACCAATAGCAATATCAAAGAAATACATAAAGCAACACACAATGAGACACCAATTTTAACGTGGTTCACCCAACATGGGCTACCTCCACAAAACTTTTCTCTAAAAAGCTTTCTCAAAGTTCTTTGGGAATCCTTCCTAATTACAATGTTTATGAGCCTCAGCCCAAAGGAGAAACCTTCCCCTACTCAATTATTTATGAGCCTCTACCCAAAGGAGAATCCTTCCCCTCCTCACAAATTTATGAGCCTCCTGCCCAAAGGAGAATCCTTCCCCTCCTCACAAATTTATGAGCCTCCTGCCCAAATGAGAATCCTTCCCCTCGGCTCTGGAAATGATACTTTAGAAGATCACCTACCACTTATTCCGCTAGCACGTGGAACTCCTTTCCATAGAAGACCTCCTGTCCTCAATGCTCAGCCTCAAGAGACCTTTGTCCTCACTGATCACCTCCACAGCAACTCATCAACCTGTACTAAACATAGTCAGTCGGTCTAGCACAAGTCTTCCTCACTCTATCGGATCCGTCCCAAGCTCAACTTATAAAGCTTAAACAAATCAATCTCTACTACACACAAGCCTTCTCAAAGACTTGTCAAAACTATCCTCGGGTTCTTCTCAAAGAACCACTTCAACTCTGTCCTCAAGTCCTCTGCTAGGACCTGTCCAAATCAGCTCACAAGTCCTCCCTAGAACTTGTCCAAATCAGCTCACAAGTCCTCACTAGAACCTGTCCAAATCAGCTCACAATTCCTCACTAGAACTTGTCCAAATCAGCTCACAAGTCCTCACTAGAACCTATCCAATTCAGCTCACAAGTCCTCACTAGAACCTGTCCAAATCAGCTCACAAGTCCTCACTAGAACCTTTCCAAATCAGCTCACAAGCCTTCACTAGAACCTATCCAAATCAACTCACAAGTCTTCACTAGAACCTGTCCAAATCAGCTCACAAGTTCATCAAGAAAAACTTGCTTAGCATGAACCCACAAAGAGAATTGTTAGAGACCCAATGTGATTCATCAACCTCATAGAATCATAAAGAGAATTGTTAGAGACTTAATATGTTATGTACTTAACTCCCAATCTCAATCTCAAATCTCATAGAAACATAAAGAGAATTGTTAGAGACTCAATATGTTCTATACTTAACTCCCAATCTCAATCTCAACTCATTCTCAATCTCAAAAGAATAAGATAGATGTAGTATGCTTTTCTCAAGAACATGAAACACAACCCAACAATTGCCAACCATGCAATATCTCATATAACAATGATACTCATGTTCTTTCCACAACCAATATCTTTGCTCAACCAATTAGGGCTTTAACAACAATGCTTATAGACAAGGTTTAACCAACATCATTCAACTCAACATTAACCTTGAAGCATTCAACCAATCACTACATGAAAAGGAAACTAGTAGACATCCTTTTCCCTCCAAAGGTATTTGAACAAAACAGCCATCAACATAAATCACCAATGCAAAGAATAACTTGCTCAAATCAATCTCAATGGAGTAAGACCAAATCATGTATCAAGTAAAGAATTAACTTGATCAAAACAACCTCTATGGAAGCAACTCAACCATCAATCTCAAAACAACCAACTAAGGGTTTCACCATCTAAATGCAAGTAGCAAGACTTACTAACATAAACCCTAGTGTAAAAATGCTTCCTCTTCCTCAACCAAAATTATGCATTCACCCAAAAACTCATCAATGATTTTAATGCATAAACAATCTTCAATATCCAGAAAATAGAATTTACACCAACAAGAATACCTAGTAGACAACCTTTTCACTCCAAACTCAATTTCAAAAAATACACCATCAACAATATACATGGAAGAAGTTGCCCATACCTTTGTTTGAGGAAGAAGAGAATAGTTCTTCAACTTGTTACCAACACCACCCTCAACTTTGCCACCAAGTTAGGGTTAGATCATAAAAGTAACCACAAAAATATTTATTCCATAAAACACCTTATGACTCCAATCCTTAGAAGTCAACTATCAAAAATATAAAGCATACAAACAATATATCCTTTTACACCTTATTTCTCCAAATTAATTAAACCATGCTCAAGGAATAATAGCTTCTAAGCAAATCTCACTCAACAATCAAGCCAAAAATCTCAACCACACACTATCAACCTTATATCTCCAAAGAAGCATTTATCCTCAAAAATAATTTTAAATAAATCTGACCAACCACTTCTTCTTTAACAAAATGCAGATTTTATTTAAAAAACCTTACCAAAAAAAAATGCTTTTGAAAATTGTGGGTCAACAGTGCCTCCGAAAAAAATTGAAACACAAAAACTCTTCTCACACTCCACGGCGGGAGTCAAACGCTTGACCTCACTTTAAGCGCCTTCGCAAAACAGTCATTGCCACTAGGCCAATGGCACTAGCTTGAAGGCTAGAAAGAGTCTCCTTCTCCTTAACCCTTTTGCGACGGATAAACATGGTGAAAAAAATGATAGCCGTAGCTTTTACTTCCCAACCTTTGCGCAATTCGAATTTCTTTCACACACTTGCTTTGGACTAGGTTATGGCTTATATAGCCAAACTTCCATGCTATGTACGACGTCGACGGGAGGATAATTTGAACTTTTTGAATTAATATTATTTTGGCGCCTTCGAAACAACTTTAGGGTTTATGAAACCCTTTTGATTATTTAAAAAATAATCACAGGTCTTTTAGACCTTAGACCTTAGGTGGAGAACCCATTAAATTATTAAAATAATTTAATCACTAAATCAAATAAATAATTAATTAAAAAACCTTTAAAAGGTTTTATTAATTAAGTTATTTAATTAATAAGTGTATCTAGCCTTTGCATTAAGCTGAGAGTGGTTTTTAGAAAAACCCTTAATGCATCCACCTGGTTTTAATAAAAACCCTTAAACCTGCCATGGTTTTGATAAAAACCTTTTCATCTGCCACATGGAATCTCTTCGAAATCTTCTAGAAAATATTCTTTGGAATATTCAACCTTTGAAGCCAATAAATCCTCTTGACATTAATGCTAGTTCCTTTTGACATCAATGACAACTCATAGACAAGAAGCTAGGATCTCAAACCCAAAATTGCCAACAATCTCCCCCTTTGTCATTAATGGTAAACCATGCTTCTCAACAACACTAAAACTCAAAATTGTTGTATAGAAATCAGCTCCCCTTAACTTGAGGCTCTCCCCCTTACTCATATCTCTCCCCCTTTGTCATCAATGGCAAAGGGTCACCTTTGGGGCTTGGGACTAAGAATGAGCCTCTTAGATTAGTCCCTCCCCCACCTCCTATTGAGGTGATTAATTTTGGGGTGGGAGTAAAACTCCCATTAAGCACTGATCTTCATCAGTGTCTATAGCTTCTTTACCATGTCTTCTCTTGTTCTCCTTGTCCATATTACTATTCCTGTTCATGCCACTATTATTGTTTTTGTTATCATTCCTGTTCTTATCCATGTCTTGATTCTTGTGCCTGTTCATACCCATGTTCCTATTCCTGTACCTTGGAATTTCAGCTCTACATTTTCTAGCTATGTGACCTTCATTGTTGCACTTATAACAACTAAAAATGTTATTTCTTTGAGGCATACCTGATCTTTGACTCCATATTTTTTGACCAACCCTATTCCTGTTATTAGCCTTGCAATAAACAGCCTTGTGCCCAAACTATTTACAAGAGTAGCAATACGCTTGAAAGAAATTACCACCTCTGAATTTGTCATTTACCTTCCTCACTTGAGTCATGCAATGTGAAGCCATGTGACCAAACTTGTGACAAGAAAAACATCTGCCATTAAACTTTCCTGGATTTGACCTCTTAGGTCCTGTAAACTTTCTCCCCTTTTTTTGATTCCTGTTTTATGATTTTGTGCATCTATCACTCAAGGACTCTTTTTCTGAAGTACTTTCCTCATCAGAACTCTCTTCCTTTCGAAATATCTTACTAGATTCCCTAGCAGAGTCGCCAACATGTTCCATGTGTTTCTTACCAAAACCAAGACATGTTTTATCTGTTGTTCTTCTTTGATCTTTGATGATTGACTTTACCTTTTTGGTGCTATCTTCAAACCTGTAAAGCTTCTCCTTGTACTCTTTAGTTTCCTCTTTCAAGGAAGCCATTTTATGTTCCAACTCTCTACACTCAAGAACCTTAGACTCTAACTTATCCTTAAGTTTATGTGTCTTAGCTATAGAGAAGTCAAGACTTTCTATAAGCTCATCTCTCTCAATACAACATTCATCCAATTTATCATTGAGTCTAGCATTCTTCTTTCTTTCCTTTTTCAAAGCACTAAGAGCACTAACAAGTTCATCTTCAAGATCTAATTCATCATCCTCTATAACTTCCTCTATTTTCTTGCCTTTTGAAACATCAATGACTTTTTTAGATTTCTTATCACTAGAGGTGCTACCCTTTTCTAAAGCCATACAAAGATCTTCTTTACAATTTTTCGAAGCATCCTCATACATAGTATAACTAGAAATCAATCCATCATTTGTGCAATCATCCTCAAGATGTCCAAATTTTCCACATCTAAAACATTTCATAAGGACAAATCTATGTTTCTTTTCTTATTCTTTTTCTGTTAGGAACAACATCTCATTTCCAACATCACTTGAAGAACTTTCACTATCACTACTAGAACACTTACTTGCCATGTCTAGGTAGAAACTTTTCTTGTGTTTGTGAGAGTACCTCTTTCCTTGATTGCTTTGCTCATCTTTATTCTTCCTTTGATGTCTGTGCCTTTCATAATCCTTGCTCTTATAATCCTATTTATCTTCATCACTTTCATCCTTGGCAGCAGTACAGTTAGTAGCATAATGACCAAAATTTCCACAATTGAAACACTTGACATATTTCATACCTTTGTGCTTTCTTGAGAACTTGCCCTTCTTGCTGTAATATGCCTCTTCATCACTAGAAGACTCATCACTATCTTGAAGCTCTTTACCCTTGGATTTCTTTGTAGCCTTGAAAGCTGCCTCCTTCTTAACATCAACCTTCACTTGAGTTCTCAACTCAAATGCTGCAAGTATACTATGAAGCTCATAATTTTTCAACTTATCCAAATCCTTAGCTTCCTCAATAGCAAAAATCTTTTAACTAAATCTATTTGGAAGAGACCTCAAAATCTTATCACAAATATCATTTTCAACAAGCTCAAGACCTAGTTCCTTCATAGAGTTAACAATCTCATCCATACGAAGCATATAGTCACTAATATTTTCTTCATCATTCATCTTGAGTTGTTCAAACATACCTTTGAAGTGTCTCAACTTGGCCTTTTGGACATTTGCATCACCTGTATGAACCACCTTCAACTGTTTCCACATTTCACTAGTTGTATTGTAGTGAATCACCTTGGTAAGATCTGCCTTCTATAAACCCTTCAGGATTGCATTCATTGCCTTTGAATTACTATGATTTATGAGCCTCTCTTCCTTAGTATAAGGACCATGCTTAGGAATGGTATGCTCATCCTCAATCGCATCCCAAACTTCATTTCCAAGATCCATTAGATGAACCTTCATCCTAGCACTCCAAAGCCCAAAATCTGCCCCATCAAGAATAAGTGTTGCATTACCACTTGTAGATTCCATTGTGTTCTTTACAATCTTTTCCTTCAAGCTGTTAAACTTTCCGAAGGAACCCGCTCTGATACCAATTGAAGAACACAAGCTTATACTGATACGAGGGGGTGAACAGTATACGACCTCTTTTCACTTTCTCTATTTAACTTCAACTTCGCAAAGCAATGAACCAATAGCAATATCAAAGCAATGCATAAAGCAACACACAATGAGACACCAATTTTAACATGGTTCATCCAACATGGGCTACCTCCACAAAAATTTTCTCTAAAAATCTTTCTCAAAGTTCTTTGGGAATCCTTCCCAATTACAATGTTTATGAGACTCAACCCAAAGGAGAAACCTTCCCCTACTCAAGTATTTATGAGCCTCTACCCAAATGAGAATCCTTACCCTCCTCATGAATTTATGAGCCTCCTACCCAAAGGAGAATCCTTCCCCTCCTCACGAATTTATGAGCCTCCTTCCCAAAGGAGAATCCTTCCCCTCAGCTCTGGAAATGATACTTCAAAAGATCACCTGCCTCTTATTCCGCTAGCACATGGAACTCCTTTCCACAGAAGACCTCTTGTACTCAATGCTCAGCCTCAAGAGACCTTTGTCCTCACTGATAACCTCCACAACAACTCATCAACCCTGTACTAAACACAGTCAGTCGATCCAAAGACAAGTCTTCCTCACTCTATCAGATCTGTCCCAAGCTCAACTCATAAAGCTTGAACAAATCAATCTCTGTTGCACACAAGCCTTCTCAAAGACTTGTCAAAATTGTCCTTAGGTTCTTCTCAAAGAACCACTTCAACTTTGTCCTCAAGTCCTCTGCTAGGACCTGTCCAAATCAGCTCACAAGTCCTCCCTAGAACTTGTCCAAATCAGCTCACAAGTCCTCACTAGAACCTATCCAAATCAGCTCACAAGTCCTCACTAGAACTTGTCCAAATCAGCTCACAAGTCCTCACTAGAACCTATCCAATTCAGCTCACAAGTCCTCACTAGAACCTGTCCAAATCAGCTCACAATTCCTCACTAGAACCTGTCCAAATCAGCTCACAAGCCTTCACTAGAACCTCGTCCAAATCAGCTCACAAGTCTTCACTAGAACCTGTCCAAATCAGCTCGCAAGTTCATCAAGAAAAACTTGCTTAGCATGAACCCACAAAGAGAATTGTTAGAGACCCAATGTGATTCATCAACCTCATAGAAGCATAAAGAGAATTGTTAGAGACTCAATATGTTCTATACTTAACTCCCAATATCAATCTCAAATCTCATAGAAACATAAAGAGAATTGTTAGAGACTCAATATGTTCTATACTTAACTCCCAATCTCAATCTCAACTCAATCTCAATCTCAAAATAATAAGATAGATGATGTAGTATGCTTTTCTCAAGAACATGAAACACAACCCAACAATTGCCAACCATGCAATATCTCATATAACTATGATACTTATGTTATTTCCACAACCAATATCTTTGCTCAACCAATTAGGGCTTTAACAACAATGCTTATAGACAAGTTTTAACCAACATCATTCAACTCAACATTAACCTTGAAGCATTCAACAAATCACTACATGAAAAGGAAACTAGTAGACATCCTTTTCCCTCCAAAGGTATTTGAACAAAACAACCACCAACATAAATCACCAATGCAAAGAGTAACTTGCTCAAATCAATCTCAATGGAGTAAGCCAAAATCATGTATCAAGTAAAGCATTAACTTGATCAAAACAACCTCTATGGAAACAACTCAACCATCAATCTCAAAACAACCAACTAAGGGTTTCACCATCTAAATGCAAGTAGCAAGACTTACTAACATAAACCCTTGTGCAAAAATGCTTCCTCTTCCTCAACCAGAATTATGCATTCACCCAAAAACTCATCAATGATTTTAATGCATAAACAATCTTCAATATCCAGAAAATAGGATTTACACCAACAAGAATACCTAGTAGATAACCTTTTCACTCCAAACTCAATTTCAGAAAATACATCATCAACAATATACATAGAAGAAGTTGCCCATACCTTTGTTTGAGGAAGAAGAGAATAGTTCTTCAACCTGTTACCAACACCACCCTCAACTTTGCCACCAAGTTAGGGTTAGATCATAAAAGTAACCACAAAAATATTTATTCCATAAAACACCTTATGACTTCAATCCTTAGAAGTCAACTACCAAAAATATAAAGCATACAAACAATATATCCTTTTACACCTTATTTCTCCAAATTAATTAAACCATGCTCAAGGAATAATAGCTTCTAAGCAAATATCACTCAATAATCAAGCCAAAAATCTCAACCACACACTATCAACCTTATATCTCCAAAGAAGCATTTATCCTCAAAAATAATTTTAAATAAATCTGCCCAACCACTTCTTCTTTAACAAAATGCAGATTTTATTTAAAAAACCTTACCAAAAAAAAAATGCTTTTGAAAATCGTGGGTCAACAGTGCCTCCGAAAAAAATCGGAGTGCAAAAACTCTTCTCACACTCCACGGCGAGAGTCGAACGCTTGACCTCACTTTAAGCGCCTTCGCAGAACAGTCATTGCCACTAGGCCAACGATGCTAGCTTGAAGGCTAGCAAGAGTCTCCTTCTCCTTAACCCTTTGGTGGCGGATAAACGTGGCAAAAAAAATGATAGCCGTAGCTTTTACTTCCCAACCTTTGCGCAATTCGAATTTCTTTCACAAACTTGCTTTGGACTAGGTTATGGCTTATATAGCCAAACTTCCATTCTATTCATGACGTCGGTGGGAGGATAATTTGAACTTTTCGAATTAATATTATTTTGGCGCCTTCGAAACAACTTTAGGGTTTATGAAACCATTTTGATTATTTAAAAAATAATCACAGGTCTTTTAGACCTTAGACCTTAGGTGGAGAACCCATTAAATTATTAAAATAATTTAATCACTAAATCAAATAAATAATTAATTAAAAAACCTTTAAAAGGTTTTATTAATTAAGTTATTTAATTAATAAGTGTCTCCAGCCTTTGCATTAAGTTGAGAGTGGTTTTGAGAAAAACCCTTAATGCATCCACCTGGTTTTAATAAAAACCCTTAAACCTGCCATGGTTTTGATAAAAACCTTTTCATCTGCCACATGGAATCTCTTCAGAATCTTCTAGAAAATATTCTTTGGAATCTTCAACCTTTGAAGCCAATAAATCCTCTTGACATTAATGCCAGTTCCTTTTGACATCAATGACAACTCATAGACAAGAAGCTAGGATCTCAAACCCAAAATTGCCAACAACTCGATGTTGGATAGAAGACTTCTACTTCTTCTCGTACTTGGTGATAATTGTCGTAGTTCTCTGATTCTATGATATGCACATGCTAAGAAACATATCCATCTTCTTTCCTCGAAGCATATTTATGGAGATGAATTTGCCAAGACCTCTCTATATGCTTCAGAAAAATATATCTCAAAACTTGAGTTATTCCTATTCTATTCTCTCTATTCCATCCAATCTATTGGCAAATTCATCAATCTCTCTAATCTCTGTACTTCTCTCCTTTGTCTTCTTAGTTTTTGATGGTCTATTATATATGCTTGCAAATCAAGGTTGATTTGATGCTCATGATATCTCCCTAGTTGTCTCTATGTTGTTGTATATGCTAGGGGATCATGATTATCTCGAGGATTTTGGAGGTTTCTTGGGTAATCATCCTCATAACTTATTTATATCCTAGGTTCCCTTACTAGCCAAGTCATACCTTCATCACTAGATTCACTCACATCCAGTCATGCATTACCTTGTGATCAGGTGATGTGGTTGCTTCCTCAATGTCTCACCACAACATCTCTACCTTTTCATTCGTTACTGGCAGATCACTTGGTGGTACTTTTAAACTTGTGCTTGCTCCATAATTTCTTACACCACTTCTTGGAGTTATTCCTATCAAATTCAGATCAGGTGACTTAGGGAAATTTAGTAAATAAGAACAAATCTTTATTTCAATCTCCCGTAGAGCTATTCAAAGAACATTACAATAAACCATATAGGAATTCTAATATATACGAAGGGGAAGGAGGTCGGAGGAGAATATGAAGAGATATTAACTTTAAAAAAAAAAAATCATCCCAACATTAAGAATTTACCAACAACTAACTAAACTAGCCGACCACTAAAAATAACCACTTAATGTACTATGTGTTCACACTGCTACATTCTCCCCCTTAAAGGTGAGAGGACTAACAAGACAATCTCTTAGCTTTACAAATTGAGCTTTAGCCAGTGCCTTGGTGAAGATGTCCGCAACATTCTCCAAAGTGTGGCAATAGTGAAGCTCAACAATTTCAGTTTCCACCATATCTCTGATGAAGTGGTACTTCATATCAAAATGCTTTGATCTACTATGGTGGACAGGATTGTATGCCAACTGAATGGCGCTAATGTTGTCACAGAATATCATTTTTGGACCACTTTGCTGCTCTCCAATCTCTTCTAATACCTTTCGTAGCCATAGAGCTTGAGTACTAGCATGAGTGACCGCTATATACTCAGCTTCTATTGAATATAGTGCTACTACTGTCTGCTTCTTGGAAATCCAAGTGATTAGTCCCGAACCCAGACTAAAACAGTTCCCTGAAGTTGATTTCCTGTCATCAATGTTGCTACCCCAATCACTATCACTGAAGCCTACAAGCTTGATAGTGTTACATTTATGGTAATGGATTCCAAAATCCCATGTACCCTTTACATATCTGAGAATTCTCTTAGCTGCCTGCAAATGCAACTCAGAAGGGTTAGACATAAATTGAGAGACAAGAGAAATAGCATACTAAATATCAGGTCTGGTGTTGGCGAGAAACATCAAACTCCCAACCATACTTCTGAAAGTGGTCACATCAACTTTTGATGCTCCATCATCTTTGCTTAATTGGATCCCATGTTCAACTAGAGTTGCAACTGGTTTGCAATGCTCCATAGCAAACTTCTTAAGCATGTCCCGAGCATACTTATGTTGATAGATGAAGATCCTTGTATCTGACTGATGAACCTCCATTCAAAGGAAGTAGTGCATTAAGCCAAGATCCTTCATCTCAAACTGCTTCATCATGGAGTGTTTGAACTCCATATTCATTTTTTCATTACTACCCATGAATATGAGATCATCCACATACAAGCAAACTATGAGGATGTCATTTCCTTGCTGTAGGTAGTAAAGGGTGGGTTCATTTCTAATTCTGGTGAACCCAAATTCTTTGAAGTAGACATCAATGCGTGAGTACCAAGCTCATGGTGCCTGCTTGAGGCCATAAAGTGCCTTCTTCAGTTTGTAAACAAGATGTTCTTTGTCTTTCTCTTCAAATCCTTGTGGTTGCTCAACATACAATTATTCTGTCAAGTAACCATTTAGAAATGCACTTTTCACATCCATGTGTTGGACTTTCCATCCCTTATGTGCAACTAAGGCAAGAACTATTCTAATAGTCTCCTGTCTGGCTATAGGAGCAAAAGTCTCTTCATAATCAACTCCATATTTCTGAGTGAATCCCTTTACAACTAGTCTCGCCTTGTGCCTTTCAATGCTACCATCAGCATTAAACTTGGTCTTGTAGACCCACTTACATCCAACACATTTCTTACCTTTAGGAAACTTTACCAACTCCCAAGTGTCATTTTTTATAGATGTTATCTCCTCTTTCATGGCATCTTGCCAAATTTTTTGAGTACATGCCTTCTCATAACTAGAAGGTTCAAGTTGTGCACTAGTTAACAAAGCATAGTTAACTTGATCTCCCCTAGGTTCTTGCTGGGAGACATCATCACCATACAGGTGCATACTTTCTAATCTATGTAAAATAGAATCCATTTCACTAGCTTGACTCCTAGTGTATCTTCTTGAAAAAAAATTATCCAACATCTGATATGATGGATGATACTGTAGAGTTCTCTTACCTCTGGATGGAGAATCAATGTCCATTGGTGAGGAACTTACAGATCACTGTGGAGAAGGACTTTGTGAAGAAGTGGAATCATAAGATGAACTTGGATCGAGAGGAGACTGCTTTCCTTTCTGTGGTGTCTATTGTTGCACCTGCTTAGCAATTACATCAGTGGATTCAACATAACTGAATATTTTGGGCTTACCCCATTCTCCCCCTTCATCAAAAATCACATCCCTGGAAATCACAAATTTTCTAGTCCGAGGATTATAGAGTCTGTAAGCTTTTGTATTCTCATAGTATCCTACAAAGATACATGCCTAACTCTTTGGATCGAGCTTCTTCCTAAGCTCATAAGGAATGTGAGAATAGTCCAGCGAGACAAACACTTTGAAATGCTTAACATTTGGCTTTTTACCATACCAATCTTGGTAAGGTGTCTGCCCTTTCAAACTTGAAGTAGGACTTATGTTCAAGATATATACGCTGGTGCTGGCTGCATCTACCCAATATGAATTAGTCAAATGCTTCGTCTGAAGCATAGACCTTGCCATCTCCACAATGGTGTGATTCTTCCTCTCTGCGACACCATTCTGTTGTGGAGTGTAGGCAGTAGTGAACTACCTCTTAATGCCATGTTGCTTACAGAAATTCACAAACTCATTAGAGGAGTATTCTCCTCCCCTATCTGATCGAAGACATTTTACAAAATATCTACTCTCACTTTCAACTCTTGTTTTGAAATCGATAAAGCATTCACATGCTTCATCCTTATGTTTCAAAAAATATATCCAGCACATTCTAGTATAATCATCAATAAAGAGTAGAAATTAAGAGTTGTTACCCAGACTCTGTGTCTGCATCGGACCACAGATGTCGGTATGCACTAGCTAGAGTGGATAGCTGGCCTACCATGCTTGTCCATGAGGAAACTTTGATCTGGCATGCTTCCCAAGAGCACACCCTTCATAGACTTCTTTACTATCCTGAACTTTAGGAAGTCCAGTGACCATGGCTTGGGAAGTTAGCATTTTCAAACTAGCAGAATTCAAATGGCCATATCTCAAGTGCCATAGAACACTTGAATTGGAAATAGCAAAACTTGCTAACTTATCTCCCCCTGGCTGGCCAAACTTTAAAGGAAACAATCTATTCTTGGTCATTAGCACTTGAGTAATGATTCTATTATTGTTATTTTTATCAAAAATAGTGCATTTACCCTCATCAAAAAGCAACTTGTAATAATTTTCTAACATTTGACCAACACTTAAAATATTATGTTGGAGATGGGGTGTATAATAGATATCACTTACTTGTTTGACTCCTTCTTTAGTTGGAACAACCATAGCTCCAATGCCTTCAACTGCCAATGATTTATCATCTCCCAATTTGATGCTGGATTTGTAGGAGTTTAGAGTAGCAAAGAGCTCTTCTTTGCCAATCATATGGTTTGAACACCCAATGTCCAAGATCCATGTATCACTCATGTTCTGATCTGCCTGACCATATGATAGAAAGAGATGTGTGGCCTCTTCCTCTTCTTCAAAGTTTCCAAACTGACTGCTCTGGCTGCTACTAGCTCCTTGTGAAGTCTTTGTCCAACAGTCACGAGCATAATGGCCAAGTTTGCCACAATTGTAGCAAGATTGTTTTGACTTATCTCCTCCTTTGCCTCTGCCTGATTGTTTCCATCTATTTTGTTGTCCTCCTCTATTTTGCTGTTGTTCAGTATTGTTTGAGAATCCTCCTCTATTTTGATTTCCTCCTCTATTAGGATTTCCACCTCTCTAATTATTTTTGCCTCTTCCTCTATACTTTCCTCTGCCACGACCTCTACCTCTGCCTTCTTGAGAAGCAAAGGCTTTATCATCTCCTCCATAACTTATGGAAGGAGTTGGCTGTAATCTCTCCTCATGTGAAAGAAGTGAGCCAATGAGGGTTTCAAAAGATAGAGAATTTAGGTCTTTAGATTCCTCTATAATTATTGCAACGGAATTCCACTTAGGAAGAAGTGTCCTCAACACTTTCTTCACTATAACTTTAGGCTTTACATCGTCTTCTAAAGTGACCATCTTATCTACTACGGCTTTCACTCGCACGCAGTAATCACAAACCTTTTCATTCTCTTGCATTTTAAGAGTTTCAAACTCTCTTTTCAAGGTTTGGAGTTTAACTTGTTTGACTTGGTCACTACCCCTATAACTTTCTTTTAAAGCATTCCAAGCAGATTCAGCTATTGTAAAAGAAGCTATTCTAGGGAAAACACTTCTATCAAGGGCGGCTTGAATGTGATAAAGGGCAAAAGAATTATTCTTCTGAGCTTCCTTTTTAGCCCTTTTATTAGCAACACTCAAAACTGCCCACTCAGCAGTTGAAGGTTCAGTATATCCCTCTTCAATCACATCCCAAAGACCTTTGCCAATCAATAGAGTTTTCATTTTAATTGACCAATACTCGTAATCACCACCATTGAACTCAGGGATTGGTAAACTAGTATTAGAAGCCATTTTAGAAAGCAAATTTTATTTCAACTTCAAACAAGTTGTACAAAGAAGTACAAAATAGATCACTGATTTAAATCAAATCTAGCTTTCTTAAAATGCTCACTGATTTGGCATTCTTCTTCTTGAGGATTTCCCAAGACTGGAAAGGTGAAATTGTCTGCTTCATCATCACTGATTATAATGACTTCTTTTGCTGCTGCTACTGGCTCAAGACGCCTTTTGAGAACAACTCATTCTTCAATTGCAGGTTTCACCTCCACTAGTTCTTCTTCCTCTACTTCTACTTTTGCTTCTTCTGGTTCTGAATCAGGAGAGCGAGGTGTATAACTCTCACTCATTTCAACTTCAGGCACTGTAGGAGTATAACTGTCACTTTATTGTCCTTCAGATACTATTTCAACCATCTCGAATTCAACTACTCTTTGCTCGAAGATATTATCTTTAGAATCTACCTCGTATCCAGAGTCTGGTTTTCTTTGATGTGCTATCACTTGGTTTTCCAACTGGAAAAACACTGTATGAAGTCCACTTTGCTGGACTTTCCTGTCAAAGGAATCAGAAGTCTCTCTTCTCAACAGAGAGAGCAATGCATAATAGCATCCAAATGACCGAATCATCTACCCAAAATTACACCGCATGAACTGGGTTACAATAATGATGCCAAAAAAAAACTTTTCACCCTTTTAATTATTTTTTAAACAATTTTCCAAAATTTGTTTTAATAAAGCTCTTAAATTTTTTTTAACAATTTCCTATATATATATATTTTTTAAATTATTCCTTTTTTTTAAATAAAAGTTTATTTAAAAAAAAACATAATAAAAAATATATAAATAAAAATTATTAAATAATTTTTAAAAACTTAAAAAAACTAAATAATGAAAAACTTTAATAAAAAACCTTTTTTTTTTTTTTTTTTTTTACGAAATCCCCGACGGGATTCGACCTGCTGACCTCTGCTTTCTACCCGCAAGGTCTAGCCACTGCACCACGCAGCTTCAGTGGTAAGAATGCTGACTTCCACCTATTTAAACCTTTCAGATGCCGACGTTTACAAAAAAAATAAAAATTTGTATTTTTTTTTACCCCGACGGGATTCGACCCCGGGACCTCTTGTACCGCAACCAAACAACTCAACCAACTGCACTACGCACTTCGACGAGTAGTAAAAGGAACCTCCTATTCCTTATTCTGACTACGAGCGGCATTTTTTTTTTTTTAAATATGCAAAGATTTATCCCACATTCAGTGGGATAGAGGCAAACCGGTCTTCAAATATGCACGCGAGTGCATAAGACCTCGATTGCCTTCGGGCAATCACTCCTCAACTCTATGCTTGCTCGACTCCTCTGCTTCTGCCATGTGTGTTCTCTGACGAAACTAATTCTGCCACATGGACAAACAAAATTTTGCCACGTCACCACATGCCCGATCTGCCATGTCTGATCTGCCACGTCAGCTCCTGCCACTGGCTCCTACCACGTCAGCTCCCAGCTCCTGCCACGTCAGCTCCTGGTTTGCCCAGTCAGCACTCTATCAGCATGCTTTTGCCACATCAATGACTACTCTGTCTGCCATGTGTCACCTCAAAAATCGTGCAGTAAATCACCTCAAAAATTGAGCCTAGCTCTATGCTTTGCCACCTCCTCGATCTGCTCGCCCAGCTCCTCGATCACGATGTGCCCTCGAGATTCATGCCCAACACGCTCGCCAAGCTGACTCACCGTGCGTCCTCAGGATTCATGCCCAACATGCTTTCTCGGCCTAGCTCTGATACCAAATATCAAATTTGGATCAGGTGACTTAGGGAAATTTAGTAAATAAGAACAAATCTTTATTTCAATCTCCCGCAGAGCTATTCAAAGAACATTACAATAAACCATATAGGAATTCTAATATATACGAAGGGGAAGGAGGTCGGAGGAGAAGATGAAGGGAGGTTGGAGGAATAAGGGGAAGAGAGTTGGAGTGATAAGGGAGAAGAGGGAATATAGGAGAGAATGGAGGGATAAGGGGAAGAAGAGATATTAACTTTAAAAAAAAAAAATCATGTCGACATTAAGAATTTGTTGACAACTAACTAAACTAGCCGACCACTAAAATAACCACTTAATGTACTATGTGTTCACACTGCTACAATTCCCTCATCATCCTCAGGTTCTCCTAGCTCTTGTAGCCTAGTTGTTATTTATTTATCCATTCATTGTATTGTACTATCCAATTCCTAGATGGTTTGTTCTCTCAACCTTATATTATGAACTCGCAATATTTGATATTCTTCATGCATTTTTTGAGTCTGTAGTTGCATTCTCTACTATAATAGCCCTATCTGAGCTAATGGAGTAATTCCAACCAATTTTTAGTTTATGGTCTTATTCCTATATTCTTCTAGAACTTCCATTTAAATGTGTCCACTCTATCCTCATATCATACTACTAACTATATCATTCTTCGTCCTTTCACTTGTTGGGGTAGTTCTCTACACTCCACTTGAGGATACATCCTACTTTAGTTAACTTGGGGTGTTTCTTATTGCCTTCCCCTATTTTTATATAATAGTACTATCTCTTGATGTCCTCTTTCATTTGGAGGAATCCATTTTCCATCTTCCTCTTCTATTCGTTTGGTCCCATATGCAAATCTAACCTACACTCACAATCTTCTTCTTTCTCTGGGTCAAGGTGCCAACTCTTGTTCTATGGTTGGTCTTATCTCTTATCCTTCTAAAAATAAATGTGTGAGTCCCATGTCAAGCTCTCCCTTTTATGGACCTTGCTCATCTTGAGTCCTCCATTGATATTTTGCTCATCTTCTTTGTTTGATCTCTTCCAAAGAAATGAATAAGCACTATACCTTATAAGGCTTCAACTTTGAGCTTTTTACAGTATCGGGTACCTCTATACTATTCAAGTTCTACAACTTGACTGCTCCATTATTCATTACTTCAACCACCTTATAGGGACCAAGCCATAATGTCTTCAACTTATCAAGCTTAATTTTCCTCTTCCCGTTAAACTTTAGAACCAAGTCACCCATACTAAGTTCTAACTTCCTCAAATGTTTGTCATGCCATGCCTTCCTTCTTTTCTGAGCTACATCAATCACCCATTATGCCATGACTCATCTTTATTATAACTTGATCAGTGTTATGAATTGCTCTTCCAAACTTTCTTGATCACCCAAGTGATGCTCTACTGTAACTCTCAAAATTGGTATCAAGAATTCAACTGGCACCACTACCTCCTGTCTATACATCAACTGGAAAGGTGTATGCTCTGTTGTAGGTTTAAAAGTTGTTCTATATACCCATAAAATAGATGGTAGACTTTCCTACCAATTTTCTCCCTCTATTCCACAGGTTTTATACAAAGTAGATACCATGACTTTGTTTGTTGCTTTCGCTTGCCCATTTTATTTGGGATAGTACGGACTAGATAATGAGTGTAAAATTTTGAACTCTATCATCAGTGTTTTGATAAATTTATTTATGAAGTGTCCCCATCAATCACTCATTGTCTATATCAGAATACTAAATGTTGTGATTACCTGCTCATACAAGAATCTCACTGTACTTTTTGTTGAGTTATCAAGTAATGCTCTCGCTTCAACCTATTTTATCAAGTATTTCATTACTACTACATTGTATCTACACTTCCTTCTATGAGATGTCTTCAATGGTCCGACGAAGTCTAATCCCCACCTTTAAAATAGTTCCTAGGGTTGTGATGGATGCAATGGGATAAAGTCCCTTTTTAATAGCTTTCCTACCCTTTGACAAGTATCACATGCTTTCACATACTCTTTTACATCATTATACAGTGTGGGCCACCATAGTCTAGCTAGTAATATTTTTCTAGTTGTCACATCTAGTCCCATGTGCCCTCTTGCTAAGCCTTCATGAGCTTCTTTCAATGTTACTTTGAATTCTTCTTCCATCACACATCTTCTTAGGATACCATCACTTCCCATATTACACAGCAATCCTGCTATCAACTGGAAGGGTGTTGACTTCATGATCACTTGATTTTTCTTGGTTGTCGTTATTTCCTATGGTAACTCTCCTATGGAAAGATATTGGCCAATCAAATTATACCACGAGGAACAACATTTATGGTGAATAATTGTGTATTAGGGAATTCATCAAAAACTCCTATTCCTACATGCTCTCCTAATCATATTCGATACAACTGGTTCGTAATAACATACTTCTTACCAGGTCTCACTACTACTCAAAATATGAAATCCCGTAAGATGATGAGCCACCTACTAGCCCATCCTTGTATCACTAGTTTATTTATAAAATACAACAGAATTTGGTAATCTACATAGAAAGAAAAGGCGTTTTTCAATACGTAATGCCTAAAATTTTGGACTACATATACCATTTCCAAAGCTTCTCTTTATGTTGTACTATAATTTCTCTCTGGCCTTGACAATAGGTGACTAGAAAATAAAATAGGTTTATCCAGCCTGAACTACCCTTCTTGTGCCAAAGTACATCCAATTGCAAAATTTGAAGCATAAATATGGACATGGAATTCCTTATCGTAGTTCGAGAATACCAAAATTGGGCTACTCACAAGCTTAGCCTTCAGCTCCTCAAAGGCTCCTTGATGCTTCTCTGTCCATATAAAAGGAATATTCTTTTTCGTCAATGAATCCAATGGATAGGATACATGTGCATAATTCCTGATAAAAATTCGATAATATCTTGTTGATCCTACGAAGGTTTTAAGTGAACTCACATCGTATGGTTCTTCCATGTGTAATATCACACAAATCTTATCAGGGTCTATTTTTAATCCTTCACTGCACACTATGTGTCCCAAAAAATTTCCATATGGTACCATCAGGTAGCCTTTTCTAGGATTTAAAGATATCTGTGCATTTTTGCACCTACTCATGAATTCATTGAGGGTAATAAGATGCTCCTTGATCTTCCCATAAATGGACCAATCATCCAAAAATGCTTTGAAGTTTTTTGTTGCCAACTAATCAAATATATACAATATGATGCACTAAAATGTAGCTGGGGCATTACAGAACCCAAATAGCATTCGATTATACATGTAGATACCATTCTCCATAATAAATGTGGTCTTCAGCTTATTCTCCTTAGATATACTTATCTTATTGTAACCCGAAAACCCATCCAAAAATGAATAGATCTCATGTCCTGTGACTTCTTCCAGGATAGAATCTATGAAGGGAATAGGGAAGGGGTCCTTAATAGTTACTATGTTTAGACTCCTAAAGTCCACACATATTTTGATTGTGTCCACTTCCTTCTTCAAGGTGATCACTATAGGTTATACCCATTCACTGGTTGTCACCCTAAAGATGATTCTTGCCTCCAGCATATTTTCTATCTCTGCATTCACTAATGCGACATAATTTAGGTTTATTTTGTAGGGTATCCTCCTTACAGGTTGTGCTCCAAGAATTAATTTAATCTTATGGACACATAACTCAGGTGGTACTCCCTTCAGGTCCTTATATGTCCATGCAAAGACATCCTTATATTTCAAGAATATCTTAAAAGCCATCGCTTTCAGTATAGGGTTCCAATCATCACCACAGTGAATCATCCTAGGTTCCTCCTTTATTCCTAGATTGATGTCCACTATTTGAGGTCCTTCATATTTTATATTCTCCTACTAACTTGTTGCTTTCTTTATGTTTATTAGGTGTACTAATATTATATCAATATTTGCATCTCCTACTGTATACTCTACAAAACTCTTTGGGAATGTCCATTTCTCTTTCGCCTCCTTCTTGGGTTTCTGGCTAAATTTTGGTTAGTATTATTTTTCTTGATCTCCTCTAACTCAATACAGAGGTAGTTGGGCTGAAAAAATTTGTACTCCTCCATTTTCCAATGAAGAATTCCACTATAAAATCTATCTTCATCTTCACTACATTAATCTAGGTACAACATTCCTTCTCCATCAAGTTCATACCCTTCATCTCCTAAGGAATTTTTTGATTCATCAATAATAGCTACATCCTCATTGACCTTTTTATTAGCTATATTAGTCATATATTTGTGTTATCCCTTCCTAAAAGTGATCTAATTCTTTCCCGAGTTGTGATTATATTTGTCTACTCATAGCCATCCTCTCCCTAAGAGAGCATCATATGCAGGCTTCTCCATAGTAATCACAATGAAATCCAAGACAAACTCTTGGTCAACTATCACCACTTGTTGTGTTGTCAAGACTCCCTTTGTCTCAATACCATACTGGTCAGTACCATATAATCAGAAGCTCAAAGCCCATAGAGATGGAGCACCTAATTCTAACCAAGTTCTTTTAGGTAGCACATCGACGCTGGATCCTCCGTCCATAATGACTTGTGTTAATTTGTGTCCTAGGATATCCATATGAACTAATGAGGGTTTCCTTCCCACATCAATCATCAATATAGTTAGATCCATGAATTGATCTATTCTTTTCTTCTCCTGAATCGGTTGGCTCTGCACTTCCATCACCTTATGCGGTTGTATATCTTCCACCATCACTTTTTATAATGATGGAATAGCTTCCAATAGGTTTGCCACTTTGATCTATATTGTGGTGTCCAAAACCTGTGCTTCCAGACTCTGCACAATTGCCTCTCTTCTAATGGTTTTTCAGTTCCTTTCCTTCAACTAACTTTACTTTTTTAGCTTTTTGTGCTTCATCCTGTAGTATTTTCTTTGCTACTTTCCAGCACTGCTCTTCCTTTGCTGGTTTTGGATACTTATCCTTTTTAGCCTAATTTCTTGTCATGAATAAAACTTCTTGGGTTTCCTCCTTAACTTGAGGAACCTTAATGTCTAAATAATTTACATTCTACGAGTTACTCGAATTCCCCTGCTTTGGGAAGTTTACTTCCTTATGGTTCCCCGAACCACACCAGCTACACATATGTATAGTGATTGCTTGTGATGTTTCCTACCTCTGAGTTGAAGGATATTTTTTTGCAAAACACCCCCATTGTTGGCAATTGTGATATTATATGATCGACCTCCCTTTCGATTCATACTACAAATGACTCTATCCTCATTGTCGATTACCCTGGTTTGACCTTCCATCTCATAATCTATTTCTATAATTTCCACTTGTTACATGTTGCCCACCTCCTAGGGTCTTTTATTTCTCTTCCTGCTCTTGGATTGTCAGGACCTGTGGACGTACTCTTCCATTATACAGACATAGAATTACATCGTGTCCCATCACATTACGGATGTGACAATAATCATTCCATGCACTTTACATTTGTATACCCTTTAATATTATATTTTGTGCACCAAATATCATTCCTGTCAGGTTTGTTTCTTTGTTCTTTCATGATCTTGTCAGAATCTTGATGAAATGATGCCATTGTCCTTTGTATAGTGTCATCTCCTCCACTATATGAATCATTAGACTTGGGTGAGACAAAACTATTGTCTATATCTATTTCTATTCACTTTTGAAATTCTTTGCATGCTTCATAGCTTCTTCATATATTTTTGATGGTACTACCTTCATATTTTTATTATATTTTGGTAGTAATTCATATACAAACCACCACTTTACCAAGACATCTGCTAGAGGTATATGCATCTTATCTATTAACTGCTTTAGTCTACGGTTGTATGGTTTTACATCTTCATCGAGATTTTACTTTGTCATGCAAAGCTCAGTAACAATGTCTCCATTATCCTTCCAAGGAATAAATTCTTCAATGAATTTCTCCTTCACTTGAGTCCAAGTCTAAAAATCTGCAGTATTTTTTCTTTTCAGATACCAATCAATCACCAATCTTCTCAAGGTAGCAGGAAATAAGGTTAACCATTCATCTGGTTGATCTACACCATTTGCCCTCCAAATGGTTATACAATTTTTTATGTCTTGTGGGGTGTTCCTTACCCTCACCTATAAAAGGTAGACATATCTGCTTGACTACCTTATTAGCCATCTTCAAATAATTGTCCTCGTCACTTGAGGTCTCCCATGGAATCTCTGTTAGATTCCTCCTTAGGGGTGTCTTAATATAGTCATTGTCAGAAGTCTCTATCTGAGGTATCTTATTTTTTCCCACAAATCATTTACCAAACTCATGTGTGTCTTCACTCTGTGACCTCCTTCACTGATGTGAGGGAGATGGTCATGGTCCTTCCTCTTGAGACATCGCACCTTGTTGATTTGGTGCCTGACTCCCATCCTCTGCACTCCCGTGCAACCCTTTCATCACTTTCTTAGGTGTCACCATCCACTCTCCTTCCTCCTGCATTACCTCTTTGTCAACTCGTGCCTCTACACTAGATGGTTCTATTTCCTCGTCTTCTATCTCTATCAATAGCATTTCAAAATCTCCTTCTTCAAATGCCCAAACTTGCTCTATTTTTGGTTCATGTGTAATATGGTCTGAGTTACTTGCATTATCTCTTAAAAAAATCATCGTGCTCCTTCTTACTATAATTTTCTCTTGCACTTCCCATATCGTACGCCTTTGTACACCGATGTCTATCATTCACCTCCAAATTTGTAGTATTTTTACTTTGTCAATTTGACATGTTTTAACAAAAAATCTAGATTCGATAAGGAAACGATACCAAATTTAGCATAGGGGTATAGTATTCTTTATGGAGAGGTGATTTCTAATTCTTAGGATGGTCAACTGACTATTTCAAACTTATACACCAAATTGTACAACCGAACAGACTCCCAAACTACTAGTTTATGCCCTATGAACAACTTGTACGAAATCCAAATCGACACATTATGTGATCTAAAATCATACAGTGATGAGCTTGTGTGATTCCACATTTGACCAATCTTTAAGATTCAGTTTTTAAGCTTTCGTACACAATTTTCTAACCAAACTAGTCGATTCTCCAAAACTACCAAATCGGGTAAATTCCCTTCAATCGCATAAACTGCCAAATCAGGTAAAGTCCTTTTGTACGATTTGTACGAAATCTGGTGTACGATATATATGAAACTAAGGTACAACCAATTTTCTAATTGGATACTCTTGTAACAACATCAATTTTCACTACTCAACCACTCAATTTTTTATTTTAACACTTACATTTTCCATGAGGCAAGAGACATAATCATGACCTAAGATAGACTCATTCCATTTGGATAAAATCTTATCAAGGCATATAACATCAAGAGCTATTAAGACTTGATCAAATTCTCTTAAGGTATAAGTGATCATCTTCTATGAAACCCTCACACCCCATTGGTATGAGAACGTTGGCCAAGCGTAAGGTTTCATCCCATAAAAGGGAAATCACCAATAAACATATTGTCCACCAAGAATAGTATGTAGGTGAATGCCTTGAAGATGGAGAACCACACCAATGAAAAACCATCATATATGAAATAACCTTATTAATGGTTATTCATAGGTCTTAGAGATGATTCTCTCATCTAGAAGAGATTTCTAAGACAATAATATCACTATCATGATAAGAATCCATGGAATGTCATTTAAATATGATCATATAACTTTAAATCTCTTAGAAACATAATGGTTCACCCTTTGTTTATACAGCCCTTTTTTTGTACACATTTATTTTACTACAAAGGGACATCACTTGTCCAATAAGTGTGTACCCCACCTCAAGCACACTCAACATATTAGCTTTTAGGGTGTAAGATTTGCTTTTGTTTTTAGTTCAAGACCAATTTTTGTCTCATTGTGGATTTTACTCCACTTAAAATTTCAATGTGTTCTAAATTGAACCATAATGAGTGTATATGATGTAAACATAAACTAATGGAGCCTTTTATGATAAAATATATTCATCATAACCATATATTTGAAACATCACATGAGAGATCCACTTAAGCAGAAATTATATTCCATTATGAATAGCTTCTATGAATTCCACACCACTATTGAATACAAGAAGTAAAACTAATTATCTACATCATTCACATTTAACCAATTTAATCCATAAAGTAAATAGCACAATCACATATCATTAAATCATCAACATGTTAGAAATTATGCATACATTCTTAGCATCATAAATGAAATTATTGTATGAATAGTATTCAATTGTAAACATGCATAACTATCCCGTTATATTATTTAACCATCTCATCCACATATATCATTTTCAGTTTGAAAGTAAAAGCAATAGGAACAAGAATTAACACATCAACCCACAAAATAGAGTGACACAATGTTTTATCCTAGGAAAACCCTATCGAAAAAAAAACCCAGCCTCCAAGATGTATTCTTTCCTCATATTCATAAACTTAAGATATCAAAATTACAAGTATAGAAGGGTATCTACCGACCTCTTTTAATCACATACAAGTCAAGGAATACCATTATTCCATCTCATGTTTATGATGCAATTAAGGAAGTTTTCCAATTCCTTTCTCTAAGTCATCATTATAACATTAAGGTATTTCTCATACCATAAAGGAATTCATTTGTTCCTTTAAAATCAATGATGCAATTAAGGAATCTACCAGTTCCTTTCTCTAAGTCATCATATGAATGTTAATATTTTACATATGTTTATGATAATCATTGGAATCACATTTTGGAGAAGTCTCATCGACTTTGGAGGGAACCTTATAAATTCCCTCAAGAATGAATACAAATCCATTCTTTTCTTCTCTAAGTATCCATACTAGTTGTATGAATAAGGAAGCTTATAAATTCCTCAAGAATGGATTCTCCATCCTTTCTTATTTAGTACCTTAATCATGTCAAGGTAGTATTTATCTCACATTTTCTATGCGTCAAACCAAGAATAGATCCTTGTCTATTATGTCCTTCATTATTTATTATAGATTTCATGGTTTGAGAGGATTATATATCCTCTCATCCATTCTATCCTCCAAATCAAACCAATTTCACCAATCCATAAATCCTATATATGGTAATTAATCGTATGATTGAATATAGTGAGGAAACCCCATAATTTCCTCTAAATATTCTTTTAAAATTAAAAACTTGATTACATTAAAACATAGTAAAATGGTGCTACTTTTCCCTTCCCTATCAAATGGTTATATATCCACTATTCATTTACTATTCATTAGTTACTATTCACTATTCACTATAGAATGAACGTTACGTTCATCCTCCTACACACATAATCCACATGTGTAGACATCGAATTCTAGTCATTTTGTGCTAGAGTTACTATTCATATTCACTATTCACTATTCATTATTTACTATTCACTATACACTATTCATTGTTTACATAGCCCTCATTGGCTACCTAAGCTCATTCTCACTTATAGCTCCTAGCCACCATGTGGCCATCCATTCAACCTACCATAGGTTAATATTCACCCTAGGTTGGTCAGTATACAAGGAAGACCTTTCTAGTTCTTCCATATAGAGGGACCCCCACATCATTTAAATATTCAATTCTTTCATATTTTTATATAAGCAATGTATTCCCTCAAATATAATTATGCATATCATCAATATAAATTTCCACAATATATCTATGCATCTCTATGATATATTTCTACAATATATTAGAGATTCCATTATCTAAGTATTACCACACTACATCCAAAAAGACCACTATCTAAGTATTTTCCAAAATACTATATAAAAACTAATATCTAAATATTTTCATAACATATTAAAAAGACTATTATCTAAGTATTTCTGCAATACTTTTAAAAGTCTACTATCTAAGTATTTCCACAGTACATTAGAAATATGGATATTCATGATTTTTTTTATCCTACAAAATCAAATATAACCTAATTTCTACAAAGGAGAGATCCAAACTTATAAACCAAGTTGGGTTGAACTAGACTTCTCTTGTTAGTCTTCAAAGTTTGTCTCCTACTTCCTTTTTGTGCTCCCTTCCATGCTTACTTCCAGATATACCTTTTTAGTCCACTCATATTGTCCAAATGCCCTTAATTTAGGACTTAGTACTCTCCAAAGACTTTTTGGTTTCGATCTACCATAAGGTAGAGAGCATACTCCCTACGTCCAAGATTTCCTAGCCTAAAATTTAGTACTCTCCCAAAGATTTTTGGTTTCTGATACACCAAAGTGGAGAGCATACTCCCTAAGCTTCAATATTTCCTAGATGCTCCTTTCTTCCCAAGGTGTCCTCAATTTATAGGAAAATTTCCCCACTTATGGCCAAATAGTGGCCTTATTATTTTATTATTAAAATATGCCTTGGGCCAATTAAGATTTATCAAGTCATATGGATGGTAATCCAAAAAATAGAAAAGGATCCAAATAAGGATAAGGTAGGTGACCTTATCCTATTTTGTGTTCCCTTTTTATGACAACAAATACAAAACTAATACTATTGAGGTATATAATAGATACAAAGGTAGGACTATTAATGATAAGAGAAGAGACCTCCCTTTTATTTCCATCAATGTAGGGAAGCCAAATGGATAATTCCCAAGAGGATAGGATAATTCTTATATTATTTAATAATACTAGAGTCCTTTTAAGTTCAATAAAAATTGGGTCCACTTTGTGGCACCTAATTATTTCAATGAAAATGGTGACCCATCTACTACTATTTGGTAGGTGGGTGTTGCAAGGTTGACTTTGGAGGAATCTCACCTACCATTTTAGCCATTCTAAAGCTACGATGTGGAGTTTAAGCCAAAATTAAGAAACAAAAATGGTCCTACTAAGGATAATATAGGTGGTCCTTTTTTTTGTTTTGTGTCCCCCTTTGGTCCACATCCCTCCAAAGCATCCCTAATTAAAAATAGAGGAGAGAATCTCACTTTTCTCTCCACCAACCAAATTATGCCATGAGGGGAAATAGGATAGGCTTTTAGTATTAAATAATACTAGTGCCCAATTTGGTCCAATAATAATTGGACATTTAATTGCATAAAAATTAAATGCAATTAACCTTATTTTTAGACGTTAAACTTGCTTAATTATTTTTATTATTTTCCCTCCTAAATTCCTTCAAAATTCCTAAATTGAAATTTTGTAAATTTCTTTAGGATCTATGACCCTTTTTGTTGAACATTAATTGATCCCAATATCAATTAATGTCTTATTGATAGAGTTCGAGGATAACGATTCGTGACAACTCTACTAGACCAATCTCTCTCAGATAGGTTTTGCAAGGGTTTAATATGGAAAATAATCCTTTTTCAATAACATGCAAAACATATCAACGGGACTTGAAAGAGTTTTTATCCAATGGTGATGCCCAAAAATCATACAACAGGGTTAAACACTTCTTCCTTGATATTACCACCATCACAGATCATCCTACCAAGATACACTAGTGTTGGTTCAATATAATTCCTCCATGACAATGCATAAAATAGCCATAACAAAAATAAGGAAATACATGCAATAAAAATAAATGGTAAAAGGTATTCTACCATTCCAATATCATACACTGTGTAATAAAAACCATGGATCATGTCAAGCTTTATTATTGTTCAAAAATTTCAATCAACAATGGGGATATGCAATAACAATCCATAGCCAGAACTCATAGTATTCCTCCATGACCAGAATATCACTAGATCATAATCAAAATGTAACCAGCATATCAAAATTAAAAATGGGGCCTTATATAACATTGCCCAGGTCGTTCCAAAGTTATTCCTGAGGTAATTGTTATTTACAACTGCCCATGCATAACGGAATGCATTAATTAAGACTTTTACTAAGTCTAATACCTTAATAATCAAAATCATGTATAGTTACAACTTCAAATTACATTTCCCATGCATTTCATGTCATTTCATTTTACATTGTATGATTTACCTTAACCTTGTATGGTTTGCCCTCTTGGTTGTACGGTTTACTCCTACTTGTACAATTTACAAAAATTGTCAAAATTGGGCAAATCCATTTATCACGTCTTCTTCTTCTAGGAGGTGGAATTGCTACCTACATGGAGAATCTGACCCTAGTTGTGGCTTCTTGTAGATTAGAACTATATTCTATAGGTCCTTTGCTTTCCAAGTTGTGATATTCTTATCATATCTATCATATATCGATTACTAGTCCAAACTTGGATTTCTCTTTACAAATTTCAATATTCATCCTCCACCAGTCTACTATCTTGGATTCATTCCATTTTTTTTGCTCTCAGCTTCTCTGATTGTAGTCTCCTACAATTGATGGATTTCATTATTATTTTAATTGAAATCAACTACCTTCTCATAGAAATCTAACCATGGGGTAAGATGTTCCATCTTGGAAACATTTCACTCTAAAGGAGCATTTTCCTTATTATTCCTACCTTGTTCAAAAAGAGGCCTTGATTTTTTTTCAAATTTGTAGGCCTTCTCTCCATTCAAGGCAATGTTCCTCTTGTGGAATTTATCAAATGGGTCATATCTTCACCTCTGGGGAATGTAGAACAGGATTGGTCTATCCAAATATTGGGGAATTTGTTCACCATGGTCCTTTTTGGTGATGGTTATATCATCAACACTACGATAGATTAACAAACATATTCTCTTCCTTACAGAGCCATAGTTCATATTAATAAACTCTACTTGCTTCAAATATTCTAGGGCTAATAATCTATCTACAACAAAATGAGGAAGCAAAAAGGCTTATTAGTGAGGTTGTATAGTATAATGATTGTGCCTTCTGCAAGGATGTACCAATATCCTTCTTCGGTACCTTTTGTTCTTAACAATTTTCTAGCTAGAGATGGTAACCTACAAAATTTTCCATACATTATCTTCAGTTCTAGCCCTAGAAATTTCAAGTTAAATATATAAACAGACTCACTGCTCCTCAGATGAGTAGTCCAATAGTATACAGGGATAGGGTTTCCATGGTCATTCTTTTCCTTTACTAGAATCTAGGTCATCATATTCCTTACGGTACCAAAGAACATCCAAACCAGGCTTGAACAATATCGAAAAGAGGGTGCATCGAAATCCCTTTTCATTCTTACTAATTATTTATGGATTAGTTTAGCTAGGAAAGCCAACAAGTCAAATTAAATGACCTTCACACCCTTATTTTTTGCATCTAGATCATACATTCTCTCATTAGAAATACAGTATGTAGTGGTTATTTTCTAATCTCTCATGATTCAATATGAATCCAAACCCTCCATACAAGCTAGCATGGAATAGATTTCTAGGTTATAAAATTGGTCAATGGGTATTAGGGCTTCAGGCATCTCATCTTCCTATTTTATTCTTCTAAATTAGAAGCGAAGCCATCTTTCCATGACTTCCTTTTCTTTTGAAGCCATTAATGAAGCATAAACCCTAGCTTGTTTTGCTATATCAAATTGTTTAGACTCTAAGGGTGGGCTCACCCCTACAACAAACAAATCATGATAAAGCTCTTTGGTAATGGTGAATAGTGGTATGCCATCAGGAGTTTTCACTGTCCTCTTCTTAGGGTCATAAAATTTAATCATTGCAAAAACTTATGTTCGAATTGGTCTCCCTTCAAAGTATCTAAATTCAAAATTGCTCCTCAAGAAGGTTCTACTTACTTGGATCATTATTGTATCTACCAACCGCATCATCTAATTCACTTAGTCATCTAGCTCTGCTTCTCTTTTTTGCATGTCTATTAGCACTTTCTTAGGAGCCATTTTTGCAAAAATATTTAGCAAGTTCTTTCTATAGCATTTGCAGACAATTCTCAACTATTATCCTACTCTTCCTACTTGGTAGGAATTTCTTTCATTGAATGAATGCATTTTGTGCTCTTGAACACTTTTAATTACCCATGCGTGTACACCTTCCACCATTAATGTGGCCACTATGAGAATGGTCCATTTGCATGCTTTTCAAATTGAAATCATTCCTCTCGATGGCTTAGAGACATTATGTTACTTTCTGATTGTCTAAAACATAAAACACCTTCCTACACTCATGGTGTCATTCATCCTTTTATTTTCCTTTATAGCGGTATAGGAAGCTTACATATTAACTTGTGAATATCTCTCCTTTTGTAAATGACATGGTGCATGATCTTATTTCCACTCAAAAATGGTCGTGGACTCTGATGGATTGGAACTCTTACCATGATATGCTAACATTTTAGTATTTATAAGAGTGTATGGAATGCATGTGGTATTTCGTGGTTGTCTTAGTTCATTTTCATATGGATTGGGACATGCTGATTTTTTCTAACATTTAGCTTGTTTTGCAACTCATCACTTTGATTTTTTGTTGAAGAAAAAATGAAAACTTGATATTAAATGAAAAAATAATATGATACAAAGTATGTCCATATATTACAATGAACTACATTTCAATAAAAATAGAGTTTAAGGTGAAAACCATTGACTATAATTGGTTGTATTTTCCTTCGAGGTCTTCAAGGTGGAAAAAATTAATTTCCTTAATTTATGCTATTCTAAAAGGGTCATCCCATAAGGAGTCAAACTTCTAATGATGTCCTGGTTTAGCTCTTTTAACATTCCACCTGAATACAAAATATTCAACCTGGAACTTCCTGAACCTTACCTTCTTGTCAAACCATACCTTGATATCAACTGAATACTTTTTAAAATCCTCATATACCTGAGTTCTTTTCTCTTCTAACTACAACAAGTGTGTTGGCCTTGTTTCCACTGGATTTTACTCATATTCCTATTCTATGTTTATCAACTTGAGTACTAAGATCTCCAAATGAATAGGTAACACTACCTCTTTGCCATATACTAAGGCATAAGGGGAGGTCTTGATGGACATTTTAATAGTGATTATGTTTACCCATAGATCTTGCTCCAGTAATAGGTGCCAACTTCTCTTATTACCCTTTAGTGACCTCAAAATTCTCAATAGATTCTTGTTAGTTGATTCTGCAAGTCCATTTCCTTGGGGGAAGTAGTTTAAAGTATTCTTTATGTTAATTTGGCTCCTATGAATGATGGTCCATTGTTGCTCACCAGATATTTTGGAACACCAAACCTTGTAATCAAGCTTTCCATGAAGTTTATCACCACTTCTTGGTCTAATTTATTTGTAGGAATAGCTTTTACCTATCTAGTGAGGTAGTCTATAGCAGTTAGAATCTACTTGTGCTCAACTAAGGAATGTGGATTGATAACTCCTATGAATTTCCAATCCCATTACCGAAAGGGTTATTCCACTTGAATTGGCTTAAGGGAAAATGATGCATTCCTTTTTCTTTCGACTTATTGTTGCATTCATCATAGGCTCTAGTGACTTTGAAGGTATCAGCAAATATGGTAGGCCAGTAATAGTCTACCCTGATAATCTTAAATATTTTTACCCTTCCTGAGAAGTATCCTCCGGATAGCCCTCCATGGAACTCCTCTATGACCTTTTGTTGTTGATCATATTTTAAGCACCTAAGGAGAACTCCATTAAGGTTTCTTTTGTATAGACCTTCTAGTAATAAGATATACTTCAAAGCCTAAAGTCTATATCTCCTCCTATATGATGGGTTAATATTAAGAGGACATACCCCAATTTGAAATTACTTAATCATATTATCTACCCAGTCTAATTCACTTGACTGTAATTCTTCAATCTAATCATCTATTATTGACTGACAAGCTATCACTTCCACTAAAACCATTACTTTTTTTAGACCTCGGCATAGGGCTCTACCTCTTACTATTTTGGTAGGATCGATTTCCACATCATATTATTGGATCTTAGTAATCCAACCAGCTCTCTTGTCTCCTATTTCACCTTATAGAATAAAACTTCTCACATCCGGGTGAACCACATAAACTAGGGTCTTACTTTGAACCAAGTATTACCTAAAAATTTTCAATGATTTCATTACTACAAATACCTATTTCTCAATTAAATTATACTTAACCTGGTATTCATGAAGATTCTGGCTCCAAAATGATATGGGGTGCTCCTCTCCTTCATCATTTTTCTAGGTTAGCACTGAGGCATAGCTTTCCTCAACTCCATAAGAATAGAGAATGAAGTTCTTGTTGAAGTCTATGTTGACTAGCATTTGAGTTGTGGATTACTTGATGATTTTGAAGTCTTTCTTTCTTACCATAGTCCATTTGAAATTTGCATTCTTCTTTAGCAGTTCAAATATAGGCTTCACCTTTTGAGTAAAGTTAGAGATGAATTTCTTGATAAATTTTATCTGGCCAAAGAAAGACTGTAGAGCTTTCTTGTTCAAAGGTAGTGGAAGAGCAAGAATGGATTTTATTCTATTTGTATTAATGGCCATATATTCTTTTGAGACCACATGGGCTAAAAACTTTCCTCTTGAACTACAAAAAATGACTTCTTAGGATTGAGGAAGATGCCAAATTATATGTACTTCTGGAAGACTTGTTCTAGGTGTGCCAAGTGATCTTGCTTGTTGTGGGAAAACACAGTCATGTCATATAAATATATTAGAATGACCTTGTTAATAATCTCCCCAAAAGTATAGTCCATTGCTCTCTAGAACATGGCCCCTACATTAGATAGCCCAAAAAGCATTCTTTGATATGCAAAGGTTCCCCATTTTGTGGTGAATGTTGTTTTAAATTGATCTTCGTTCTTCACCCAAATTTGGTTATATCTAAATAAATTGTATATCAGTGAGAACCTTTCTGATCCCACCACAATCTGTAATATTTGATAAATCTATGGGACGGTGTAGTGGTCCTTAAGTGATGCTTGATTTAGATTTCTAAAATCTACACATAGGCAGATGTCACCATTCTTATTCCTTATAGGTACCAAGTTGGCTACCCAGGTTGAATGCTTGATTGGATAAATGATCTTAGCCTTTAACAACTTCAAAAGTTCTTCTCTCATTATGGCTTTGATCCTAGGATTCACAGGCCTCTTTTTATACCTAAATAATTTTGCATTAGGATCTAGCTAAATTGTGTGTTGGATGACCTTCTTTTCATATACTTTTAGGTCCTCATATGACCAAGCCACCATGTATTGGTACTTTAGTCATAAATATTTGATATCATCTTCTTCTTCTAGAGAACATCCGACTCCAACCTTGAGCTTCTTTTCCTTTTAAATTTTAATTTCTTTATAGATTTTCTCATTGATTTCCATGGATCTGATATTTTTTCTATTTTCATTGTCAAACAGGCTTTCTAGAGTGACCAACCCTCTAGGTATATGATTGTTCTTGAGTTGAATTACATCTTTTTGATCAATCTTCTTAGGATTTTCCTCTTGAAAAATGGATAAATAGGCTTCTATAACAAAAAAAACAATAATTTGTTCATCACTTTCAAAGACCTACCAAAAAATTTGCTTATCTGGTACTGTAGGCTTGAATATCATTTTGATCCCTTTGTACTTATTAAATCCTATGTATGCAGAAGGGTTGAAATTAGCTTCCATCACTACTAAGGAATATTCCAAGATATTCTTTCTTTTGGGAATAAAATTTATGTTTAGGGCATCAAAGGATTCCATAAAATCCCATACCCTATTTCTATATGCTTTCAAGTAATGATGCTTATTGTTGCACCTTTCCCTTACCTAATTTACAATCAATTCAAAGTTGCCATATATGTTTAATATATTTATGCCCATACTTTTAGCTTGCATAAGTCCAATGTATAGAGCCTCGTATTCTGCAGCATTTTTAGTGCATGACCATGTTAGTCTTTATGCAAAACTCTTTTTCCCTTTTGATTGGGATTGTAATACTACATTAGCACCAACACCATTTTTGCATCTGGAACCATCCAAGTATATAGTCCATAATTTTATTTCTATCAAGGACTAGTTAGATATAGCAGGAACTCTTTTCTCTATCTTTGTAGATATACTATATGCGCCCATATCTATCCCAAATTGACTATAATCCTCCTTGAAAGGTAGTTCATCTTCAATTTCCAACTCTTCGAAGCTATCCACACATTCAAACTCCTCTATAGGGGTAATATTACACATTTCCTATTCATTTTTTCAATGTGGTAAGACACAGGCTTCTCAGGTTTTATTCTTATCCTCTTCCATTTAAATGGAATCACCATACTAGAATAGTCCATATACATGCATCCATCCAAATTTCTAGTGAATTCTCTTAAAAGGCATAAACCAAAATAAGGCTCTAGATCCACCACCACTATTTCTTGTATTATAGTTACCTTAGGTTCTCTATGTAGCCTCATCAAGATATCTTTTATCACTCCCACTATCTTCACAAGTGTCCTATCTAATTGCAAGACTCCAGAGTAGGATATGGTATACTCCATACCCATATCCTCGTAAACTACTTTAGGAATAACTATGGTGGATGCCTCTGAGTCAATCATACAATTGTGGAAAACCCACCCTTCCATACTTAAATAAATGTAAAAGGAGGGGTTTTATTCTTAAAGTGGTAGGGGACATTTATTTCTTTTCATGTGGTATGCTAAGAATTGTGGTGGTCTACTTTTCTTATGGATATTTGTTCAAGGAAGATTTTAGCAGGTCTATTTGTCCAGGCATGAAGAGAGTATCATATAGACTAGCTTTGAATGGTATCTTCTTTATTTCCTCGAAAATGTTATATTTAGATGTGACAGAGGTGGGTCTCTCAGGCCTTCTCTCTAGTTCACCATATTTTATCTTATATTATTGAGTGGCCTCAATTCTCTACCTTTTGGTAATGGAAGGGAACCTAAGCCTCTCTTGATCCTCATTTCTGGATCTCATTATATCTCCTTCAGTTTCTTTCTCAAATATCTTTGGAAGACTAACTTCCTTTTCTTTAGCCTGGGGGATAGGGAAAGTATAATTGCTATGGGAAGGTGGATCCTTCTTATTTTGAGAGGGAACCTGAAATTGACCCATCTTTGGTGGATCAACCTGTAGTATTTTCTTACCTAATCTTGTCATGATAGAAATGAATCCATCTTCATCAATATATTTTCCAACCATGATCTGCTTTGGTTTCCAGAGCATATTCACTCTTCCTTTTTTATTTCTTTATTCTTTATCCATAGTTTTTTGTACATGGTGTTGGTACATAACACAATATTATGAATCATGAGGATCATTGGACATCAAGCACAAGATATTTACTAGACTGGTTTCTGAAGAACACTCAGGCTCTTTATATACTACATTTAATCTAACCCCAGTACTATTGTTAGGAACATGCCTTTGATATTTATTCACATAAGGAAATCTCCTTTGTTGAGACCTCTTCATCTCTATTTTACATTGAATTCATATTGTTGCTAAGAGTTTTCAAGGTATTCTAAATATCAAGGAGGACAAAGGATTCTTGGGGAATTTGAGAAGGAAGGGGAGGTAACGGAACTATAGCATATGGTGTTTTTTACTGAGGAATAGGAGTCATCTATAGAAATGAAGATGACAAGGGAGGAGGGTCCATATAAGATGAAGTAGTAGTTTGAATTTGTACATTAGTGGTTTCCAAATTGTAGGGCAACATAGCTTTTAGAGGTAATCTTCCCACATTAATAAGGACATTCTCTACATGTGCAGATACATTATAAACCTATGGAAAAGTCTCCATCCCAAATTTTTGGGTTTACAAGCCTAAATATGATCTGAGGGCTCTGATACAATACATGTAAGCAAGGCTTGAAACTGGTCTAGCTACAAGAATAATTATCTTCCAAGTCCTGCTGAACCTTAAGTTGAAATATGAAATAATTTCTTGTTGATCCTTTTGCATAGATGTGAACTGATTAAGGAGGGAAAAAGGATCAGCATATTCATTGAATTCCTCAACAAAGGGCTTAGCCAATGCTGCCCATTAAGTAATGGTATTGTTCTCAAGGGTCCTAAACCAATGTAGAATCTTTCCTCTAAAATACAAGGCTAGAATCCTAACAATAACATCTTCATTTTTTATATTGTGTATTGCTACCAGATTCAAAATATCTTGGTAGTGCTCATATGCAGTTTTACTAGATACATCATAGGTGGGAATCGCCTTAGACACATCTTTGGGAATGTAATGCATCTAAGCCAATCTAAGGGGTCCAACTGTGTTTTAGCTGGGGTACTTCTACAAGGGCTAATTTGGAACTACATTTTATGCCATGTTTCTAGGTGTAACTCCTATTGGAGGTGTTGTTGGATTAACTATAGGATTATCCTTAGGAGGATTTTCTTCTGAATGAAAATTTTGATTTAAATTCCTTATAACAATAGATCCTCTATAAGGTAGCTCATAGTATAAAAAGGAGTCTCAGTTATTCCTATTTAATGACTTGGTATACATGAAAAACTACAATCTATAGGGATAAATTTTTAGGGTTTATAGACCAGGGAGTCACTATGTGAATTTTTTGATCACCGCTTAGAAAAGTTAAGACAATTCACCAAATCTTGATTCCTTCGAGTAAATATAAAACAATAAAGCATATGATGGATTTTAGTGTTTCTTGCAAACAGGTCCCACCAAGCATGCCAAAAATTGTTGGGCACTAAATTATCATCAAGTTTTACTTGATACTGCAACTATCTATCTTCCAATTTTCTAGCCAGGATTACACCCGATAGTCACAACTCAACACTCAACATTGGATGGACCAAATACCGCTTCAACCCAACCTCTAGAGTAGGTTTATTCCCTGTCAACTTAGTAAGATGTTGACTTAATTAAGCTCAATAAGGGTTTGAGGAATAGGGTTAGAAAAGGTTTAGGGTTAAGAAATTATGCATTAAAAATGGTCTAATAGGGCTAACAGCATAGGAATCCATAGGCAAAACCTCTAGGAAACTATTTCTAGTGTTCCACACTCAGGATTAATAGCACCCAAAACCATGAAATATTCATACCTTAAAGAAAAAATAGAGATATGTTCTAAGAAGTAATTTCAATATCCAATATATTGACAATCCAATTTAGCAGAATAGATCAATAATCAGACTTTGCAGAAATAAACTTCCTACCAACACAGATCTAACTATGAATAGATTTCAACTACTTTAACAACTAGTAATCCAATGCAAATAAAATGAACAAACTGTTACAACATTGACAAAAATGCAATTCATAGCTTTGAACCTCTTAATGAAAGATACCAAATATAACAAGTCTCAAGTAAAAAATTTGAGTAATGCTCCTTTCATTAGTTTGCAAAATATATTTACATGGTAGGGCAAGCAAACGCGCTAGAGCTGACCCTGAAAATCAAGGGTTCGACCTTTATTTATAGTTTACAATGAAAAAAATTCAAGGAGACATTACAAGAATTTAGAATTTGACATATCAGCATAGAGATGTGCTATCATTATCTTCTTTGCTCATTGAGTCCAAGAAATTTATTGGAATTCATCTGCCATGGTAGCTTAGTTATGAAACTTGCTAGTTTGATGATGGCAATTGAGCCTCAAGTTGTTAAAAACCAGATCTAGACCGCTCATTGTTCTTTAGAACTCCACTCCACCATAGATCTATAACTTCTCTAGTTCTTGGTTCTTGAAAACCCTGGGATGCTTCACCTTCCCACCTTGAACTTATTGTTCTTTAATTCGTCAAGAATCCACCTTTGTATGCTCCATAAAAATATCAGCAAAATCTCTATCATTGATGCTCTCAATGAACGACTGTGATTAAATCTTAGTAATGCTATGCAAACGAGCGAGGGAGAAAAAAATAACCAATCTACTCAAAAAATAATGTTGACATCATCTTGGATAGCTTTAGCCAACAGATTCAAGTTTTGGTGAGAAATACATTGAGTTTCGAGCGAAATCTAGTTTATCATCAATCCGATCCTCAATCCTTGATCCATCAGCTTTGACTTGGATTGACCATGGAATAGAGTGTATCACCAATCCCCTCCAAAAGCAATGCAAAAATAATTCCACTACCTTTTACTTCTTTTCAAGTGCTTTCAACCTTCTTACCAAACACCGCGGAACTTGTCACCATTCCACTCAAAATTAGTCTTGAAACTCAGCAAAATGTAGATTATCAACACTTAGTCACTGGAGTGAGTGGAATAAAGAAACATCACCAATTCACACTTTGAAATGTGTTGACATCATTAAGACTCAAAAGAATTATGGATTGGGATCCTCGCACAAAGCCACTACCAAATACATTAGGCATCGAGCAGAATGGAAAACTTTGCTGGTGTTTGCAAAAAAAACTAAGTGTTGAGTGGAATGAAACCTCTTGTGTAGATCCACTTTGAAATATTCTTTATCCTCATCGGATTGGAGATTTCTCATGCCTAAAAATAAATTTTTAAAGTTTTCTAAGGATGTGGTCATTTTGGGCCTACAACTCTACTATGAGCTAGGTATAATTTGGTCTTTGTTCCTTGCTTAGTGTTCTTGTTCATTTGTATTATTTTCTAATGATTTTTCTAGCTACCTATAGCTAGTTTTTGCCTCTGTGTATTGCATTGGATTACATGTTTGCATGGGTTTACTAAGTTTGGATTGGTTACGTATCTTTGTCATCCTGGAAGGGTTTCGTTGGTGGTAAAGGATATTTTGGGAGGGGCAGCATTGGGATGTTCTTCTCATACATCTATGACAAAGCCATGCATCTCCTTGGTTCCTTACTTTTTAGATCCTCCTATGAATGGGTTTCCTAGGTTGGGTTTGGTTTGAAATCCATGGGGTACCTTTGGAAATATTTTCCCAAGCTTCCCATGAATGGTCGCAGTATGTGCGTATCAATTTTAAGGGTTGTCTCCCTAGGTGGCATTAGTTTTTTTTGGATGCATGGAGGTCTTAAGTCTAACCTTACCTTCTGCATATATTTTCTCACCCAAGCCTTAGAGGATCCCTAGATTTTTGGATGTGTGAAGATGAGGGTTTCGCTTGTTGAGTGTTGCCTAGTGATGCTTGCATAGATTAAGTGTTAATGGTTCTAAGGTTTTATTATTACATTATTGCTTTAGTTTTGATTTGTAATGGTTAGCTTCAAACTAATATAATGATAGATTAACTAGTAATGAATCTAATTGGTAACGAATATAATGATAGATTAATTCATTAATGGTTAGATTCAAATTATTCCAATGATAGATTAATTGGTAATGAATCTAATGATAGATTAACTCATTAATCTTTAGATTCAAATCAATCTGTTGAGAAGCAACACACCTCCACTGAAAAAAAAATGAAGTTCTATCCTTTGAAAATATTTAGCTATTCATTTTACAGTGGGGACCCTCTTGATGTTTTCCAAGTTTTATTCCAAATTTTGCTTGCCTCCTTCTTCAATTTTTGCATATACCAAAGTATCCAAAAATACTTGCATCTGGCTTTGATTTATTTTAGAATTCATTTTTCAAATGTTAGAATCATTTGTGAGTAAAGAAAATCTTTCACTAATATGAAAAAATGTAGATTCCAGATAGATGAATTCATTAGAGTCCAAAACTTTCCATTTTTGAAAAAGTCACGAAATCGCAACACTTTTCATTTTTGGAAATTTCGCGAAATCGCAACGGGTTTTAGAAAAATGAGCTAAGTCTTGAAAACGTAGCGAAATCGTGACACTTCCATTTTTGGAAATGTCCCGATATCGCGACACTTTCCATTTTTGGAAATGTCACGATATCAAGACGGGTTTTGGCTGGAAGCGAGTCTTGTGGAAAACGTAGCGAAATCGCGACACTTCCATTTTTGGAAATGTCGCGATATCACGAAACTTTCCATTTTTGAAAATGTCGTGATATCGCGACACTTTCCATTTTTGGAAATGTCGCGAAATCGCGACGGGTTTTGGCTGGAAGCGAGTCTTGTGGAAAACGTAGCGATTTCGTGATATGTCGTGAAATCGTGACATGTCACGTTTTCGCGGCGCATGAAGAAGAAAGTTGCCAAGGCAAAAGAACGTCGCGAAGTCGCGACAAGTTTGGCGCAGAGAAGCAAGTTCAGAAAGTGTAGCAAAATCGCGACGTCTTCAGGACGTCGCGAAATCACGACAGTTTGGCACAAAAGGCACAAGTCAGGGGAAGCATCGCAAAATCGCGACGTCGCGATTTTGCGACACGTTCCAAAGCCACCAAAGGCAAGCGCCAAGCGAACCAAAACCAAAGGCAAAGAAAAAACCAAAGGCAAAGAAAAAACCAAAGGCAAGATTACGTCATGAAATCGTGACGCGTTTGGCACCAGGACCCAACGTTCGGGACGTCGCAAAATCGCGATGCCTTCGAGACGTTGCGAAATCGTGACGAGAACAAGAAAGGCGCCAAGGGTAGCAAGAAGTGTCAGGCAAAGGGTTACAGCAGAAAACAAAGAGAAGAGCGCCTAAGGCCAAAACAGGTCACGTTTTTGCGACATGTCACGTTTTCATGGTAGGTGGAGGCAAAAAGCGCCTAAGGGCCAAAACAGGGCACGATTTCGTGACATGTCGCGAAATCATGACATGTCACGTTTTCACGATAAAACAGGAAAGAGGCCGAAATGAATAACAGCTGGAAACATACACGTGTCACGATTTTTGTGACACGTGTCAACACGAAGCTAGCCAACGTATAATGAACTTTAGCGTGTGATTTAATGATTAAAGTTTTAATCTGATTTAATTAAAGTACTAATCCTTGTTTTGTCTTTTTTGCAGAAAGCCATCTGGCACTTGCATGATAGCGGGAGTAATGGCCAGAAAGACAAAGTTAAGCGCAGATTAATCGAGGACCATCATATTGAAATGAGAGATGCCGAGAATTGCTGGTTCATCCAGATTTTTATAGATCTGGCCGCAAAGAGACTTTACGGTGACTAAGCAGCTGCCCATTGAACAGAGTATGTCGAGAATTGGTCGAAAAATGAAAATATCTACACACGGTTACCGAAATTTGCCGATGGACACATTTAATGAAAATTTATGGCAGAAGTAATGGCGTGCAGAGATTTTCAACTCGAGGATGGCTCTACGGAGATGAAATGTCAGAGAAGTGGTGACTCATCCAAATTCCCCGAGGAATTAATGAAGACATTTACACACAGTTGCGGGTGGATGCAAGTGGCATTAAAATTCTGCCTTCTCCATTTATGGCAAGTAACTGCACTGATTTGCAGAATGGTTAAGTTTTATCAAAGCTTTATTTTAAAAGGCCTTATATTGTAAGGCCCGGGTGGTAGAGTTTAAGGTGATCAGATTTAGGGTTTTGAGAAGAAGATATTTTTGAAAAGATCAGTGTCTATCCTGAGTCTATAAATACTTCTTCTAAATGTAATCGCGGGAGGAGGAAACTTAGAAAAAGGCTATTGAAGCAATTTCTTGCAAATCTTGTTAAATGCTTTATTTTGGACTTGGAGTTGATGTGCTTTTTGCTTTCTGTGATAGCATGGCCAGGAGCCTAATCTCTTTCAGATTGTGCTAAGTTCATTTTCTTTTGTTTTCATCTCATTAAAATTTTATTAAATATATGCTATAAATCCGTGTTATCAAGATTAAATATGCTATTGGGCTTCATTTGTTTTATTGTATGCTAGGGAAAACCATAGATTTAAGGTTCAGGTCTGTTCTAATTGCTCTGTCCTCACTGTGTGAGCTATGCTGCTGGTGAGAGATACCAATTTTAATCGACTTCCCTTCCGTTTGTGATTTTCTTTCAGATCTGTTCCATCTCTATCTTATGCTCTTAGTAGAAGGTGATCTTAGAAAGTTGGACACCTTCTTCTTTGATTTGTTCTATTGTGAAGCTGATAGTATAAATAAAATTGGTAGTTTTGGTTTTACAGCCAAGTTTGATAGACTTCTCTTTTTGCCTTACCCTACTCTCTCTGTTTTACCGTGAAATGATCCATTTTTATTTTCTTTAATTTGTCTTTTATTTAAATCTGCTGACCCATAAAGAGCTAGATCAAAGAACTGATTTCAAATTTGATTATCAACAAGATAACAACTTCTAAACATTATTGAACAAGTTCAGAACCCGTTGTAAGGTAACAGACAACCCACTTGAAAACTATTCCAGAAGTGGAAAAGAGTGAATAGACATTCGACCCGACTCTGTAACTCACACCTTGGATAACCAGCAAGATCCTAAAGTGAGTGGGATTTATCCCTTATAAGTGTTATCAGAGTTTCATGCTCATTCTTCACATGGTGTGTATAAAAGTCGGACCAACATTTAAAAATGGCGCTAGAAGGAGGGCCTCACTGAACTCTGTTCAGTATTGTAAGTTGTCTGTACAATATTTAAAATTGCCAGAAAAGAGGACCCCAAGTTCAGTAGTCTGTTAAGGATTGTGAGATTATAAGTTGCTTGTGAAAAGCTGGATTCTACATATAGGGTAACAAGGTCCCACCCTAGAGCTGGAGAGCTCCTTGTGCCTGAATTAGAAACTCCAAGAAGAAGTAGCCTCAGAAGGGCCAAGTCTCTGTCTGAAATAGTTTTATCACCACTGGTAGTTACTCCAACTACAACTCAGAATATCACCGTCAATCAAGTAGTAATGGCAAACTGGTTGGGTTCCACTACCTTAAATATCCCGGGTATAGCCCATGACCTGCCCAAAAATCCTGAGAGATATCTTCCCAGATACAAGCATGATGGGACTAGGACAGCAGAAGAACATCTAGTTGCATTCAAGAATGCTTTGAAATTGTTAAATGTACAGCATGAAGATGTTGCTTGCATATTGTTCCCGTTCACTCTCCAGGAGGGAGCTTATGACTGGTTTTTAAATCTCACTAACGATTCTATTACCAGTTGGAATGACTTGGAAAAGGTTTTTGTGTCACAGTTTGGTGAGGTAATAGATCCCAGTATATTATATCAGTAGTTTTCTGGTATTAAAAGAGAAATAAATGAATCTGTCAGATCTTACAATGTCAAATTTTAGAAGGCTTATGGTAGACTGACTGGTTATTATGTGCCAAATGCAGATCTGGCATTAGAAATTTTTAGAAATTCTTTGGATCCAATGACCTCTGTCTTCTTAAAAAGAGATGCCAATGTTACTAATTTAATAGAGGCTTACAAAGAAGCTTTGATTCTGGAAAGACAGTTGGGACCCCAACCTTTAAATGCTCAGCAAATTCCTTTGGTTACACAAGTTGCCCCTATTTTCAATCCCATACCACATCAGATGATGTTGCCAGTGTGTCAGACTCTACCATCAAGAAATCCATTGGCTGTAACACCTGCTAAAAATGTACAGAACCCAGGTAAAGAAGCTGATAATGCAAGAGTTGAAGAAGTCTCAAAAATAGTCCAAAAGTTGGCCAATGATTTTTTGAGTTTTAAAAGGCAGGTTTCTACTGGGGAGAACTCAAACAGGTATTCATATCAACAGAACAGATTCAATCGGCCCCCATACGAACCTAATAAAGATTACAAAGGTAAAGGTCATGATGTGAATATTTGTGATTTGGCTTTGCCTAACTGGTGCAGAATACATGCTACTTCTCAGCACGGGGAGTTGGATTGTTTGGAATTTTGTAACGCATTTGAAGCTTTATCTGGGGAGTTGATTTCTCTTGAACATCAAAGAAATGCGGATGGCCCAAGTTCATCCAGCCACAGTGCAGCTATGGTCTTGGATTCTTTCACTTTCCTGGGTGAATCTGAGAATGTAGTTGAAATCCCTATGGATGAGGTACAGGCTTTTCAACAGTACAAGAGGGACAACTACAACCTCAGAAATAGAAATCCGAAGCCCAACACTACATCTACCCCTCCGGACAACTCCCACAGTGTTCCTCCGGATCCATCTTCAAGCAATAACCCATCCCCACCCAAGGGAGGGAATCCGAGAGGGCCAGATGCATTTGTCCCTCCACTTAATAAAGGATATAATATAGTGGAGGACATGAAAAAGATCAAAGCCAACATCACTCTCCATGAGCTGGCCCAAATTTTTGAACAGAGGGATAACCTGATCAAAACATATTCTGGGCCTACTACAAAATCTTTGGACAAGGGAAAGAAGATGGCAAATGCGAATGTAGCCATGTATAAGGAGAAGACTGAAGTTCCGCCTTTTCTACTGACTGTTCGTATTTTTGGGAAAAACTTACACAACTGTCTGGTAGATTCGGGTGCTTTAGCTAATGTTATGCCTTTGGCCATCTATCAGCAGTTGGGTTTGACCCCCATGAACTCCGAGATGAGAGTTGTCCAATTGGATAAGTCTGAAGTTAAAGTGGTAGGTGAACTTCAGAATATACATATCCAGATAGCATCTGAGCCAAGAGCGCAACACAGAATTGATATTCAGGTGGTGGATATCCCTGTAGGATATGGGATGCTTCTAAGCAGGGATTGGTCAAAATCCTTGAATGGGTATTTGGCTACTGATTTCTCGCATATGTGGCTACCTTGGAATGGTTTTGCAAATCAATTAAAAATCAACAGAGAACCAAGATATAAGCTCATGATCACAGAATATAATGCCAAAAATGAAAGTTAATCTTACTGAGGGCTGTTATATTGGGGTTTATAATCTGACAACTACTCAAAGGGAGAAACCGGTTAAAGCTCACCAAGATCACGATAATGAAGTTGGGATGCTTCATATTAATGCAGCTAAGTTCGAGCAAGGTTATGGTACAGAGGCTGTTCTTAAAAGACCAAAAAATCAAACCGATTTTATGCCTTATCGCTTGCAGTTTCCCTGCACTAATAACTTGGTAGAATATGAAGCATTAATACCAGGATTAAAGTTTGCTTTACATTACTTTGATCATGCAGATACGAAAACTCGTATGTTGGACTTGTTTGGTTTGCAGGGTGGACGACTTCAAGCCGTAGAGCATTTTAGTCGGCACCAAGAGACAGTCAAGCACTGGCTTGACGAGAGGGCCAATTCGAAGGTTTTCAAACTTGTGGACCTGGTGTTTCTGTGGGACAAGGCCCATGAAAAGAAGCGTAAAAACACCAAGCTGCAACATTTATGGACAGGGCCATACCAGATTGCCAAAGCCCTGGGTAATAATGCATTTTTTCTACGGGACCTGGAGGGTAATTTTCTGAACCTTCCTGTTAATGGCCAATACTTAAAGCATTATTTCTCAGCTGTTCCATCCAATATATCGTTTGAGTGAGTCACAAAGAAGTTGTAACATGTGTATACATTGTAAATGAGCTTTAATAGTTTTATTTTATTTTGTTTTTAAAGGTATGTATGAGTTCTATATTTTATTTTCTTTTAAAGGTCTACGTACGTGTTTTATTTTATTTGGTTTTGAAGGTCTGTGTTTTATCCTTTGGTGTCTGTACAAAGTTTGTTTTATTTTATTTTATTAAGTTTGTTTAGTTTTATTTTATTTTATTTTGTTTATCCTTGGAGGTCTGTACAAAGTTATTTAGCTTTTAAAATTTTGTTTTTTAAGTTTTGCCTGAGCATCAATGAAAAAGTCAGCCTTCTAAAAATTGTTTTATTCTGAGTTCGAAATCCAGTGTTCATTATTCTAATTGAGAGATAGTCTGCTTTAACTAAACAGTGGAACTATTTTGTTATTCAGAACAATAGTAGAAAGATGATTGGATTTTGTGTCTTGCTTGCCACAGTTATTTTAATTATAAAGAAACTGCTATGCTTTTTGGTTGGAGAAACTCCTAGGGAATCCAAGAAAAGTTGGTCATAAGAGGGGACTCTGATTCGTGAAATTATTTGAGTATCCATAGAGGCTATCAGTACCCAGGCTGAAGCAGTTCCAGATTGATGAAATATTAAAAGAAAAATTGTTGTTCTTTCTAAGGCCTTTCAAATGTTGGTATATTTCAAAGAGAGAGAGAGAGAAGGTGAAAGTTGAGCAAGACAGCATAAAATTGGCACTCTGTTATTTCCTATATATATATAAAAAAAAAGAAAAAAAGTTATGTAATCAAAGAGATAGCCAAGACTTCAAAAGATGTTTTCTTTTACCAAGTTGTAGATTCTACCTTGCAGTTGTGAATCTGGGTCGTGTAAATCTAAAGGGTAACTCTGTCGGGGTTGTAAAAGGCTAAACTAGTAAACAGAGCTCTACTCGGTTTCCCCTTTTGCAATCTAGAAAAGCTGATCAATCCAGAGTTCAACATTTGAAGGCCCAGTCATTCTTGAAGAAAGTTTTATACGCTTATAATTGCACATCAGAAATCTTCCTTAAATGATTCAGCCTAGTATGTCCTTGGGAAATTTTGACAACTATCAACTAGTAGTTAAATTATTTTGAAGAATATTTGTGGCAAGGCATGATACATGGTCTATGTTGTTTTGAAACTAGAGTCCTGGGTTCTAAAATAATGCTACTATTTTACCCGTAGATATCGCCATTTGTTGAGAAGCAACACACCCCCACTGAAAAAAAATGAATTTCCATCCTTTGAAAATATTGAGCTTTCATTTTGCAGTAGGGACCCTCTTGAGTTTTCCAGGTTTTAAATTCCAAATTTTGCTTGCCTCCTTCTTCTTCAAGTTTTGCATTTATCAAAGTATCCAAGAGCTTGCATCTGGCTTTGATTTATTTTAAAATTCATTTTTCAAATGTTAGAATCATTTGTGAGTAAAGAAAATCTTTCACTGATATGAAAAAATGCAGAATCCAGATAGATGAATTCATTAGAGTCCAAAATTTTCCATTTTTGGAAAAGTCGCGAAATCGCGACACTTTCCATTTTTGGAAATATCACGAAATCGCGACGGGTTTTAGAAAAATGAGTTTTCCTAAAAACGTAGCGAAATCGTGACACTTCCATTTTTGGAAATGTCACGATATCGCGACACTTTTCATTTTTGGAAATGTCACGAAATCACGACGGGTTTTGGCTGGAAGTGAGTCTTGTGGAAAACGTAGCAAAATCGTGACACTTTCATTTTTGGAAATGTCGCTAAATCGTGACACTTTCCATTTTTGGAAATGTCACGAAATCGCGACGGGTTTTGGCTGGAAGCAAGTCTTGTGGAAAACGTAGCGATTTCACGACATGTCACGAAATCGTGACATGTCGCGTTTTCGTGGCACATGAAGAAGAAAGTTGCCAAGGCAAAAGAACGTCGTGAAGTCGTGACAAGTTTGGCACAGAGAAGCAAGTTCAGAAAGTGTAGCGAAATCGTGACATCTTCAGGACGTCGCAAAATCACGACAGTTTTGCGCAGAAGGCATAAGTCAGGGGAAGCATCTCGAAATCGCGACGTCGCGATTTTGCGACGTCACAAAATTGCGACACGTTCCAAAGCCACCAAAGGCATGCGCCAAGCAAACCAAAACCAAAGGCAAAGAAAAAACCAAAGGCAAGACGTCACGATTTTGCGACGTCGTGAAATCGCGACGCGTTTGGTGCCAGGACCCAACGTCTCGAAAGTGTCACGATTTTGCGATGCCTTCGGGACGTCGTGAAATCATGACGAGAATAAGAAAGGCACCAAGGGTAGCAAGAAATGCCAGGCAAAGGGCTGTAGCTAAAAACAAAGAGAAGAGTGCCTAAGGCCAAAATAGGTCATGTTTTCGTGACATGTCGCAAAATCGTGACATGTCACGTTTTCGCGACAGGTGGAGGCAAAAAGCGCCTAAGGGCCAAAACAGGGCGCGATTTCGTGACATGTCATGAAATCGCGACATGTCGCATTTTCGCGACAAAACAGGAAAGAGGCCGAAATGAATAACAGTTGAAAACGTACACGTGTCGCGATTTTTACGACACGTGTCAACACAAAGCTAGCCAACATATAATGAACTTTAGCGTGTGATTTAATGATTAAAGTTTTAATCTGATTTAATTAAAGTACTAATCCTTGTTTTGTCTTTTTTGTAGAAAGCCATCTGGCACTTGCATGATAGTGGGAGTAATGGCCAGAAAGACAAAGTTAAGCGCAGATTAATCGAGGACCATCATATTGAAATGAGAGATGCCGAGAATTGCTGGTTCATCCAGATTTTTACAGATCTGGCCGCAAAGAGACTTTACGGTGACTAAGCAGCTGCCCATTGAACAGAGTATGTCGAGAATTGGCCAAAAAATGAAAATATCTACACATGGTTACCGAAATTTTCCGATGGACATATTTAATGAAAATTTAGTGCAGAAGTAATGGCGTGTAGAGATTTTCAACTTAGGGATGGCTCTACGGAGATGAAATGTCAGAGAAGCGATGACTCATCCAAATTCCATAGGGGAATTAATGAAGACATTTACACACAATTGCGGGTGGATGCAAGTGGCATTAAATTCTGCCTTCTCCATTTATGGCAAGTAACTGCACTGATTTGCAGAATGGTTAAGTTTTATCGAAACTCTATTTTAAAACAGACAACCTACTTGAAAACTATTCCAGAAGTGGAAGAGAGTGAATAGACATTCGACCCGACTCTGTAACTCACACCTTGGTTAACCAGCAAGATCCTAAAGTGAGTGGGATTTATCCTTTATAAGTGTTATTAGAGTTTCATGCTCATTCTTCACAGGGTGTGTATAAAATTCGGACCAACATAATCCAATGATAGATTAACTAGAAATGAATCTAATGAAATATTAATTCATTAATGATTAGATTTAAATTAATCTAATGATAGATTAACTGGTAATAAATCTAATGATAGATTAATTCATTAATATTTACATTCAAATTAATCCAATCATAGATTAATTGTTAATGAATTTGATGTTATATTAAGTCATTATTGTTTAGATTCAAATTAACCCAATTATGGAATAGTTGGTATTGAATCTAATTCTTTAAGTTTCAAATCAATACAAGGATAGATTAGTTTGGTAATTAATATAATGATGGATTAATTATTTTGATCTTTGGTTTCCTTTTCAAATTAATCAAATGATGGATTAATTATTATCAATATTCAATTAAGTTTAAGGTAGATTAGATTGGAAAATGATCAAAAAATAGATCTTTGGACTTGCAAATGATTGTCAAGATTTACTTTTAGGGGGCTAGATTGTAACTAACAATGGAATGATTTAGTTATGGTTTTAGTTGGACTTAAATATTTGTGGAAAATATTTTGGAAAGAAGTATGGGTTTCTTTATTAGAATGGTTGTGTTGAAAGAATGAACGTAACATTTGTAGAGAATGTTTTGGTAAATGAGTATGGTCTTACCTATTAGAATGGTTGTGTTGAAAGAATGAACTTAACATTTGTGGAGAATGTTTTGAAAGGAAGTATGGGCTTATTTTTATTTTTGAATAGTTGTGTGAATATAATATAGAAGTATGAGCTTCTTTATTGTAATGGATGTTTGGGCTTCTTTTTCTTTTGGAAAAGATGTGTGAATATAATTTGTGATAAATATTTTGAGTAGAAATTTGGGCTTCTTGGGTTCTGGTTTATGGAATTTTTTTATGCTTGGGATTACAAGGCTTGAGATTTGAAATATTTGTGGAAAATATTTTGGAAAAGAAGAATGGGCTTATTTTTGTATTTTCATAAGTTTTTATAGAATGCATTCATACCTACTCATGAGCTATTATGATCCTCTCCTTCTTATAAACTACTGTGGAGGCCAAGGAAAGAAGGTGTTTTGATCATGATAAACTAGTTCTTCCATTTCTCTAAAGTATTTTTGGAAATATCTCTTTTTGGAAGAGGTTTAATTATAATAGAAGCCAAGACTATTCTTTTGTAATCTAGACCTTTGTTGAAAAATATTTTTGGTACCATGTTGATGAATTCATTAATTTATTGGATAGTTAGGATTACTTTTGCAAGCTTAAAATATTATAGTTTGGCTTATACTCTAGTTGATGCTTGGTTTAATGCTTTACTAGAGTGAGAGGGAGAGCAAGAGTTGTCATTGGGCTTAAGGGTTTCTTTGGGAAGGGCTCTAAAGTTAATTTTGTCTAAAACTCTATTTTAAATTGGGTTGTTGAGGGGTATCAACACCTAGTTCTTGTATCCATGAGAAGAATATCATGCAGAGTGATTGTTGCTTAGGATCCATTACGGAGATGGGTAAGACAAGCAAGGAGTTTAAGAGATCACCATAGAGGTGAAATTAAACCAAACTAAGACACTATGTTTGATGAATCCAGCCTAGAGAATTAGATATGGAAGAATAAATTGGCATCCTCTACTCTAAATATTTAGAATGGTAATCCTAATGCTATGGTCAAAAGATCTACATTCATGGAGAATGTCAAAAAATTGGAGAGACCTTTTAATAAGTGTCCTATTGTTAGGATCCCATCCTAACGTTATTTTGTAATTCTCATTATTATGTAATGACCCACTTCCAACATGGGGGATCCCATATATAATGTTATTTTGTAATGTACGTGGCATGTTATGCTCCTAGGCAAGTGGGGCCATTTGATGTAACCGTTATAAATATTGTAACCGACATTTGGTAGAAGATTCTAGCTCGAGTGGCATTTTGCATGTAAGCCAACTCTTGAGCCTAGGGTTAGGGTTTGCATGAAGTCTTTCTTTAAAAAGCTATGAAGCCATGTACGAATCATCCTTTTGCAAGTTAATGAAATATTGAAGGAGGTTGCCCCCTCGAAGAGGCCTACGATTCTGAGTTCTTTTGTGAGATTGTTCAATTCTGCAATTACTTTCTGCATAGTATTATTCTGTTATTGCATGTATTTCAGTTATCTTTCAGTATTTTGTGTGTGTGAGCTTTATTTCAATAGTAGGTTCCTAACAAGTGGTATCAGAGCGCTTTCCAGGGCCGAGTTCTGCTACAACTGCGATGATTCTTGCCATCCATTCTACCTATTAGGTATAATTTTCCGTGTGTTTTTCGTTCTATTTTTCCTTTATTAAAAAATCCAAAAAAAATACAGTTCATTTTTTTACCAGCAAATCCAAAAAATACAAAAAAATACAGTTTTTGTTTCAGTAGTTGTGTAGGTTAGAAACCCTATGTCGGGGGTTTTAAAATATCATGAAGGAGCTATCATTATTGGCTAAGCTAGATAGCCCATAAAGCGTCTAGTGAAGTGAGGGGCGATCAGGCTCCAATACCCAGGCCTTAGACAACACTCGCGCACGAAATCGAGCTCCCACGCATCTTCGGGTGTATCGGGAGACCATTCTAGGGTTAACAAAATTTTATCCAATAGGAAGCTTTTCGGCCTTGTATCATCCATAGTCCACGGGACACAACATCCCGGACGATTACCCTCCCGTACTGTCAGAGAGGCAGATAGTGTGCTCAAGGGTATGTGTGGAATCCTCCTTGGGTAGTGGCCTAAAATATTGGTCCGAGCACTATTGTTCATCACTACGGTATAACAGAGGGCCTATGGGTGTTACATACTCCTTTACCTAGCATACCCTGGTTCTGTTAAACACTTCCTCCTACAAAAACACACATCTTCCTATTCTGCTAAACCTGCATTCACAATCCCAAAAAGTGAGCATACGAAGGACTTCCCTATCACAGAAGAATACACCTTGCATGCACCAACAGTTAGGATAGAGTTCGCAAGTGTCTCTAACAGTCTACAATATTCTAGTAATAGTCAGGTCAGTGGCAGTAATAGTCAGTCAGTGATAGTAACAATCAAACAGTAATAGTCAACTGTAATAGTCAAAAAATATAGGTGGTCAGGGTCAAAAACAAAACTGTCAGTGTCTGTAACTATAGTACAGGTGACAGGACAGTGATAGGGTGATCAGTTGATAGATCCGAGATAGTTGATTCAGTTTTCCCACTTGTGACCTAGAGCCCAAAAAAGCATTGAAATTTTATTAAAATAGGGATATCTCTTCACACAGATCTCAGATTGACTCAAAAATTTAGCAGATAATTCTACACTCTATTCTAGACAAAATTGTCCTTGGCAGCCCCTGGTCAAATTTTGCACCCATTTTCCAAAAATAGCAATTTTTTATTTTTCTTGCTAAGGCCATAACTTTTCAATGGTCAATCAGATTGATCCAAATTTTTGGGAATAGAATCTACTTGTTATTCTGCACCAAAGACCCTCAAGGACTCACTGGTGAAATTTTAAGTCCAAGTGGAGGAAATTACCTTGACATCGCCTTGCAACCAACCGGAGCTCACAAAAAGTCAAGAAATTCAGTATATCTCCTCATTGAGTGCTCAGATCAAACAACCACCGAAGTGGACCCTAGCCTAAAATCAGTGTTGCAATCCATTTCCCAAATTAAATTTTGGACCCTTACTAAAAATAGTAACTCCTGAAATCCCACATCTATTTTTAGTAACTGAGTAAAAAAGTTCAAGGCTATCTCAAATGGCAAGTGGCACTCGTGGACATCAAAAAGAGGTAGAACAAAACATTGCTTCAATGTTGGATACCCTAGTAAGTGTTGTTACTAGCTTGCAAAAAACAACTGAACACTTGACAACAAAATTTCAAACTTTCAGAGTTGCCCAAGATACCTCTAGAATTCGCATAGAAGAACACCTAGCAGATGTTGAGTCTAAAATACAAGGTGGTCCAAGCAAGTCTGAGTATCATCATGGAATGGGAACAGATGACTCTCACCTTCGCTTTGATCGTGATACTCCCTTCAAGATGCCAAAACTAGACTTTCCTAAGTTCAATGGGAAGGATGTTGATGGATGGTTATGTCGTGTTGCTCAATTCTTTAGACTCCATGATGTCCCCATTTATCATCGAGTTCAAATGGCTTCTTTCAATTTGGAATCTGAAGCCTTACAGTGGTACCAATGGTTGTAAAAAACTATCCCTGATCCTTCTTGGGTAGAATTTGAGTCCTAGTTACTCACTCGCTTTGGCTCTAGTGAGTATGATGATTTTACAAGACAATTGACAAAGCTGAAACAAACTTCGACAGTTCGAGATTACCAAATACAATTTGAGAGATTGGCCAACAAAACTATAGGAATGAATGAAGGGTTCTTTATGAGTTGTTTTGTTAGTGGTTTGCGGGAAGATCTCCAAGCCGAGGTCACAATGTTTAGACCACAATCCATGATGCAAGCTATCCAGTTGGCTCATTTGGTCGAGTCCAAATTTTTAGCTCAGAGGCGGTTCTCTAAATTTCCATAGGCTAAACCCTCTTTTCCTCCTAGATTCCACAATCAACATGAACAAAAACCTGTTGCACCCACTACTGCACCCAAATGTTTGACCACTGCTGAAATGGATGCGCGACGCGCCCAAGGGTTGTGCTACAATTGTGATGAAAAGTTTTCTCGTGGGCATAGGTGCACCCAAAAGAAATTATTCCTCATCGATGTTGATGAGCCTGACACCAGTGACCATAGTGATGATGACACTGAATCAACAGAAGAACCACCTAAACTAGAGGATGAAAACCCAGATGAATCATAGGCTAAAATTTTTGTTCATGCTCTTGCTGGCATTACTACGCCCCAAACCATGAAAGTTGTGGGTTATTTCAAAGGCCTGCGACTTACCATCTTGATTGATTCTGGTAGTACACATAATTTTATTGATCCTCGCATCGCCAAGCAGGCAAATTGTTATGTACACACATGTAATTCCTTTGAGGTTATGGTAGCAAATGGTGGGACTTTACCTTGCAAGGGAAAATATCGTAATGTTAAGGTCAAGATTGGGGACTATGAGCTCAAACAAGATATGTTTGCACTTCAATTAGGGGGATGTGATATTGTGTTGGGATCTCAATGGTTGGGCACATTGGGAGTCATCTCTTGGCACTTTGGTGAGCTTTGGATGCAATTCTCATAGAATGGACAGTCCTACACTCTCCATGGCTTAAAAGCAGGGTCATCACAGATTATCAGTTCCAACCGAATGGAGAAGTTGTTAAAAAAATCATCTCGGGGTGTCATAGCTCAGATTTTTGCGATCCAACCACATTCTTCAGAGGAGGATTCTGTTCCTGAAGATTTGCAACTTATTTTGACCAAGCACAACTCTATTTTTGTTGAGCCAACAGAATTACCACCTCATCGCTCTCATGACCATGCTATTCCCTTGTTACCTGGTAATGCACCACCCAACATTAGACCATACAGGTATCCTCATGCTCTTAAGTCAAAAATTGAGAAGTTAGTACAAGAATTGTTAAAATCTGGTGTCATTCGGCCAAGCAACAGTCCTTACTCTTCTCCAGTTTTATTGGTACGTAAGAAATATGGGTCTTGGCGGTTGTGTATCGATTATCGAGAGCTCAATAAACTCACCATCAAGGATAAGTTTCCTATTCTGGTGGTGGATGAATTACTAGATGAACTTCATGGGACTATGTATTTTTCCAAACTTGACCTTCGCTCGGGGTACCATCAAATCCGGCTCAAAGAGGAGGATATTCCCAAGACTGCCTTTCGTACTCATGAAGGTCACTATGAGTTTTTGGTAATGCCATTCGGCTTGACTAATGCCCCTTCCACCTTCCAGAGCCTCATGAACAACATTTTTCATCCATTCCTTCGAAAGTTCATTCTAGTCTTCTTTGATGACATTCTAGTGTATAGTCGCTCATGGGAAGAGCATCTTACTCATGTGAATCAGACTCTCCAGCTGTTGGCACAACATCAACTCTATGCTAAGCATTCCAAGTGTTCTTTTGGGTTGATAGAAGTAGAATATTTGGGACACATTGTCACTAAGGAGGGCGTTAAAGTTGATCCCAAGAAAATCCAAGCTGTTCAAGAATGGCCAAAACCTCACACTCTCAAAGGTCTTCGAGGATTTTTAGGGCTTACAGGTTATTACCATAAATTTATTCGTAACTACGGTAAAATTGTAGCTCCCCTCACTTCCATGCTAAAGAAGGACTCTTTTACTTGGACAGGACCCACTGAACAGGCTTTCCAAGAATTGAAGCATGCCATGACCACGACACCTGTCTTAGCCATGCCAAATTTCTCCAAATCATTTGTTATTGAAAGTGATGCTTCAGGTCGTGGTATTGGGGCAGTGTTGATGCAAGAAGGGCGACCCTTGGCCTTCACTAGTAAAGCTCTCTCCAGCCGTAATTTGGGAAAATCAACTTATGCCAAGGAGATGATGGCAATTCTGCATGTCGTAACCCATTGGCGACCGTATCTCATTGGGCATCATTTCTCCATTAAAACAGATCATCAGAGTCTCAAATACTTTTTGGAGCAATGGGTTGCCACCCCTGAACAACAAAAATGGGTCTCTAAACTCATGGGCTATGATTATGATATCACCTATAAGAAGGGTAAGGAGAATGTTGTGGTCGATGCTCTCTCTCGCCAATTTGAAGCTCTCAGTATGTTGTGTGCCATTTCATTGTCGATCCCCCAATGGATCGATTCTTTACGCTAGGAGGTACTTCAGGATTCTGAATTGCAGACTTTGGTTGCTTCCCTAACCACTGAGCCTACTTCATGTCCAGGATACACTTGGGATGGCCAGGATTTGCGTTACCACCAATGCCTTGTTGTTCCCCACAAGTCCTCACTACGGGAACTTCTCATGATAGAACTGCATGCTACTCCATCTGCTGGCCATTCAGGATTTCTCAAAACATATGAACGGCTCAAACACACTTTTTTTGGAAGGGTATGAAAAAGGATATTCATGAATTTGTGGCAGCTTGTGATACCTATCAGTGGATGAAAGGTGAAACAGTGCGTTCTCCAGGCACTCTTCAACCCTTGCCCATTCCAGACCAGGTCTGGACAGATATTTCTATGGATTTTATTGAAGGCTTACCTAAGTCGGGTGACAAATCTGTTATCTTCATGGTAGTGGATCATCTTTCGAAGTATGCTCACTTTTGTCCCCTCTCCCATCCTTACACAACCTCCACTATTGCCCAAATTTTCCTTGATTCTATCTTTCGCCTTCATGGTCTACCCTCCTCCATCGTGTCCGATCGTGACCCAACCTTCACTAGTCACTTCTGGCAAGAATTGTTTAAGTTGCAGGGAACTCAGCTCAAGATGAGTTCAGCGTATCATCCACAAATGGATGGCCAGATGAATATTGTCAATAAATGTTTGGAAACCTACCTTCGTTGCTTTTCCTCAGATCATCCTACGCATTGGGCGAGATGGCTTCCTTTGGCCGAGTGGTGGTACAACACTTCCTATCACACAACCACCAAGGTTACCCCTTTTGAGGCGGTTTATGGGCGCCCTCCACCGACGTCTTCCTCCTACATTCCAGGTAGCTCCAAGGTCCATGCAGTCGACACTACTCTCAGTCAGCATGCTGATATCCTCCATCAACTGAAGCTAAATTTGGAGGTAGCCCAGAATCGGATGCATCAACAGGCTGATCAACACCATTCTGAGCGTAGTTTTGATGTGGGTGATATGGTTTTCCTTCGCTTGCAACCATACAAATAGTTGTCCCTCCAGCTTCGTAGATGCCAGAAGCTTGCTGCAAAGTACTATGGGCCCTATCAGGTGTTACAACGGATTGGTGCCACAGCCTACAAATTGGCCCTTCCACCTACATCCAAGCTCCATCCTATTTTTCATGTTTCTGCTCTCAAAAAGGTGGTGGGAAATTAGGTACAAGTTCAATCTGCACTCCCAGAGTTAGATGAAGAAGGTTCTATCTTGCTTGAACCTGAACAACTGTTGGATCATCGGACTCGCACTCTTCGCAATCGCACCATTACTGAAGTTCTTGTGCAGTGGCATGGACTCCAGCTAGAAGATGCTACATGGGAATCTCTCCATCAGCTCCAACACCAGTTTCCTCACCTTCAGCTTTGAGGACAAAGCTTTTTGAAGGGGAAGGACATGTTAGGATCCCATCCTAACGTTATTTTGTAATTCTCATTATTATGTAATGACCCACTTCCAACGTGGGGGATCCCATATATAATGTTATTTTGTAATGTACGTGGCATGTTATGCTCCTAGGCAAGTGGGGCCATTTGATGTAACCGTTATAAATATTGTAACCGACATTTGGTAGAAGATTCTAGCTCGAGTGGCATTTTGCATGTAAGCCAACTCTTGAGCCTAGGGTTAGGGTTTGCATGAAGTCTTTCTTTAAAAATCTATGAAGCCATGTACGAATCATCCTTTTGCAAGTTAATGAAATATTGAAGGAGGTTGCCCCCTCGAAGAGGCCTACGATTCTGAGTTCTTTTGTGAGATTGTTCAATTCTGCAATTACTTTCTGCATAGTATTATTCTATTATTGCATGTATTTCAGTTATCTTTCAGTATTTTGTGTGTGAGATTTATTTCAATAGTAGGTTCCTAACACCTATACCATGGAGGTGTATGAGGTAAACCCAGTTACCTACAGGATCTTGGCATCTCTTGTCCACTCGAGTGATGTCTACAACATCTTAAATTTAAAATGTGGATATGTATAATCAATGTATGTGATTCATGGACACTCTTGGAAACCTCTTTAAAAAATAATCTCTCTCTCAGGTTGGTTATTTTTTTAGGTTTTTACATATCTTAGTGTATTTCAAGTAAATGGGGCTCCCAACTAATTACCAATAGAGAGTTGTATTCATATTTTGAGATGAATGAAATCATGATAGCTATAGACCTGATTATATAGGAGTCATCGTGGGATTATAATCATTCATGAAATATTTCTCAAAACATGTATTGGTATATTTTATTTGTAATATGAATATGTGTTGATATCTCTACCACACTTCCAATCCAATACAATGGTGCAATAGTCTAGGATAAATCATGTCAAATATTTTTTAAAGCCATCATTTGCTATAATATTGACTTTCTCAAAAGTACCTATGATGACCAAATCATTTACATATACAATGATGATCACTTGTAGACACCAAAATCTAGCCATTCATCCTTCATCCAAGTTTTCCTGCCATTTCCACCACCAAAGCATAGCCAATTTGTCCACTATCCCTATTTTCTCACCATTTTCGATCATTATTCACATTTATTTATATATATTTATTTTATATATATTTAAATATAATATTTTATATTATATTTTAATATATATAATAAATATGTGTTTATTTAAGTGAATTAATCCCAGTCATCCAATTTCATTTAATCCCAACTACTCATTTACATTAATTTGTGCCACACCCTAGATTTAGTATCTACCATTGGATATGCTTTAATATCAACCATATGATTAGTGTCGTTGGAACCCTAGCATGTCTTAGGTTAGATTATAAATAGGAGCTCTTTTTATGGCTCAACCCTTGGTTCCTAATTCTAAGTTACCTGAGTACCCTAAGTGCTTGAGTTTTTTGAGTATTCAAATTCTCTAAGTGATTAAAATTCTTAAGTTCCCTAAGCTACCTCGCATTACTTTGACCACCTTATTTGCTCGTCGTAACCCTCCATTACCACTGCCATCCTTTCTCCCTTGTTGGATCTGCTTCTGTAGAATCCTTCTCCTCGGCCCTAGGTTCCCATGGGAATTTCTTACAACAACCAGGAACCTATGGACATTTCCACACTAGTCACCTGCATCAGACATCACGCATCAAAAGATAGTAAGTAAGATAGATCCATTATTTTATTTATTTCATGCATGTGTTTCTATTTTTGTTCACTTTATTTGTAGTATCTAGTTAGGTTTTATCATTTCTTATAGAGGGCTTCACACTGTGGAGCCCTCACAGGTATTACTAACTATTTTTTGTGTCCTTATGTACATATTTGGAGCACTACATCAGCATCTAGAGTGGACCAATCTTGGATATCGAAAATCCCACTCAACCCTATTGGAATAAATATGCGCTTGAATACATCATAGCTATACTTGTTAGGGTTTTGAATAACCCTAACACCTTATAATATTGTATCAAAAGGATTCAAGGATCCAAGTTTGTAAAAAATGGAGTTTCTAGGATCCCTCGTCAATAAAGAATTTATTCTATTGTGGAATATTGTGTTACCTTGCATTTTATTTTGTTCAAAGCATTGTTTGTGTGTTACTTTTGCATATTTCAAATGGTAATCATGGTGGGATCCCTTAAGGATTTCTATTTATGATCTGTTTTACTAATTTTCTTTCTATTTTTTTCATCTTGCAGGTTTTTCAAAAGCATAGATTTCATAGATTTTTTTGGATCTAGGGTTTCTAAAGTCTGTAGAAGGTACATGAAGCACCCGAAGACATCCTAAGGTAATCCAAAATTTCCCATGGGTGTCTCAGTAGTGTTTAGAAGTGACCAAAGGCATTTACATATATTTAGGAACAAAAATGTAGGCTTTCCAATAAGTCGACTACTTAAAACCCTAGTTTTTTATCTTACGTATTTTGGGTATCTTCTATATTTTTCAGATTTTAAACAATAAAATGAATCATCATTAAGAAATCTATAAATGAACGCATATTAGTTTACATTTTTAGATCTAAATTAATTCACATATTTGTATTAGTATTTTTGTTTTCTAGATGCAAACTGCTGCATTTCGTCTACATTTGAACTAAAAATTACATAATCTAGTGTTGCATATTAGGGTTAAAGACATTTTATTTTATATTCTAAGTTGGAAAAATATTAGATTACTAAAATTATCCCTGTCATTTGGGTGATTCTAAGTAGAGGTGTGGATGAACCCTCTGATTATTACTTATACAGGGGGTCTTAAGCGGTGTACTTCACACCCTTTGGAGAACTTGGCAGTATTTTGTTGGCTTCTGATTTAGGTTTATCAAATTAATTGTTTTTAACATTTTTTGTATACAATAAAAAACATAAACTTTAAAAATAATCCACAAACATCACGATTCATATAAAATAGTAGTGGTTGGATTTCATCACCAACCATTGCTTGATATTTGGTTATGGTGGCATTCATCTCCATCCACCAATCTCTGCCCTTAGACACCCTAGGAATACCCCCGAGCAAACTTGTTGGATTTCATCACCAAAAATAATATCGTTGTCCCATCTTAGCCATAGTTTTTCACCCTTTGTTTCATTAAGAAATATTAGAAAATCAAAACATACAAAACTGGCACATATAATGAATATACATCAAAAGGAGATAATTAATGAATGAGGTAAGCCACATTGGTTTAGACTTAGTATTGTTTATTTATTTCCTTAAGAATTCCATTTTGTGTTACATTTGGTATTTTAATTTGCATCTTGATTTACTTTGCTTATGGTATTAACTCAAAATCAAAAGAAAGTAATAAGTCAAGAAAAATTAATGGAACCTTCATCCACCTTCCCCACCACTTTAGTGGTAGATTCCTTGAATGTGATACAGGAAAATTTGTCTATAGGTCCTTCACATTCCTTGCTATCGACAACCTTCCACATGGCCATGTCCTAAGAGGAGTCAACTTCTTCTACAATTCGCAACCACATCACCAACATAGACATGGCAAGATTATAAGCCTTCATGAAGTCTTCTAATTATGTCTTAGAGTCTATCCCCAACTCACCTGGATATGATTTTTCTTTATAGCAAGATATTATCTATTCCCAACCCCCATCCACCTTTACCAATATGTATACTAACCTTTTCGTTTTGAGGTATCAGTTTCATATCATACATCCATCCCTCAACCTTCAAGTGCTCCTAGCACCTCATATACCTCCACCTACACCAATACTTGTATGAAGCACAAGTCAATGCTGCTTCACAAGTCCCAGCCTCACAAGTTGCCATACCTAGTGTAACTTGTATCCTAGCCACATCTATCATACCATCTACCTCCATACCCCTAGCCTCTAATAGATATATTAGTGAAGCATGGGAACACTTGAAAAAATTTCTTAGACAATGTCAAGATGCTCAATAGCAAGTATAGGTTAACCCTACGCCTCTACATAACTCTACTCAGACTACCTTTGTCAACCAGAGTCTAGCATGGGCACCTCAATATTCGATATACCATTACCCATCCTATTCTCATTGGCCAGCCTAGCCATACCCTTCATCCATAAACATCATTCCATAATTCTCCATTCTTTCATCAGCAATCCCCCATTCATCATATTACATCCAACTTGCCTAACCATCAATACCAATCTCCTCATCATTTGGTAACTCCACAACATCTCTCCACACCACCACAAAAACATCAGGTAATTTAGGGCTTTCACATTTTGGAGGAAGACCATAGAATTAAGGTCATGTAGAAACAAATAGATCAATTGATGTAATTCACTCATGGCTTTTCAAATCAAAAATCAACTTTACACCAATTTATCAAACAACTATTTTATCCTTCAATACCAACCCTGCCATATCCGATAGACTTTATGATACCCAAGTTTGAAAAAATTAAGGTAACTAAGGATCCCAAAGAACATGTGAGCACCTTTGTTCATGCATGCTTCAAAATTCAAGATGATAATGCTCTCATGCTTCAAAATTTTTCTCAAACATTATGAGGGGATGCCATAGAATGGTACAATCAATTGTCAGGCCATAGTATCTATAGTTTTGATCAATTGATTAACTAATTCTTTGACCGCTTCATCCTAAATATTAAAAAGAAGATCTCATTATCTAATGTTTATACCTTAATACAATAGGATGATGAATCTATTTATGATTTCAAAAACTATTTGAGGGTTATCATCATAAAATTACCATTCACAGTACCAATGGACGAGCTAATTAAGCTATTCACGAAGATTTGCTTGAAACCCATCTCTTGGATGCTCCAAATAATAACTTCAATCCTTTGAAGAAGCTTTAGCTCAGGCTAGTGTCATTGAGGATATCAAAATCCAAGAAGGCATAATTAATCCCAAGAAGAAATAATGGCAAAATAAGGGCCAATACAAAAGTAATTATTTAGGTCAACAGAAATCAACACAAGCTACCCCAGCCACCCAATCCAATCAAGTCAATCAAGTGGTCATGAGCCAGCCAATAATGGCTCAACAACAACAACCTGTGCAACAAGTACCACAACAAATTGTCTATCATGCGGTCCCCTCAAAAACACAAGCTCTAACAGTTTAAAACATAGTGCCACTTGTGGAAAACTATCCTCGAAAATAGTTTTTCTAATAGAATTACCAATATACCCCACTATATGAGTCATACACATCTCTATTTAGAAGGTTGTATGAGAAAAATAAACTTGCTTTACATGACATTAGACCAGAGGATCCCACCAAATGTGGTAAAAATTACCAAGAATACTTATTTTACACCTATCATAGGCAAAATGGGCATGACATCAACAATTGCCATGTGTTTAAAAATGTTATCCAAGACCTCATTGACTTGGGTGTGATCAAAGTCGGTAATTCTCATCACGAGGAGGTGCAACCAAATGTAGAGGGAGCTAACACTAAAACTCCCCCTAATCAAGTCAATCATATTCAACAATACCAAGGGTTTGTAGGGGCCATTCATGTGGTCACTAGAGGTCAACGAAATAACCAACAAAGGAAACAACCTCAAACAAATGTCTCACAACCTTATACATTGCCACCCATCCTAGTGTCCCCTAATCCATCATCACCCATTCATATACCTAGTCAATCGAATCCATAAAATCCACCCATCAATCATCCACCTGTTGGAGCAAAACCTACCTTCGGTTACGTTTGTGCCCAAGACTTTACCAACATTGAAGGACTAGGTGAGAATAGAGTCTACCTAGTTTGATATCCAGAGGAGGATGGTTCCTTTGTTTCTTTTAGGTAAAAGGAAGAGAGAAGTAAATGCATAAAGAGAGGGAAATATAGCTAATGCTAGAGGAATAAAATAGTACAGATTAAGCAATAGCAACAACTACTATCATAGCCTATTGTATATAAGCATAATAAAATCTAAAGAAAAAACTTAAACCCTCAGTGAATTCTTTATTCTAACACAGTTCTACTTGCGACATCAAATTGCAGATCTTAACAAAATTTTAATGCAAGAATCCAGATCCATAATTGATGCAGATTACATTCAAATAAGATTTAATTAGCAATAGACAACACATACATACTTGATTTCACAACACCAATGAGCCAAGAACCAAAAGGTAGATCTTTATTTAGCTTTCAGAAGTCTATATACATAGCCTTGTAAATGCCTAAGAGCCGACCATTTTTTTGGGTAGCTCATTCTATATATAAGAGTTTTACATAACAAAAAACTGAAAGTTGTTACAAAAGTATGCCCATAGGCTCATTCTGGTATAGGAGGAAGTTAAAGAGTGATGGAGCTCCTAACTAGAAGAGGTTGGGATATTCTTGTTACATCAATATTTATCTGATCTTTTAGACTTTGTGGCCTCTGTGGCCTTCAAAATATTGCATCATCACGACCTTTAGCCACCGCTTGATCCTTGACTATCAAAATGTCACACCATCATGAACTTTAGCCACCACTTGGTCCTTGACTATCAAAATGTCATGCCATCATGACCTTTAGCCACTGCTTGATCCTTGAATATCAAAATTTCATGCCCTCGTGACCTTTAGCCATCGCTTGGTCCTTGCATATCAAAATATCATGCCATCATGACCTTTAGCCACCGCTTGGTCCTTGATAATCAAAATGTTGCACCATCATGACTTTTTACCACTACCTGATCCTTGACCATCAAAATTTCATGCCATCATGACCTTTAGCCACCACTTGGTCCCTGAATATCAAAATGTCACACAATCATGACCTTTAGCCACCGCTTGGTCCTTGACTATCAAAATGTTGCACCATCACAAATTTTTGCCACTACTTGGTCCTTGACCATCAAAGTGTTACGCCATCATGACCTTTGGTCTTGGTCTGCTCCATTACTTTCAAAATATCGTTTCATCATGACTTTTTATTTCTACACTTAGTATTTGGAGGAGATTATTCCTTCTTTCCCTGGATGTGGTCATTTTGACAAACATTCTTGGTGCCTCCTGGGGTAATTCTTTCAGCTGAATATTAAAACCTAGAGCCTTTATACATTGGCGAATGAAGTCAAAATAGAAAATAATAATAAAAAGAATGGAAATAAGGGGAAAAATACCAAGTATATAGGAAATGCAAACAAAAACTCGCTTTGAAGTGATCATTCTCATGGAGTGCTTCTGCTAGAATTCCCAATTTCTTTTTGACCTGAAGGTGGTGCGCTATTGGATGAGGCCTTCTAAGATTTTATCTGTCTCTCCTTTTCTTGTTTGTTATTCTCTTGAACAAACTCATTGTAGGTGGTGCAAGCCTTCTTCCAAGTCTCTTCATCTATATCAACCTTTTCCTTGAAGGTGAGATATAGGTATTCTAGCTCCTCGATCTTGTCATACGATAGGGATTTTGCTTTCAAACTCAGTTCATGTAGACAAGCATTCATCTAGGTGATATCCTGAGCCATAGTGAAAATTAAATCTTCTTGGACTGGCTCCTCCCAACTGTTGATCTCTAATTCATCTTCTAAGAACTTTCTCCAAGAGGCCTTTAGTTTATCTTGTACCAAAAGCTGTGAATTTCCATACCAGAAGATAGGCATGCCATAATTTTTGGCTATACCCGCATGTTTGGTGACTGCCTTAGCTTCTATCTTTGGCTCATACATTATCCTCGTAGAATTTATTATCAACTTGTGTCTTTTAAAGAAATTTTGAGCAACCAATTTGACCTGATACTAGTTCACATCATGAGCTTTGTACCCTGCTATTGCCTGAGTGTTGTCTGCCAAGAACTGCATTTTATTAGTAGTTGACACTCTTTTTACCAGGATTTTTATTGATGCTTGGAACTTGTCTTCTACCTGGATTAGCGTACTTTGGATTTTAAGAAGGTACGCTAAAGTGGGTTTAGCCCTCAATATAATTTTGCTGACCCTTTCGAATATCTCCTTTCAGATTGTTTTTGCTTTCTCCTTTATTAGTCCACTGGTCTTCTCTGTGTTGTCGGATAGCTGCTTTTTTAGGTCTTCAACTTGTTGCTGCAGTATTTGAATTTGTTCTTTGGTTTTTGCTGATCTTTCTTTGTAAGGAGCAGCCTCATTGAATATTTCTTCCCACTTATTAGCTTCATTTTTTAAAGCCCTCTTTGTGGTTTACTACTGCTAAAGGGATTCTTCTAAACGCTTCCTTTATGGTTCTGCTTGAAGGAATTTTTCTTTGTAATACTCTGCATTTAGATAAATTGTCCCCATATGAGATTGAGCCTTGCTCCACTCGTCGTCCATGGGTAGTTGAGTCATGTCTTCCTGAGTAACCTCAGCTTGGTAGTCCTCCAAAGTCATCTTCTTTTTTAACTTTTGTACCAACAGGGTCATCTTCAATGTAAACCATTGTATGTTGATAAGGTCCAATACTGTTCCCTCTTGGATATGGACTACATTATTAGAGTGTTGGGAGCTCCATTATTTCAACCATGTGGTGGCATTGAGGCTGACCTTCTTCAATTTCTTGAATTTAGCAACAGTGGGGTTATTTTAAGGGGAAGCAGTCTACATGGCCTAGAAGCTTAATAGGTTGGTAAAATTTGAGAAGGGAGTGGTGGCTAGGGAGGATTATGTACTTAATTGTCTGGAAGAGAATCCTTCATGTGTAGGAGGATATTTTGGTGGAGTTTGATGAGTGGAAGGGTAATTTTGACGAGGAGGTGATGGATGAGGTTGATCGGAAGATGGTGGAGGAGGTTGATTGAAGGATGATGGATTGCCCTGTCTATCAGAATGGGAAGGGGAATTTCTCTAGGAATAAGGAGAAGAAGAAGGAGTATCAAGGTCTATAGGATACATACCTGAGGCCTTCAATAGAGTGATGTCTTCGGTCCCCTGTCACTTCTCGGTGTAAGCTTCTACAATGTGCTTTAGATTGGAGTTATCAACTTTAGCTATTGTCTCTATCAGGGATTGTGGCTTACTAATGGTTTCTTTTGCACCATAGGTCCCTGTTGTGGGATTTTTCTTAGCTATTTCAATCATTTTCTGATCGGTCCCATGTTTCTCAAAAATCTACTCAACTCCTTGTTCCTCAATCACTTGCTTTTTAGGGATTTGTTCAATGTTTCATTCATCAATCTTTTGTTTTTGAGGAACCTATTCAGGATTATCCCCCATTTTTCAAGTTGTCTATCAGAGGTGTGAAACTACTTAAAAGGAACTTTGTTCAAGGTGTCCTACCTCTGGGTGAATATGTCCTCAGGATCGTACTTCCATTTGTAAGGCAATTCTACCAATTTTAGACTTCTTAGGAGTTGAGTGATTTGCTCATGATCTCTTTTTTGTTATACTATCATTCCCTCATATTAAAAAGGCATGAGGTAGGTGTGTGTCCTTTGAACACCTATCCCATATTTTTTTTTAATGAATTATGTTTGCCTCACATATTCTAGAGCAAACAGTCACTTTATGACATAGTAGGATAGCAGAAAAGGCTTCTCTGTGAAACCATAAAGCCTAACAACCACCCCCTGTGTTAGGATGAACTAGTCCCCTTCTTCTGCATGGGGGTGCCTCAAGGTGTTTTCTATTTGCTTAGGAATTTTGGGCATTTGGCCATTTATGAGCTTCAGAGCAGGGCCCAAAAATTCCATATTGAAGTGGTAATATGAACCCATGTTCGAAAGAAGCAGTGTCCATTCACACACTGGTAAGTATTCCCCCTTCTGATACTTTATGGTGGTAGAAATGGAAACTAAATGCTTGGCTTGGAAGAAGAAAAATATCCAAACTAGATACAAGGAATACCTGAATGTATCTGGAATTTCCCTTTGTAGCTTGGAGAGGCTTGTGTGCAACTGTTGGGCCATGTATGCTATCCAGTAGAAGAAAAAAGGTACTTTACCTAGATTTGTGCGTGCTTTATCATAGAACTGAGGAATTGATATACATTGCACTACTATGATCTACCACCCATAAACTTGAGTATCATCCTCCAATATTACCACCATAGCCATCATAGAGAATAACTCTTTGTTCTTAAATCTTGATAAGGGGATAGGTGAATTGGGCACAGACTTCTCTGAAAGAGTATATGACAGGTTTTGTTGTAGAAATGCCCTAATGTTTGACTCATTGGTGTAATAATTCATATAATTCTCTAAATTGAAATATACTGGTGGAACTGTAGGCTTCCTTCCATAGGCAAAGATGACCTTGATCGTATCTGGGTTGAGTGTGAACATGGCTTCCCCTTTGAAATTTTTTACCACCTTGTGTTTGACATTGTAAATTTTTGCCATTACCTAAATTAGCTTTGGATAAGGATGGAATTGGGGGCATATGTACCAATAAAGCAAATAATGGTACGAGAAAGTGCTTGGATTAGATAGAGAGACGTCTAGGGAGATTCTTGCAGCTATATCCCTCCAAATTTGCTCTGGCTCTTTCCATGTTAATTTTACATCAGTAATATGAGCATCGGGGTCTACAAAACTACTCACTCTCTTGCTTGAGCTTATCTTCTTCTTAGAGGGCATCATTGAAGAACTAGCAGCTAAAGGTGTGTCTGCCATGATCATACCTTGTAACTTGGTAGTAGTCGAAAGAATGAATAGCAGTGCTTGCAGAGCTCTCTGAACAGTCACAGGGAAAGCAAAAGTTGAATAAGAAAGAAGGAAGGTGGATGACAAAAGGGGTATGCATGCTCGTGCCAATATAACATGCAATAACTATTAAATTAATGTCGTGCGATTTCGATTGGAGATACTCATTTCAATGCAAATTTCAAATACCATGTGGAGGTTTGGTCTACATGCCAGTATTCAAAAAGCTACCAATAGTTACTTGTCATTTTTAGTCAGGACCAATGGTTTTCTTTACCACTATACTAGCTAATAAATCGGTGCCACTTTTGTATTAGGCGAATAGATTACTGGCATATCTGCTTTATGCCAATTGACAGGTACAATAGTACCTCAAAAAGGGTATTGTTTAGAGTTTTGAGATTACTGCTTTTATTGCCAACAATACTTTACCATTTTAACATGGCATTGTCTGCTCATTATTATGAGGCCAGGATGTTCATGATGTGGCACCTTTTAAAAGGCCTCCCCTTTTGTCTGATGTGACACTCATTACCAGTTTTGTGAGTGTTGGCAATTTTGGGTACTTTGGGTACATTGCCTTTGCTCAAGTGTATAAGTTGTCATTGATGTCAAGAAGCTCTTGAAGGAATTTGATTTGATGTCAAATAATTTTTTTTGATGAAGGTTACTGGCATGACGGTTTCAAAGGTCTTTTGTAAACCTCAAGTTGGCAGGTTTAAAGATTATGGGTGGATGCATTAGTTTAATGCATTTGGGTCCAGGAGGAAGTATTTATTTAAATAATTAAAAACCTTGTTAAGGTTCCCTTTAATTATTTTTAAATAAATATTAAATTATTGTTTGCAATGGGTTATCCTAACCCATGGCGCTATATTTTAAGATTGTGGGTGCTAGCCAAGACCTCCGTCGACGTGTTAAACTCCTCGCCGATGTCAAGATCTTATGGTAAAAATGCATATAAATCTCCCTCGATGAAAATCAAGAAGAATCCCATCCGTATTTTGAAAAGATTTGCTTGTTGTGAATTCATGATCTACTGTTCGACTGTGTCTTCACCGTTTTCGTGAATCCGTTGTTCATTTTTTTGTACTCGTCGTTTGTTGTAAATCCACTATAAGGTTTTTTTCTTCATGTTCGCATCAGAAGAAATGGAGGAACTATTGTTTTATTTAATCCTTGGCATAGAAGGAACAAGGCTAACAGCGTGAGGTTTAAACCTCATCGTGCGCCTTTGGAGCACCGGTAGCGGCTAGGCTGTTGGCGCGCTACCCAAATGGGAGGTTTCACATTTGAATAATGTGAAAGGGTTTTTCATCGTGAAGTGGACACAGTGGGTGGTGTTAGAATTCGTGCACAATTTCTCCATAGCATGATTTTTGATGTTGGCCAAGGTATTTTCGAAATTAAATTTTCCTAAGTGTATTTTGCTAATGGAGGAAGTTTATTAGAGGGCAAAACAGCTTAGGAGTTATAAGGAGTTTAAAGCTTGTTTTATTTTGATAAAATATTCTTTTGAAGGTGTTGTTTGAAATATCTTATTGCATTCTTATGAGAAATAAATTTTATTTTTGATAAGACTATAAGGGAGAAATAAGGTGTATAAGGGATAAATTTTTCTTGTAATGTTGAGAGTGCTTTTGGTTGATTATGGAAATGAAAGCATGATGTTTTAAGGTTAAAATTGCTTCTTGTGTGAAGATGTGAAACCTTAAGTGGGCAGCTTTGAGATTGACATTTTCTTTCATTAAATTGGTAATAATCAAGCTATTCTTTACTTGGTTAAAGTGTTGGGCTTACTCCTTTTTTGATGATTTGAAAAGTTGTTTTGTGCTATTGTGATTTGAGTTGGTGGATGCTTTTTGTTCAAACAATATTGGAGAGAAAATGAGTTCTACTTGTTTCCTTTTCTAATGTTGATTGTGAAATGCTTCAAGGTTGTGTTTTGAGTTGAATGGTGTTGATTGAACCTTGTTTGATGAGCATTGTTGTTGAAGCCCTAATTGATGGTGAAAAGAACATGAGTATCATTGTTATGTGATTCTTTGCATAGTTGGAAATTTTTGGGGTTTCATGTTCTTGAAAGAAAGCATTCTATCCTATCCATTTCAGATATTGAGTTGAGTTTTCAAATTTGAGATTGATTTTGAGCTGAGTTGATTTGAGTTGAGTTTTGAGATTGGGAGTTGAGTATAGAACATATTGAGTCTCTAACAATTCTCTTTATGCTTCTATGAGTTTGACAAATCATATTGGGTCTCTAACAATTCACCTTGTGATTTCCTACTAAGAAATTTTTTTTTCTTTGTGAGCTTGTTGAGTTTTGGACAGGTTCTGGTGGGGACTTGTGAGCAGTTTTGGACAGGTTTCGGTGGGGACTTGTGAGCAGATTTGGACAAGTCCTAGTAGAAGACTTGTGAGCTGATTTTTATAGTTCTATCAGAGAACTTGAGGACAGAGGTGCATTGGTTCTTTGAGAAGAACCTAAGGACAGATTTGGCAAGTCTTTGAGAAGGCTTGTGTGCAAAGGATTGACTTGTTCAAGAGTTGGATAGATCTGATAGACAGAGGAAGACTTGTACTAGACCGACTGACTATGTTTGGTACAGGTTGCTGAGCTGTTGTGGACATGATCATAGAAGGCAGAGGTCTCTTAGGCTAAGCATTAAGGACAGGAGGTCTTTGGTGGAAAGGAGTTCCACGTGGTGGCAAGAGGTAGAGGTAGTTGATCTTCTGAGGGATCATTTCTAGAGTAGAGGGGAAGGTATCTCCTTTGAGTAGAGGCTCATAAATTTTTATTGGGGGAAGGTATCTCCTTTGGGCCGAGGCTCATAAACTTTGTAATTGGGAAGGATTCCCAAAGAACTTTGAGATAACTTTTAGAGAAAAGTTTTGTGGACGTAACCCATCCATTTTGGGTGAACCACGTTAAAATTGGTGTCCTTTGTGGATGATATTGTGCATTGCTTTGATATTGCTTTGGGTATATTGCTTTACTGTTTTGAAGTATAAAGGAAAAAGTAAAAAGAGGTCTTATACTGTTCACCCCCCCTCTTAGTATAAGCTTGTGTTCTTCAGTGAGTGCCAAATCCACCATGATGCCCAGCTGCCAAAAGGTCACGTCGTCATGGTATTTTTATTTGAATGGGTACTTAAACACCAAAAAGTTGCACCATTGTGATATTTTTCTTTGAATGGGCACTTGGACACCAAAAATTCACATCATCGTTGTGAGACAAACAAAGTCTCCCCAAGATTGAATAATGCTCCACAAGATCAATCACACACAAAAAAGGAAAAAACCACAACACCAATATTAAGTGGTAAAACCCTACTTCAAATGAATAAGGGAAACATCCACTATGAAGCTCACTATATTACTCAATGATTCAACAGTACAAGAATGCTTCAATGTTATGCAACAATATGCATCAACATAACCTACAACACAAGTCAATATGACAAGATATGATAAGATATGATAAGATATGATAATATGTAGTAGAAAACACCCCTATTTAAAGAGAATTTTTTCTACTACAACCCTAAATCTTATCACAATCTATCAAATATTTGTAAGTGCTTTAGTTACTTTCTAATTTTATCACAATCTAATCTTTGAGATATGTGATAAGTGGCATCTATCAGATATTAGAAAGTTATTAGTTACTTTCTAATATTTTCTAGAAAAGGGAAATAACATTTTCCCAAGAAATTAAATATTCTTAGCACCCTTAATTTATTTATTAATTGGGTAGGAATATTTTACATAAGATAGAATTATATTCTAATTCAAATATTATTCTTTAGACTTTATATTTTAGTCTAAGAATAATTTACACAATGTTGCATTACATATTCCAACACTCCACCTTAATGCAATATTTGGGAAAGGAATTATGAGACAAAGAAACATTCTCCCCCTAAATATACAAACGGGGATGAGAATAAAATGAGTAATATAGTTACAATGAGCTTTTATGACCAAGAATGGTCTACAATAAGGCACCAATACAAAATGGGCCAAAATGAGACTACAAGCCCCCAATAGAGTAGCTTCAGATACAAGCAACTTACAAATCCATCCATCAACCACAAGTGGTTGCAAATGACAAGAAGAAAACATCACAAGGGTGTCTTCAGTAAGCCTGCAAAATCCCAAACGGAAGTACCTGCAAGCTACAAGTAGCTCATCATAATATCAGTTAGATACATCATCATAAATATATTCACCATAGCATATATGAATATCCAAATATGATAACAAAACTAATCTAACAAATAGTGAACTATAAGTCATCACAAAAAGATGCCAAGCCATACTTATAGTCACGTGCTATATAGTTGATCAAAAAATATCATGTACAAAGTTACATAAAGCAAACAAGGAGTACCATGATAATGCAAAATCTAAAGTACCATGTACAAAAGTAGCACAAGGCTAACAAAAAAGTACCATGTATAAGAGTTGCATAAGGTATATGAAAATAATAAAGTGTGCACACCGGTTGCATAAAGCCAACCATAAAATATCATGTACAAAAGTAGCATAAATGCTAACAAGAAAGTACCATGATAAACCAATTGCATAATGCCAACTACATAAAAAACATGTACAAAGTTGCACAAAACAACAAGAAAGTACCATGTAAAAGAGTCGCATAAAGCAATTGTATCATATACCATAATTGCACAATGCCATCTACAAAGTAACATGTACAAAAGTTGCACAAGGCAAACAAGAAAGTACCATGTTCAAAAGAGATGCAAAAATCAATTATACCACCAAAGATAAACTCATATATATAGCACAAAACACCTCATAAGGATGAAGTTGTCATCACACAAGTGTAACTACACTTCATTCCCCCTTGAGGACAACTTCATTAAACCAAGTGAGTCTCTCAGCTTACAAAACTGCTCCTTGGGAAGAGGTTTGGTGAACAAATCAGCAGAATTAGAAGATGATGGGAAATACTCCAACTGAATAGTCCCATCCAATACCTTCTCTCTGATAAAATGGGCTTGGATTTCAACATGCTAAGTCCTTTGATGCATTACAAGATTTTTATCCAAGGCAATAGCTGATTGATTATCATGAACTACTATAACCATATTGCAATAAACAACTATAACCATAATGTAATTGAATAAACCAAGATCAAATTGCAATAAGAAGGTAACTAACCATAACAATAATCTTGCAATAAAATAAACTAACTGAAATTGAACCATAAAACATTTGTTAAATGTTAGATAGTCAATAAGTTAGTAAGTCAGTGTTCATTTTAGGTTTTGCTATAGCCTAATGAATTGCCAATTCATCTCACCCAAGGTCAACCAACCCAAAATGGTACAGGTACAAGGACCCGAAAAGGACTTGCTATCGATAGAGTGGATTCTTTTGGATTCAATAGGTGTTTAGAAAATATAAACTGTGTTGCAAGATTAAGTAAATTTTAATCAAATACTAAAGTTGTGGTTAGGAAGTTGATTCATTTTTAACCTTCCTGATTAATATAAAAATTAGTAAATTGCAAGTTAGTTGGTTAGTAGATTTTTTAGTAGCAAGTTAGTAGTTAGATTAGTTGAGATGCAAAATGTAAGAAATATGAACAAGAGATAGTGGAGACACAAAGCAAAACACAAATACTCTCTCTCTCTCTCTCTCTCTCTCTCTCTCTCTCTCTCTCTCTCTCTCTCTTTCACTCTCACTTTCATTCTCTTTTACTTTCATAATGAGAGATACAAGTTACATTAATTTACAATATGCTTCAAGCAAATACTGGAGAGAGATTAGAAGAAATTAATAAAAATAGGGGAAGAGAGTGAAAAATTTGATCCAAAATTGCCTTGGATATTCCAAAACATACTTGGATAACCTTGCAATTAAGTGGTAAAACCCTACTTCAAATGAATAAGGAAAACATCCACTATGAAGCTCATTATATTACTCAATGATTAAACAGTACAAGAATGCTTCAATGTTATGGAAAAATATGCATCAACATAACCTACAACACAAGTCAATATGACAAGATACAATAATATATGATAATATGTAGTAGAAAACACCCCTATTTAAAGAGAAGCTTTTCTACTACAACCCTAAATATTATCACAATCTATCAAATATTAGAAAGTGCTTTAGTTACTTTCTAATTTTATCACAATCTAATCTTTGAGATATGTGATAAGTGGCATCTATCAGATATTAGAAAGTTATTAGTTACTTTCTAATATTTGCTAGAAAATGGAAATAACTTTTTCCCAAGAAATTAAATATTCTTAGCACCCTTAATTTATTTATTAATTGGGTGGGAATATTTTACATAAGATAGAATTATATTCTAATTCAAATATTATTCTTTAGACTTTATATTTTAGTCTAAGAATAATTTACACAATGTTGCATTACATATTCCAACAATCGTGACATTTTTCATTGAAGGGGCACTTGGACACCAAAAAGTCGTGCCATCACGACATTTTTCTTTGAATGGGCACTTGGACACCAAAAAATTGTGCTATCATGACATTTTCCATTGAAGGGGCACTTGGACACCAAAAAGTCATGTCATCATGATATTTACATTGAAGGGGCACTTGGACATCAAAAAGTTGCACCATCACAACATTTTCATTGAAGGGGCGCTTGGACACCAAAAATTTGTGCCATCGTAATATTTTTCTTTGAATGGGCACTTGGAAACCAAAAAGTCGTGCCATCATGACATTTTCATTGAATGGGAACTTGGACACCAAAAAGTTGTGTTATCGCAACATTTTTCTTTGAATGGGGGCTTGGACACCAAAAAGTCACACCATCGTGGTATTTTTTCATTGAAATAAAAATGGAAATGCATATTTACATAAAAATACATACAAGGGAACGAGGAACTTATTCCTTGAAGTACATCTTAAAATGGAAGCCATTCATAGGGATAGGTTAAACATGACCCTGCTCATCTTTCAACTAGAAGGAGTTGTGTTGCTTTCCTTCTATTATCTCAAAAGGACCTTCCCAGAATGCATCAAATTTATCATGATTTCCAGGTTTAGAGTTCTTCTCATTCCATCTAAGGACTAAGTTTCCTTAGGGTAGTCTTCTTTTCAAACCATCCCTTCATGGTGACAGCATGTTTTAGGTGGTGATTGTAGGCCTGTTCCTTTTGCTATTCTGAACATAGAAGTTGGATCAACCTATTTTCCATTGGCTCTATCTTTGTTGTACCAACTTGATTAAGAAACTTTAAAGATAATATTTCTATGTGTACGGGTAGGATTTCTTCTTTGTCATAGACCAAGGAATAAGGATATGCATTGATAGACTTCTTGATAGTTATTCTATCAGCCCATAGTTTTTTATTTATTAAGGAGTGCCAACTTCTCTTGTCTTTTAGAGTTCGTTTCAATATTTTGAATAGGTTTTTATTTGTAGATTCAGCTAGTCCATTTCCTTGAGGATAGTAGTTTGAGGATGTTTTCAAATAAATCCTATATTTGCATGTAAATTCAATCATCTTGGTGCCTATAAAGGATGAACCATTATCTGTGACTAACGCCTTTGGGATGCTGAATATGGTAATCAAAATTTCCACAAATTCTATCATGACCTCTTGGTCTGCTTTTTTGGTGGGTATTGCCTCTGACCATTTTGTGAAGTAGTCAGTGGTTATCAGAATATAATTATGTTCGGTGGATGATTTGGGTTCTATTATTCTGATGAAATCCATCCCCCATTATTGGAAAGGTTCTTCAACCTGGATGGACTTTAGAGGTACTGGAGCATTTATGTTTCTCCCAACGTACCTTTGGCATTCCTCGCAACCTCTAGTTATTTTGAAGTCATCTAAAAAGATGGTTGGCCAGTAGCACCTGGTCTTGATGATCTTCAAGGCAGCAGTTCTTCCTTAATAGTGTCCTCTCGATAATCCTCCATGGAAATCTTCCAGGATCTTCTATTTTTGTTCATATTTTATACAACAAAGAAGTACCCCATCCAATTATTTTTGTACAATCCTTCAGCCTGGATCCAATATCTTCTTCTTTGCAAAGGATTTAAATTTGTTGGGCATCTTCTGGTTTGGAAGTATTTGATCAATTCATTTGCCCAGTTGAGTCATTCTGAGGGTTGATCATTATCTGATATTGCTTCCTGAGTCTGGCAGGCTACATATTCTAGCGAAGCATGCTTGGCAAGTTCTTGGCATAGTGCTTTGCCTCTTACTAGCTTGGTCGGGTGTATTTCTACATCATATTCTTGTATTTTGGTCACCCAACCAGCTCTTGTGTCACCAAGATCTCCTTGTATGATGAAGCTTCATACATTGGGATGGATGGTGTAGACGATTATCTTGCTTTGTGATAAGAAATGCCTAAAAATTTTTAGAGACTTCATTATTGCATATATCTATTTTTCAATGAAGTTATATTTCTCTTCATGTTCCTACATAGTTTGACTCAGAAAGGCTATGGGTATTTCTTCATTGTCAACTCCTTTCTGTGTGAGTACTACAACATAGCTTTCTTGTTCTCCTATAGCGTATAAAATAAAATCCTTGGAATAATCTAGATTTACTAAGATATGGGCTTGATCTATATGTTCTTTGATCTGTTGGAAGGCTTATTTCCTTGCATCCATCCATTTGAACATGACATCATTTTTTAAAAGCTCTATCATTGGTTTGATTATTTGTACAAAGTCAGCTATGAATTTACGTATAAAGTTGATTTGGATGAATAAATACTGCAAACCCTTTTTATTTGGGGGAGGGGAAGATCTAATAGTGCCTTCACTCTATTAGGGTCTATGGCTAGACCAATCTTAGAAACAACATGACCAAGTAGAAGTCCTTCTTCTACAGTGAAAATGGACTTTCTAGGATTTATGGAAATACCAAACTCCCTACACTTTTTAAATATGCTTCTGAGGTGTGCTATGTGATCTCCTTTTTGGTGAGAGAAAACTGTCATGTCATCTAGGTAAATCACTATTATCTTATTCACCAATTCTCTGAACACTACATCCATAGCTCTTTGGAAAGTCACTCCAGCATTGGATAATCCGAAAGGCATTCTCTGGTAAGCAAACGTTCCCCACTTAGTTGTGAATGTGGTCTTAAACTGATCTTCATCTTTGACCCATACCTAATTGTATCCAGAGAAACCATCTAGGAGAGAAAACCTTTGTGCTCCTACTACTGTGTGTAAAATATGATCAATCTATGGAAGGGGGTAATGATCCTTTAGAGAAGCCTTATTTAAATTATGAAATTTGACGCATAACCGGATGTCTCCATTTTTATTTCTGATTGGGACCAAGTTAGCAACCCATGTCGAATGCTTTATTGGGTAAATGATTTTTCCCTTGAGGAGTTTTAGTAGTTCTTGTTTCATTAAGGCTTCAATTTTTGGGTTTACTGGTTGCTACTTTTGTCGAAATGGTTTTGCACCTTCCTCAAGTTCGATCGTATGTTGGATTGTTTATTTTGAATAGACTTTTAGGTCTCTATAGGTCCAAGAAATGATGTAAGGAATTCCTTGCACGATTCTCTAATTTCTTCCATCTCTACTTCTATAGTGTTCACTCCTAATTTGATAGAATTGTCAAGCTCCATTTGAGTTTCTTTGTACCTATGTTTGTCAAATTTCATTTTGTGACTAGTAGACCTATCATTATTATCAAATAGGCTTTCAAGCATAACCAATCCTTTTGGGATGTGGTTATTTTTTAGCTGTATGATGTTTTCATATTCCTCATCTTTAGCCATTCTGTTGTTAGAGCAATTCATCTCATGAACAAGGAAATCCACTATTTGTCGATCGTTCTCAAAAACTTTCCAGAAGGTGTCTTTATCTGGCATAGAAGGTCTATAAATCAACCTGACTATTTTAGAATTTTGGATGACATTGCTTATAGGGCAGAATTTTACCCCTACTGATACCAATAAGTCTGCATGAGTGTTTTTCTCTGGGAATTACCTTTATGTTTAGAGATTCAAAATATTCCAGTAGATCCTAGACTCTGTTTTGGTAAGCTTTAAGATAATGTTGCTTACTCACACATTTTTTAGTAACCTGATTCACTATCAACTTAGAATCACCAAAGATCTGTAGTTGCTTGATGCCCATATTTTCAGCCTTCTTGAGGCCCAAACAGAGTGCTTCATACTTTGTTGTGTTATTGGTGCAGCTCTAGGTTAACCGGTAAGAAAAAACTTTATGCTCACCTATTGGGGAAATTAAGACTATACCTGCTCTAGCTCCATTCTTACATTTGGCCCCATCAAATAAAAGCTTCCACAATTGATCAGTGGGTTGGTTTACCAGAGGGGGATCAAGGGGATCATTCTTCTCAGGTTTCAAAATTGTATAACTCCCAATGTCAATCTCAATCATAGCATTGAAATCTTGAAGGGAGAACTGGTCTTCTTCTTGTAATACATTGAGAGCCTCTTCCATCAAGTTGAGGTCTTCTAGTTCCTCGGTCATCATGTTCACTGTGGTGGACTATTTAATTTCATCTTCAAGCTTTTCGATATGGAAGGTTGATGGTTTTTCATTGAATATCTTCACCCTTTTTCCTTTGAATGGGATTTCCAGGTGTGAAAAATCTATTGATAGATATCCTCCTATATTGGTTATGAATTCTCTGGAAAGGCACATACCAAAATAAGGCTCCAAGTCCACTACTACCACTTCCTATATGATTGTGAGTTGGGGCAACCTGTGGAGTACTATCAGAATATATTTGATTACTCCTATAGATTTTACAGGGGTCCCATCTAGCTGTAATATGCAAGGACTGCTTCTTGTATATTCCATGCCCATGATATCGCATACTACTTTGGGCATCATAATGGTTGCTGCTCTAGAGTCTATCATGCAATTGTGAACAACCCACCCCTCCATTTGAAGAGATAAGTAAAAGGGGGGAGGTATGTTCTTTCCTGAAGTGGATGTCAAAATTTCTTGTGCAGAATCCATATGAGTGGGAGTCTTATTCTTATTCTTCATAGACCTCAAAGATTCCTGCAGCAAATTAATTTTTCCTAGAAGTTGCAGAGTTTCATACATAGTTGCTTTAGAGGAAGTTTTCTTCATTTCCTCAACTATGTTAAACGGGAGGGGTTCAACACTCTTATCCTTTACTGTTGTGTCATACTTATTTCTATACCTCTGAGTAGTTTCAATCCTTTGATGTTTAGTAAGTGAAGGATATCTCAATTTATCTCTTGCTTGCTCTTGTGTTTCAGTTTCTTTCTACTGTGGTGCTTCCTTGTGGGTTTTGGCATCTGTATGGTTCAAAATAGGAGGAGATTTTTCATAAGAAGTCCCTTTCTCAATAGGGTTCCTCAAAGGCGAGGGAACTTTCAAGGGATTAAGATCTTTGGGGTCAACTTGTATGGGTTTCTTTCCTAACCTAGTAAGGATAACTACTTATTCCACAGAAGACATCATAATATTATGATTCTCTTCCCTGATTATGTTTACTTATCTCTTTTGGCTTCTTTCGACATTTTTCCCAGCTACTTGTTGTACTTGATGTTGATGAATCATGCAAGAAGTTTTTCTGTGAGGGTCATTACATGTAGAACACTAGATTATTGATTCTACTGAAGCATTACTGGGTTCACTATCTTCATTGGCATAAATCATACTAGATTTGTCATAGTTCCTAGCGCTCATAGAAGCTTGATCCCTAGTTACTTGTGGAAATATTTTTGATTGGGAATTTTGTTTTGCCTCTCTGCATTCCATGGATATGAATTTGTTTGACATGGTCTTATAGGAAGCTTGTAGATCTTGCAGAACTACCATTTGGGGATCTGGAGTTGATGGGACCATAGCCGTGGGGAGTGCGAGAATGGGGGGAAGCATTGGGAGCATAGGAGGAGCTTGAATTGAGGGGATGCTAGGTTGTCCGGTCCACTTGGGGAGACTGTTATTAGTTGGGCAGGTGGTATTTGATGCCTAAGGTAGATTTGGAAAAATAGGCATCGTGGATTTAGGTGGGAAATGACCAATAGCAATCAGGTCATTTTTTGTCCTTTGTGCTTCTTGATAAACCTCAAGGAAAGTGCATACATGAGACTATCTAATTGCCATACTTATATCTAAGTTGAAAGCTCTCAAAAAATAATACATTGCTTGTTTGTGAGTCAATCTCAAACCATCAGGTACTCTCTGCTAGGTTCTGCTAAATCTGATATTAAAATCCATGATCTCTTCTTGTGGATGCTTCTAAAAAATAGTGAACTGGTTCATTAGGGAGAAGGGATATGTCTACTCATTGAATTCTTCCACTAATTTTTCAACAAGTTGGGCCCGTGTAGCTATATACTGATTTTCAAGAGCTCTATACCAATAGAGCATTTTCCCTTTCAAGGAAATTACTAGTAATCTTATCATAACATCCTCTTCCTAAATGTCATGGATGGGGGCCAATGCAGCCACATCTAGACAATGTTCATAAGCCATATTTACAGTACCATCATACTGGGGTAGAGCTTTTAGGGCTACTACTGGGATTGGATGTTGAATTTCTAGGTTCAATGGTCTTGTATGGTTACATGTAGGGTAAGGCAAAATCAACAGATTCCTAGCCATTGCATTTGGATAGATAACTAGAGCTAAAGTCCTGTTAGCAGTAGCACTAGGAAGATCTATAGGGAAAGTGTCAGAGCATTTTGAGTTGTTGATGTAAGCAAAAGTTGTTCTAGCAACCAAAAAAGGGTTAGCCTGGAGGCTACCAAGGTGCAGTTTGAAGAACTCTATGGGTTCTTCTAAATGTTTTGCCTTATATTTGGTTATCATGAAATACGATTCATGACCAGACTCTGGGTAAGGTATTTTATAAGGTTCTCTTCTGGTGTGGAGTCACCAGGTGATATAAAATATTGATAGGGCAAATCTATTCACCAGGGCTTTGATCTATATAATGCATAGGATTTGGGTCCCACCAGGTGTTCCAAAAAATATTGGAGCAAAATCTACCTTCGGTTATTTTTGTGCCCAAGACTTTGCCAACATTGAAGGACCAGGTGAGAACAAAGTCTACCTGGTTTGATCTCTAGAGGAGGTTGGTTCCTTTGTTTCTTTTAGGGAAAATGGAAAGAGAAGGAAATGCATAAAGAGAGGGAAATATAGCTAATGCTAGAGGATTAAAATGGTACAGATTAAGCAATAGCAACAAATACTATCACAACCTATTTTAGACAAGCATAATAAAATCTAAAGCAAAAACTTAAACCCTTAGTGAATGCTTTATGCTAACACAGTTCTACTTGCAACATCAAATTGCAGATCTTAATATAATGTTAATGCAAGAATCTAGATCCAAAATTGATGCAGATTACATTCAAACAAGATTTAATTAGCAATAGATAACACATACATACTTGATTTCACAACACCAATGAGCCAAGAACCAGAAGGTAGATCTTTATTTAGCTTTCATAAGTCTATATACATAGCCTTATAAATGCCTAAGAGCCGATCATTTGTTTGGATCACTCATTCTATATATAAGAGTTTTACATAACAGAAAACTAAAATTTGTTACAAAAGTATGCTTATAGGCTCAATCTGGTATAGGAGGAATTTAAAGAGTGATGGAGCTCCTAACTGGAAGAGGTTAGCATATTCTTGTTACATCAATATTTATCTGATCTTTCAAACTTTGTGGCCTCCGTGGCCTTCAAATGTTGTGCCATCATGACTTTTGGCCACTGCTTGGTCCTTGACTATTAAAATATCATGCCATCATGACCTTTAGCCACCACTTGGTCCTTGACTATCAAAATGTTATGCCATCATGACCTTTAGCCATCGCTTGGTCCTTTACTATCAAAATGTCATGTCATCGTGACCTTTAGCCATCGCTTGGTCCTTGACTATCAAAAATATCACATCATCGCGACCTTTAGCCAGTGCTTGGTCCTTAATCAAAATATCACACCATCATGACTTTTTGCCACTACTTGGTCCTTGACCATCAAAATATCATGCCATCATGACCTTTAGCCACCGCTTGGTCCTTGACTATCAAAATGTCATGCCATCACAACCTTTAGCCATCGCTTGGTCCTTGACTATCAAAATGTCATGCCATCATGACCTTTAGCCACCGCTTGGTCCTTGACTATCAAAATGTTATGCCATCATGAATTTTTGCCACTACTTGGTCCTTGACCATCAAAGTATTGCACCATCATGAACTTTGGTCTTGGTCTACTCCATTACTTCTAAAATATTGTGCCATCATGACTTTTTATTTCTACACTTAGTATTTGGAGGAGATTATTCCTTCTTGCCCTGGATGTGGTCATTTTGACCAACACCACCTTGACTAGTCATATCATTGAGTAGCTGGTTGACTACAAGTTTGAAAATAGCATCCACTAAATTATTAATATATGAGCTAATCCAACAATCTCCCCCACATTGGGAGGTATTAATAGAAATTTTGAAATCCATCGAATTGCAATCTCAAGATCCTAATGCCTTCAATAACTTTGTGGGGAGCATTCAAACATGCATGGAGTCTTTCGTAATATTTTATAACTTTGAGATTAAGCCAATCTCATCAAGATCAATAGACTCTCCATTGTATATCATGGCTCTAATTGATAAGAAACCTTTCAAGAGATTCCTCATTGATACTGGTTTATCTATCAATATTATCACCACATCTACTCTTCATCATTGGAACCTTACTCCATCTCACATCACCAAATCATCCTTCACCCTCAAAGCATTTAACAATGCTTTGTGTTCCATGGTTGGCACTATTGTTTTACCCATCGAAGTAGGGGCTAAAATGTTTCACATAGTGTTCCACATCTTGGAAAGATCCATGGTGTACAATTTACTCCTTGGAAGATCTTAGATGAGGGAAATGAGATGTGTCCCCTCCATTTTACATCAATGCTTGAAATATGTCCATGAGGGATAGGTACATTGCATACTAGCGAACGTCGAGCCGTTTAAGTATTGCCATCTCATCTCAAATACTTATGATTCCATGCTCCCTTCCACTCATATTTACCTATCATTGTCATCCAATCCATCCACCACTTTGTCAACCTCTTCATAAAAGGATCCCATTCCTGAAGATCTCCCCATCACTAACCATCATCAAACCTCCATTTCCCTATCATCTTCATCAATGACTGCATGCACATGTGGTCACAATTAGTACATGTCATCAACATCATTGTATTCCACATCATCATAAACCATTCCAAAATCCTCCCAATTGAATCCATCTTCTTCACCTAATGTCTTACAAGTCAAATTAATAGATTGTGAGATACCTCCATTTCTACCCTTTCCCTATCCATTGCCTGACCATGATCCTCCCATATCATACGAAGTCAAAGTCCACCTCACCAATATTGGTATTGGTGAATACGTGGTCGATGACATCACCATCACACCCCTCACCATCCCTAGTGCTAAGTATTTTGATCGCCCATGTGACCAACCTTTAGCAATAGGAGTAGTTTACAATATGGGTTCAGCTCCAAATAGCATTAATTTTGTAAATGGGGTATTGAATCTTCATCAAGCCCAACAACCATAGAAGAGCCCAAAGAATCAAAACTTGCCAATATTTCAAACATGTCAATATTTCCATATTGATATTTCCACATTATCTATTAGCAATGCCATGACCTAGGATTGCATGAATAGGACATGCATCAACCTATCAATGTTTCATATCAATAGGTGCATGATCGTTCAGATATAGGTTTCCACCCACTTCTTACCATCTCTTCTTTTGAACAAGCCTTCCAAAGGCTTAACCTCAATTCAGGATAAGAAGCCCTCCATCCTGATAATTCTGATGAGAAAATCTATGAATATTTTGAACTTATATCGATAATTTTAGATGAATCTGAAGAAGAATCAAAGCCCATCATTCCCCATACTGAACCATATGAGTTTTATCTCAACACATTCCCTATCCATGAACCCATTTTTTATTTTCTTCTTCCACAAAAGTGAGTCGTACCTACTGGTGAACCACCACCTCCATTCCATAAGCCAACTTGTAACATATGTACATAATTCAAAAAAATGGTTATCACCACTACAAAAAAAAATCAAAAAAAAAATCAATCAGAAATAAATAAAAAATCAATCAAAAACCAAAAATATGTTTGCTTTCTTTGCATCACATATGTACATATACCATTTAATAAAACATGTTTTGTGTTTCTTGTTGTTTTTTAGGTTAACCAAGCTTCTAGCATTGATTCCTAGGTTCCATCCATTCCATACAGCCTTATCCACCTTGCCCATAAGTCAACGTGAAACCCTATTGATTTATGAACCCCGCTACACAATCCATACGATCTAGCTGAACCAATTCTAATCGACATAAGACTTATTGATATGTACTAGATTTCCTCACCTCCAACCTTTACCAAATTTATCTTATTCGAGGAATTTTTAAGGGCTTCTGCCAACTACATTCCTCCCTTCCCTCCACCTTCACCTTTGGATCCTAAGTTTTTCTAGATAGATATATATGAGGATAATCTAGAAGATTTTTATGACATCTTAGACAACATTCATCTGATCCCTACACCCCATCATCTTGAGGAAGTTTCCCACATGTCTATTAAATATACTATCGATGTGGACCTTAGTTTAGACAAAGACAATCCTCAAATTATCAAGCTTGGTAAAAGCTTGTCACCCGATGAAAAAGAACAATTTATTTCTCTCCTCAAGATGAAGAAGGGTATATTTGCATGGTCATACAAGGGCATGCCTGATCTTGACCCTAGTTTGGTTGTTCATAATCTCACCTTATAGCTTGATGCTAAGCCATTCAAACAAAATCTTAGGAGAATGCATCTTATCGTGGCCCTCTTGGTTAAAATAGAGCTTCAAAAACTCCTATATGTGAACTTCAGAGTTCCTATCAATTATCCTGAGTGGCTCTCAAACATGGTATATGTTGCATAAGCCTAACAGGGTGATACGCATATGTACTAACTTTTGATATATTAACAAACTGTATCCTAAGGGTGACTTTCCTCTCCCAAAAATCGATACTCTTGTCAATACCTATGCTGGCCATGAAATGCTTTCACTCATGGATGGTTTTTTAGGGTACAACCAGATTCGAATAAAACCTGATGACCAACACAAAATAGCATTCACTACACCTTGGAAACCTTTTTTTTACAAGGTGATGCTCTTTGGCCTCAAAAAAGCAGGTGCCACTTATCAACGTGCCATGACATATATTTTCCATGACTACATGCATAATATTATCGAAGACTATGTGGATGATCTCTTGGCTAAATCTAAAACTTGACAAGAACATATTGGTGTATTGGAGAAAGTTTTTGATCGACTCCTAGAGCATAATTTAAGGTTGAATCCCAAGAAATGTGTCTTTGGTGTTACATCGGGCAAACTTATAGGATTTATTATCTCCAAAAGAGGCATTGAGGTGGACCCTAACAAGGTCAATACTATCCTAGAGATGCCTCCCCTAACTAACTTAAATGAATTACGTAGTTTACAAGGAAAGATTCAATCAATATGTTGTATTATTGCGCAACTTTCTGACAAAAGTAGGTCAATCAATCATCTACTACAAAAGGGGTACCATTCTCTTGGATAGATGAATGTCAAAAATCCTTAAATGACATTAAGCAATACCTAGATTCTCTGCAAGTTTTAGCTCCTCCTCATTTGGGGGTCCCATTTTATCTTTACATATCAGCAACAGACTTTGCATTAGGGACAATTCTTGCATAAAAGAATGAACAAAATCAAGAGCAAGTTGTCTACTACATTAGTCAAATATTGGTAAGCTATGAAACTAAATATGCTTATGTAGAAAAATTATGCTTAGCAGTGGTTTTTGCTACTAAGAAACTTTGAGATTATATGCTTAACCACACAACTTACATCATAGCTAGATAAAATCACCTATGTTATATGTTGTCTCATACTTACAATAATACCTGCATCGCTAAATGGATAGTGTTCCTTACAAAATTTGACCTAGAATTCATTAGCCAAAAATCCGTTAAAGGGTAGGTAATATCTGATCAACTTACAGAAGCTCCACTACCTAATGATCATCCCTTGATTATTGAACTCCCAGATGATTCAGTATTTGTTGTCACTAAAAAATAAGAAGATGTCATTCCAAAGGAAGATGTTGATATCACACTATTATTTGATGGCTCTAAGTGCATGAGATGTCAAGGTGTTGGATTCTATTTCACACACCATAGGGGGTACATGTCCCCTATTCATTCAAACTAGACTTTCAATGCATAAACAACACCGCAAAGTATGGATCCCTAATCTTAGGTCTTCAATCAACTATGGCTATGAGCATTAAGCCTATCAAGATATTTGTTGATTCTCAACTTGTTGTAAAGCAAATCAATAGAGAATACCAATGCAAAGAACCTACCATTAAGCTTTATCACAAAATATCAATGAAGTTTCTCTCTAAGTTTGATTCGTATGAAATCAATAGTTTACCACATTCAACTAATAGATTTGTAGATGCTATGGCCTCCCTTGGATCCTTGATTCCAAAAGACTCCTTTGGAGAGGTACAACTCTTATAATTTCAATGATCTCTAAATCTATAATTTCTCATGCTGAGTCAAAATATGAAAAGGATATTTTCTTTATCCAATCAAATTCATATGAGCCTTGGTCGAGCCAAATAGTAGCCTTTCTCAAGTTTGGAACACTCCCATTTGACATGTCTCGAACTGCCAAGCGTACTTTCAAGAAAAAGGTAGCATGTTTCATTCTTTTGGTGGACGTGTTGTATAAATGTGGTTATTATGGAGTCCTCATTCATTATCTTGAGGCTAGCAAAGCTCAAAGATCCATAATTGAAGCCCATGATGGTACCTATGGTGATCATTTTAGTGGAATGGCCATTGCAAAGCATATTCTATGCATAGGTTATTATTGGCCCGTATGGAATGTGATTGTTGCACCTATGTTAAACATTACAAAAAGTGCCAAGAACATGATAATATAACTCATGTACCATCACAATCTTTATAGTATATATAATTGTTAAAATTTCACCTCCTTCCTCAGGACAACATACATTCATCATCACAGCCACTGAATACTTCACAAAGTAGGTTGAGGTAATTCCTCTAACTAGCACAATAGGACCTAGAATTATGGATTTTATACTTCATCATATCATTTGTCATTTTGGTATCCCCTCAAAAATCACTTCAGAGAATGGCAAGTCTTTCAAGAACAAGGATTTTTGAGCACTTTGCGATAAATATAACATTCAACATAGTTTCTTGACTCCTTATTACCCATAAGTAAATGGATAAATTGAAGCTTCCAATAAGACCTTAATTATTATTCTCAAGAAATTGGTCAAATAAAATTATAGAGATTGGCATACACAAATTCCCTTAGCATTATGGGCTTATCAAACAAGCATTTGCATGCCTATAAGGGAAAATCTATTTTCATTGGTCTATGGAGCCGAAGCAATCATGCCTCTTGAACTCAATATCCCTTCCTTGGGAATTTCTTTGTAGGAATTCATAGATGAGGACACTGCTAGACAAGCACATCTTGACCAACTCACACTTCTTGATGGGAGGTGATTCAATGCTTTAGAGCATTTATGAGTTTATCAAGACCGCCTCAAGCGTGCTTATAATACCAAAGTTCATATACGTGAATTCCAAGTGGGAGATCTTGTCCTTAAATAAAACCAATAAAACACCAATGCATTGTGGCACCTTCAGGATAAATTCATGGCTAATTGGTTAGGTCCATACATAGTTACAAAAAGAGTGGGTAAAGGTACTTATAGGCTTGCTAGTTTAGAGGGAGAGGAAGAATCTAAACCACTTAATGTTATACACTTGAGAGAATTCTATGCATGATTTTATTATTATATATACATGGCTAATACACAAAAATATTTGCATACACTTCATTCATAGCATTGCATTTGACTTGCATTTACACTCCCAAAGAAAACAATGCATTCGCCTACATTTCACATTGCATTTTGTAAAATTGTACATCATACATTGGATTCACATCCACATTTTACATTTCATATTAGGGATAATTTATTAATTTTAAGGTCTTCATTGGTCCAACAAAAGTCATGTTGCCTTAATCAGGGGCACCTTCATAATTTCATCCACAAATTCCACAAAGTCAAATTGCCATCAGCACAAGCCACATTCACAAAATCCTAGGTGTTTTTGGTCACTCAGCCACTCCTCATGTTTTAAGCAACCTCCAAAATACATATTGAGTTATTTTTAGGACCATTGCACATATACACTAAGAAAAATCTAGATTTTTGAACTGAGTCCAAAAACATTCTTGAACCAAGCACAACTTTCACATCTTAAAAACATCTTGTGTCAAAAAGGAATAACACCATACTTGGTATAAACCTCGAGGTGAAAAGGGTCATCCTTGATAGTTCCATCATGCAACATAGTCCATAAAAAAATTGGTTCTCACCACTATCACAATTCCAAAAATAAAAGAAAGAGTAGGGATAAATCCCTAACAAAAACTCTAAATATTTTTATCACACACCACTGATCAATTGAGTTGTAAGGATCGTACTACATTTTTAGTCATATGGTTAGGTAGTCATCCCCAAAACTTAAGAGAACAAAAATAAAAGTCATGGACTATGGATTTAGCCTCCACCAGAGCTATAGATGCTTGAATGGCAGTGGGGTACGCTCATGCATGGTGACATATCTCTTTTAAAAGAGATATATAATCGCTCATACATACAAGTTGGCCTCTTGATTCCAACCATAATAGGTTTACCCAATTTGCTCAAGATGAGTTAATGAACTCACTTGCACACACACTGGTTCTTGATTGTCTAGGGTCATTACCATACTCTTGATTTGATAAATAAATTCACTACACACACATTTGGTCCTAGAAGGATTAGGCAATTTTAGTGGGTTTTTTTATGCCACTGGGATGTTTGAGTCTTTGAAAAACAAGCAGTCTTCCATATAAACATCCATATCTTCTTCCATATCAACATCCATATCTTCTTCCATGTCAACATCCATGTCACTTCATGAGTCATTCATCCTATATGCCACCAAGTTTGGTGCCCCTGATTAAACAACAATGCTAAAAAAAAGGATCAAGCAAATATCTAAACTATAAATGAGCATTAGCACATGTCATATTGCATTAATCATCCATATATTCCATCCATAACATATCATATGCATCAATCATAAATATAAACATACATTCAAAAAAATCATTCCACAAAAACATTCACACAAATATATAACACAAAAGGTAAAAGCCATATATATATATCGATAAATACCAAAAAGGCTACATACAATGGATCACCAAGTCTCATGTACAAAAAGTGCATCTAAGCACTAGTTGCATCCTCCAAGAAGATGCCTATGACCTAACAGTAGCCCTAGATCTAGATCTATGCCTAGCACTCTCGAATGCAAGAGAGGTTGGAGGATCTGGAAGTGGAATATGATGTTCAATCAACCTATCCTCCAATACCTCAATATATCTATGTTGAGAGTGAAGTTTTTGTATATTGATCTCATATCAATGCTTCCTCTCCACTAGCTCTACCTAGAGATCCGTAATCCTTGCATCCCACTCCACCACCTACTGATCTAGTTATGACCACTCCTCCTCGCTCTAGCCTGGGGGTACATTTGGAACCTCCTCCATATCCTCCCTATCTCTGCCATCTCCCCCAACCTTAGGAATCTACTATATCACACCCTTTACCTTATGTCTTTAACTATAATATCAAAGGCATCGATGTCTCTTATAGGCATCTTGGGTCCCCTCACCCTATATATTTGGGGAACCCTCATATTGAGTCTCCTAGGTACCCTCATCCCTAGCCTCTCGACCGCCACTCGCATCAATCGCTCATCAAGTTGGTACCCATTGTGGCTGCATTGCAAACCATACATCATACTTCATAGTCATCCTTGCATCCTCCACATCTAGAATTTCCACCTCCTCATCATCCTCCAAGTATACCCTCCATGGCTTCATGCATGGTAGCCTTATCTCATCCTGATACCTCCTGTATTGTATCGACTCATCAGGAACATTATGCCTTAGCCCAAATTGGTAGATTACTCACAAGAACTAGAAGTACTTCACCTTACTTCTATACCTACCAATCACCCACCTACCCTACCACACCTATCTTAGATTCTCTCCATCCCCAATCCACTGAGCACCCATCCATGGCCTCCATACCATTTGGGAAGATGTCAATCCTGCCCATAGATCCCTATACAATTGACTCATTCTCACCAGATGACCTGGCTACATCACCTTTGCCAATACCCATTGCCTATCATAGGGCTACTCCCAACTAGACTACCTCCACTAACCTCACCTCCCTAAGCAACTCCTACTCATCCCCTGTAATCGCCTTCCTCATCCTGGGGATGTACAACAAAAAATGGTGTCGAGCCTCCAAAACTCTAAGCTACAGCACAACACAAAACATTTGTTAATAATTCATAAAAAAACAACAAAAACTTTGCACAATACACAATAAACAATTATTTACCTCAGTCGCTCGCACCCCAGTCACAACCCTGTCCACCACACCAGCTCCCTCCACTGCCATAGCTTCTACACTCCAAACGCCTCACTCCTCACTCACCCTTCACTCCTTAGATGTAGGTTCTCAAACTCCACAGACACATAAATGAGCTTTAATCTTACCAAATAAGATTATAGCTGCTTCAGGTACTTTGAAGCACCCATGGGTTTTCTTGGCACACTGAAGCGCCTATGAGCATTTTTGTGGATCGTAAGCACTTGTGGGCGTTTTGCGTCAACATTGATATAAGCCAAATAAGCACAAAATAGTAGCTACCTCCAACCAAATAATTCCAAATTTCACTCACCAGTGCATTCCATAATTTTATCAAGTTTTGTGAAGATTATTACTGATTTGGATGCATAAATATCATATGCAACAACATTGACCAAAATTTACCAAACAAATTCCAAAAACACCTAAAATGACCCAAATCTTCACAAAACGGCCATCATCATTCATATGATCACTCACACATCATTTGCACATCATTTCACATCATCATTTCCATATTTTCCAAGTTCACATAACATGCAAGTGAATCTTGTATCTAGTGGATTATTCTACACACTCGACAATTGCAGTGATTTGCATCCATGCAATTTGGTAAGATGAATAGCTTAAAATAAGGACACTTGACCATGATCATCATAGCTTATCTCCTTGCTCAAAATTACAATCATATTTGTTATTTACTCATATTTAGAATGAAACACTGCCAAGAAAAATTTGCATAACCGTTGTCATTGATGGCCTAGTTTGTGAGGCTTAAAACATGAACAAAACATAAATTTCATCATTCAAAATCTCCTTAACACCTTAGAGATAGGCCCTAGTTAGTATGATTGCTTCCATTTTGGAATTATGTGAAGAGTTTTCCACAGTCAATAGCAGACCATCCAATTTAAATTTCTTTGCATCATCATTTTGCATATCAATGATGCTAAAAAGGCAAAGTGTTTCAATAGCATCGAGTCACCCCAAATCTGGAACAACTACTTTTGGTTTTAACTTTCCCGCAATGGGATACATATTACATGATCATAGCATCTACACTTGGAAAAATCCCTTCATTTTTTAGGGCAAATAATAGATACAATCATATCACAAAGTTTAAAACTCCCCTTCCCACCATTGGGGCAAAAACAGTATCAAATTTTACATCATTCATATCATCCTCATCACCTCACATTTTTCATAGAACCCTTCATCTATTGGGGCAAAACAGACACATAATATCACATTTTCCACTAACACCCTTCCCACCATTGGGGTAAAAATGGTATCACATTATCCATAATTTATTTGCACGGATTTTTCAAATGGCTCGTGAGATTCATCTGTAACCTCATTCGCCAATTTATGGGGTAAGCTACACAAAATTTTGAATTTTTTTATTCTTTTATCTTCAAGTTCGTATTCAAAGAAGAGAGAAGTTGCTTATGTACCTCGCTAAAATAGGTGTCTCATGTTTTTGCATTACATTGTGTTTCACACAACGTAGTATAAAAACGGGCATCTATAGACACCAAAATCTAGCCATTCATCCTTCATCCAGGCTTTCCCGCCATTTCCACCACCAAAGCATAGCCAATTTGTCCACTATCCATATTTTCCCGCCATTCCCAATCATTATTCACATTTATTTATATATATTTATTTTATATATTTAAATATAATATTTTATATTATATTTTAATATATATTTAATAAATATGTGTTTATTTAAGTGAATTAATCCTAGCCATCCAATTTCATTTAATCCCGACCACCCATTTACATTAATTTATGCCACACCCTATATTTATTATCTACCCTTGGATATGCTTTAATCTCAACAACATGATTAGTGTCGTTGGAACCCTAGCATGCCTTAGGTTAGATTATAAATAGGACCTATTTTTATGGCTCAACCCTTGATTCCTAATTCTAAGTTCCTTGAGTACCCTAAGTGCTTGAGTTTTCTAAGTATTTGAATTCTTTGAGTGCTTAAAATTCTTAAGTGCCCTAAGCCACATCGCATTACTTTGACCACCATATTTGCTCATCGTAACCCCCCATCACTTGGATTTTGTAGAATCCTTCTCCTCATCCCCAAGTGCCCACAGGCATTTCCTACAGTATCTAGGCACCCGTAGGCATTTTATACTATCATTCCTAAAGACCCCCTAGCCTCTAGGTGATGCTAGGGCATCACCACACTAGTCACCTGCATCAAACATCATGCATCAAAAGACAATAAGTAAGATAGATCCATTATTTTATTTATTTCATGCATGTGTTTCTATTTTTGTTCACTTTATTTACAGCATCTAGTTAGGTTTTATCATTGCTTATAGAGGGCCTCATACTGTGGAGCCCTCACATGTATTACTAACTATTTTGTTGTGTCCTTGTGTGCAGATCTAGAGCACTACATCAACATCTAGAGTGACCTAATATTGGATATCAAAAAGCCCACTCAACCCTGTTGGTATTAAGACGCACTTGAAAACATCACAGCTCTACTTTTTAGGGTTTTAGAGAACCCTAACACCTTGTAATATTGTATCAAAAATATTAAAGGATCCAAGCTTGTAAAAAATGGAGTTTCTAGGCTCCCCCCATCAATAAAGAATTTATTCTATTGTGCAATCTTGTGTTACCTTGCATTTTATTTTATTCAAAGCATTGTCTGTGTGTTGCGTTTTGCATCTTTCAATCACAAAATCCCCTTGCTTTTTATGGTATAGGTTTAGATCATGTGGACTTCTCTAGAAACCATGCTTCTCAATATGTTTATCTATTTTTATATATCGAGATCTAAGAGCTTTTTTGAGACCATAGATAGATTTAATCAATTTAAACACCTTCATTTCTTATCTAAATGTATTAAATCCCTCTGGTTGAGTCATGTAGACTTCTTCCTTTAGGTATTTATTAAGGGATATTTTTTTGAAGTCCATTCGATGAATATTGTAGATAAAATATTTTGGTAGAGAAAATATATTTTTTTTTATATTTATCTTAGTAGTAGATGCAAATGTTTCTTCATAGTCAATTTCCTCCTTTTGCTCATATCCCTTGGCTACAAGTTGCATATTGTATTTATCAATGTTTTTATTTGACTTATATTTGGTCTTGAATATCCATTTACATCCAGTGGAATTCTTTCTTGATGGAATATCAACAAGATATCAAATATTGCTCTTTATTAATGCTTAATATTCAACATATATAGCATCATTTCAAGGAGTATTTTAAAAATATTTTTAAACTATGAATGGTTTAAAGGTTTGTACAATAGTGATCATTAAGGCCATACTCACCTTGTTACAAACCATGATGCATATCCTTGATCTTATGGTAGATGTGTCTAGAACTTCATATTTTGTTAAATGTTTTAATATGCTAGTGTACCACTTGGATACTTTTCTTGTGTGATGTGGTGGATTAGATTAATCTACATCATCATTATTATATAGAGAATGATCCTCATGGATATCTTTATTATATTGTTCATCACTATGAAGTGTTGATATAATTGAATCCAATATAGATTAATATGCAAAAGATGAGAGTGGATCATTCTAACATGAATAACATATAAATTTTTGGTAGACAAATCATTTTAGTTTGTAAATATTTGACATATTACTATAGCCTAGTAGAATGCATCAACAAGATATGTCATCCAATTTGTATATCTTCTCCTTTGGAACATGCAAATATGTTGTGCATCCAAAATATAAATATAAGAAAGCGATGTCTTTAATCGTACCCATACTTCTTTAGGAATGATATGATCAAGTGCAACAATGGGAGCATAGTTAAGAAAATAAATTATGGTATGTGTTGCTCTATCCCAAAAATAAGGTGCAAGTTAAGAATATTTCAACATGCAACTAACAATTTATATGATTGTCCTATAATGATGTTTTAAAATATCATTCTATTATAGTATGTAAGTTGTCTTCAATTGTCAACAAATTCCATGTTGCTTCAAGAAAGTAGAAATTCATTACTAATGAATTCCACCCCGTTATGAGTGGAGTACATGGATCCAATGACTAGAAAATATTTCTAATTGTTATACAAGAATTATACCCGTATTTTGTAAGTATGATAATCAACAAAAAGTTAAAAATAAGAAGAATACCTTGTATGGGCTTACCTAAATGTGGGATGACATGTATGTGTGTTAAAATACTACATGACTACCAACATGCACATGAGGTGTTTTTTGAAAATGATATTTGCATGTTGAAGAACACAAGCTTATATTGAGAGGGGGTGAACAGTATAATATAAAACTTTTCACTTTTCAATCCAAATGATAACAACAACAATATCAATACAGTAATTAAATAATGTACAAATCATCACACATATGAGAGACACAAATTTAATGTGGTTCACCCAATATGGCCTACATCCACGAAGAAATATTGCTCATAAATTTCTTAATAAATTTTATGGGCACCAACCCATAAGAGACACCAATCCCCTATTATAATGTTTTTGAATAACAATCCACAGGAGACACCAATCCCCTCTTAAGTTCATGGACACCAATCCACATGAGACACCAATCCCCTCTCAAGTTCATGGACACCAATCTATAGGAGACACCAATCCCCTTTTAAGTTCATGGACACCAATCCACAGGAGACAGTAATATCCTCTCAAGTTCATGGACACCAATCCATAGGAGAAACCAATCCCCTCTTAAGTTCATTGATACCAATCCACAAGAGGCACCAATCCCCTCTACCGGTTCGTGGAATCTGATTCACAAGAGACACCAATTCCCTTTACTCTTATTCATGGAATTCAATCCATAGGAGATACCAATATCCTATGCTCATAATTCTGGGCCAAAATCTACTTAAGTCTTCTCTCAAATATTCTCATAAATCCTACTCAAATCTACTCTCAAATTTTCTCACACATCATGCTCTAAATCTTCTCACAAAACCTACTCAAATCTACTCCAAAATTTTCTCTTAAAACTTGCTCAAATATGCTCCAAAACCTGCTCATAAAACTTGCTCGTAAAACCTACTCATAAAACCTGCTCAAATTTACCCCAAAATCCTACTCAAATTTGATCCAAACAATGGTCATCTATTCCTAAATATTGCATAATGATGTCATCAAGTTCTTCATTTATTCTTCAATGTGTTTTCCTCAACTAAAGCAATTCAAAAATATTCTACCTAGAATTATTTTATCTTCATGAACATATAGAGAATGATATGCACTAATAAATACCCAATATGTTCTTCACATTCATTAAGTCTATCGCTTTCACATGTCTCACATTTATTACATAAAAATGTACCTTTAGTCTAGCACTTGATAACTGACCTGGTAATTGCTGATTTACACATTTCCTTCCCTTTAGTGGAAAGCTGAAAATGTCCTTCTTTTCAATTGAATCCTTTCACACTATCATTGCACTATGTGACACTTTGACTTGCTTTAAAACAACCCTTCTATTTTTGTGAGACTATACTATTTTTCTTATTTCCACATTCACTTCAAAACCAATCACAATGCACAAATTTGTCCTTCTCATCTACTTCCAAAATCAATCATGAATAATGTACAAATTTGTTTCTCAAATCTTATCTATAACCCTTGCACATTTACTCCCAATTTCCATCAAATCAATGCACAAATTGACTCATAAATCTGATCTATAACCCTTGCATATTTACTTCCAATTTCTATCAAATCAATGCACAAATTGACTCACAAATCTAATCCATAACCCTTGCATATTTACTCCCAATTTTCATCAAAGGTAATGCACAAATTTGCTCTAAAATCTGATCTATAATCCTTGCACATTTATTTCCAGTTACAAGCAAAAATAATGCACATCCAATAATTCCTTATACCTTCCACTATATGACAACAAAAATATTTTCCTCAAACATAATCACTTTGAGAAAGGAATTAAATCACCATACCTCTAGATCTGTCTCCATGATGATGATGAGATTTTTGCATGAGATTTCCAAACCAGTCTTAACAACATGATTTTCCTTTTGTTTGTGCCTTCAAAAATTGGTTAGCAATTCTCTCTTTGTTTTCTTGATTAATATCAAATCAACCACTTTTTTAAAAACCCTTATCAAAAACATATACAATAAAGATTGAAAATCACACCTTATATCTCCCTTTTGAAACTCTCAATATAAAGCTTTATTAATAATAAAAACCCTTTATATCTTATATTATAACATGCAAAATACAACTTTTAAAAAATAACAACCTCATACCATATAACTCCCTTTTATAGCATGCAAAAATTCATTTTAAAATTTTCATAACACACCTTATATCTCCCACTCAAAGTATGTAAAATATAATCATGATATACCTTATATCTCTGACTCAATTAAATCAAATAAAAGTTGTGCCCTTACCTCGCATAGAAAAAACCACCAAATGTGTGCGGAGGAGATTCGATCTCCTGACTTCTACCAACACAGCGCCCTAGCATAGGCTAGGCGACCAAACGAGCTACCTCGACAGGTGGAATAAAATGTGCAGCCCAAACTATTTAAATCCTTCTTTGTTCTATCAACCAAAACAAAAATGGTGTTGTGCGAATTCAACCTTGCAACCTCCTGCTACACAGTGCCTTAGCACAAGCTCAGCAATCAGCTGGGCTAGCCACCCAGATGAGACTAAAATCGCAACATAAATATTATAAATTCTCTTTTTTGCTCACTGCCACCAAACGTGCTCTTCTATCTACCGCTCAATTTTTGCATGAAGGAGATTTGAATATTACACACTCCAAAATGAATTTGATAGCCTTTTAAATATGCATTTTATTTAGCGCCCAAAGAGGTCAACTATGCATTTTATTTAGTGCCCAAGGAGGTCAGCCTTAGCATTTGAATTTTTAAACTTTGCATGGTGTTCTCAAGGAGGTCGCCCAACCTTTTAACCTTTAAATAATAAACTTATGAATTATATTTAAATCCTTTGATTTAAATATTACCTTCCACTTTTTCAAAATTTTATATATATAAATCATCTTGATTTAAATATAACCCTTCACCTTAATATTAAATATTTCATTTAAATATTAAAGCATATTTTTGCTTTTATGACAACTTTACCATTTCATCCTTTGAAGATATTTCTACCTTTGACACCTCTGAAGATATCTCTACCTTTATTATTAATGACAACTCAACATTTCATCCTTGAAGATATTTCTGCCTTTGACATCAATGACAACTCAATATTTCTAAAAATCTCCCCCTTTGTCATTGATGGAAACCCTATTATGAAACTATCCTGTATTGCAATATGATCACAAACTGCTCCCCCTAACTAGATGCTCCCCCTTACTAAAAACTCTCCCCCTTTGACATAAATGGCAAAGGCTCCTTGGGGCTTGTAAGATAAGTCACTAAACACAGCCCCCTCTCCGTGCTCTTCTTTGAGACTTCAATTATGATATGGGAGTGAAAATCCCAAATTACTATGCTGCTCTTCTTGCTTTATTTTCTTTCTCCAAACTTTGGAGGTCATACCCTTTTGAACATTATGACCATTCTCCTTTTTTTTTTACTTTGGATATTTAGGGAACATTGTTCTACACCATTTTTCTCTATGCACAAAATTATTGCAATTGTAACAAATGATATTGTAGTCCATGAAAGGTGCAAATTAATTGATATTTCTTCTACAATTTACAGCTTTGTGACCAAAATGATTACATGAGAAACAATAACTATGAAAAAATTCATCTTGCCTTGGAGGATATGATCGCATGCTTCTTTCTTTGCTATTTCTGTTATGGTCCTTATTCCTTGATGGTGCATTGGTTTCTTCATCATTTATGCTTCCACTTCTACATACATCAGTATAGGTCTTAGCTTCCTCTTCAATCATTTTCTTTGATGCTTCTATTTCTTTTGAGCTTGACTTCCCCTTTTATTTCTCTTCACCTTCTTCAAACCAAGTTTAGCCTTGATAAATGGAGATATCTGTGCTTTGATAATATCATCCAAGTTTTTTGAGTTTTCCTAAACTGATATATCTTATCATTAAATTTTTCAAGTCCCTTCCTTAGATTAACAACTTCATGTTCTAGTCTTTCATATTCTAGCTCTTTTACCTTTAACTGCTTAGCCATACCTTCTTCAAATTTCCTTACCTTTTCAACCTTAACTTTTAAGTTGGTGAGATCTTATAGAATCTTTGCATTTGTTCTCTCATCCTCTTTTACTTGAGCCTTCGATCTTAATTTATTCTTTCTAAACCTCTTCGATTATTCAAGAGCAACAATAATTTCCTCTTCTATGTCAATTGTGGCTTCCTCTTCATCTTCTGAATCTTTCTCTTCTTCTGGGTCTTCAACAACAAGATCATCTTCTTTATTTTCTATGGCCAAAAATAAGATTTCTTCTCTTTCACTATCATAGAGGCTTTCATCACTGTCACTGGAAGCACTGCTTGCTTCTTCAACATAAAAAATTTTCTTGTGTCTTTAAAATATCTTCTTCTCATGCTTGTTTTGACCATACCTGTTTTTCTTTTCATGATAAAATCTTCTTTCTTTATTTTCCTCATATTCCTTTTCTTATTCACTTCTAATACTTCTAGCTTGAGGATAATTAGATGCATAATGACCAAATTTACCACAATTAAATCATTTCATAGACTGCATAACTTTGTGTTTTCTTGGACCCTTTTTATTTCTTCGCACAAAGTTAGCTTCTTCTCCATTGTTTGATCCTTCACTTGATTCTTTTTCTTTATTCTTTTCCCTTTTTGAAGCTTTGAATGTTGCCTCTCATTTGGATTTTTGATATTTTTTTGTCCTCTTCTCATAGGTTGTGAGAATCCCATGTAACTCATACATACTCAAAGTTTTTAGATACTTCGTTTCTTCAATTTTTTAAACCTTTGCATCAAACCTCATAGGAAGTGGCCTTAATATTTTTTGAACAATATTAGATTCTTCAATACTTTCTCTAAGTCCATGAATGGTGTTGACCACTTAATCAACACGGAGTAGATACCTAGCAATATATTCCTCACTTTGATCTTCAAGTCTTCAAACTTCCTCCTATGGGTTTGAAGTTTTTTCATCTTCACCTTGTCATCCCCTTAATATGTTCTCTATAAATTGTCCCATATTTCTTTTTCTAAAGTGCATTGCATGACTTTCACAAACTCTAATTTACATAATCCACTTAAGATTGCATTCATTGCCTTGGCATTATTTTCATATGGTTTCTTACCATTTGCATTTGTGGAGGAGTTATAGGTGTTGTGAACCTATTCTCTATGGATTGACATATATCATATCCATGTATCATCAAATAAGTGCTCATCCTCACACTCCATAAATAATAGTTAGTCCCATCAAACAATGGACCTCTATTTGATGAAAATCCTTCCTAATGTTTCATTTGTATTCCTGTAAGATATTCCATAAATTTTTTAGGCTTTCATGAAGGAACCCGCTTAGATTTGAATGTTATAGAACATAAGCTTATACTTAGAGGGAGGGAACAATATAAGATAAAAAATTTCACTTTTCAATCCAAATGATAATAGCAATAATATCAATGCAGTAATGAAAAAATGCACAAATCATCACACATATGAGAGACACAGATTTAACATAGTTCACCCAATATGGGCTACATCCATGAAGAAATATTATTTATAAATTTCTCAACAAATTTTGTGGGCACCAACCCATAGGAGACACCAATCCCCTATTACAATGTTCGTGGAAACAAATCCACATGAGACACCAATCCTCTCTCAATTTCATGGACACCAATCCATAGGAGACACCAATCCCCTCTCAAGTTCATGGACACCAATCCATAGGAGAAACCAATCCCCCCTCAACTTCATTGATACCAATCCACAAAAGGCACCAAACCCCTCTCAAATTTGTGGATACCAATCCATAGGAGACACCAATCCTATCTGTTGGTTCATGAACTCTAATCCATAGGAGATGACAATATCCTCTGCTCTGACTTGTGGACTCCAATCCACAAGAGACACCAATCTCCTCTTCTTACAAGTTTATCCCAAACTCTACTTAAGTCTTCTCTCAAATCTGCTCATAAATCCTGCTCAAATATGCTCTCAAATCTGCTCACACATCATGCTCCAAATCTGCTCATAAAATCTGCTCAAACTGCTCCAAAACCTTCTCATAAAACCTGCTCAAATCTACTCCAAAATCTGCTCATAAAACTTGCTCAAATCTGCTCCAAAACCTACTCATAAAACCTGCTCAAATCTGCTCCAAAACCTACTCCTAAAACCTACTCAAATCTGATCCAAAATCATGCTCAAATATGATTCAAACAATGCTCCTATATTCCCAAATCTTGCATAATGATATCATCAAGTTCTTCATTTATTCTTCAATGTACTTTCCTCAAATAAAGCAAATCAAACGTATTCTACCTCAAAGTCTTTTATCTTCATGAACATATAGAGAATGATATGCACTAACAAATATGCAATATGTTCTTCACATTCATTAAGTCTATTGCTTTCACATGTCTCACATATATTACATAAAAAGGTAGATTTAGTCTAGCACTTAATAACTGACCTGGTAATTGTTGATTTACACCTTTCCTTCCCTTTAGTGGTTACCTGAAAAATATCCTTATTTTCAATTAAATTATTTCACACTATCCTTGCACTATGTGACACTTTGACTTGCTTTAAAACAACCCTTCTATTTGTGTGAGAGTATTCTATTTTTCTCATTTCCACATTCACTTCAAAACCAACCACAATGCACAAATTTTTCCTTCTCATCTACTTCCAAAATCAATCATGAACAATGCACAAATTTACTTCTCAAATTTTATCTATAACCCTTGCACATTTACTCCCAATTTTCATCAAATCAATGCACAAATTGACTCACAAATATGATCTATAACCCTTGCATATTTACTTCCAATTTCCATAAAATAAATGCATAAATTGACTCATAAATCTGATCTATAGCCCTTGCATATTTACTCCTAATTTCATCAAATGCAATGCATAAATTTGCTCTAAAATCTGATCTATAATCCTTGCACATTTATTTCCAATTTCAAGAAAAAACAATGCACATCCAATAATTCCTTATACCTCCCACTATATGACAACAAAAATATTTTCCTTAAATATAATCACTTTGATAAATGAATTAAATCACTATACCTCTAGATCTACCTCAATGATGATGATGATCTTGTTGCATGAGCTTTCCAAACTAGTCTTAACAAAAGGATTTTCCTTTTGTTTGTGCCTTCAAAAACTAGTTAGAAATTCTCTTTTTATTTTCTTGATAAAATATCAAATCAACCACTTTTTTAAAAACCCTTATCAAAAACATAAACAATAAAGCTTGAAAATCACTCCTTATATCTCCCTTTTGAAACTCAATATAAAGCTTTATTAATAACAAAAACCCTTTATATCTTCTTTTATAACATGCAAAATACAAATTTTAAAAAATAACAACCTCATACTTTATAACTCCCTTTTATAGCATGCAAAAATTCATTTTAAAATAATCATTACACACCTTATATCTCCCACTCAAAGTATGTAAAATATAATCATGAAATACCTTTTATCTCCCATTCAAATAAATCAAATAAAAGTTTTGCCCTTACCTCACATAGCAAAAATCACCAAACGCAGATGAAGGAGATTCGATCTCCTGACTTCTGTCAACATAGTGCCCTAGCATAGGCTAGGCGACCAAATGAGCTACCTCGAAAGGTGGAATAAAAGGCATAGCCCAAACTATTTAAACCCTTCTTTTTTCTATCAACCAAAACAAAAATAGCACCATGTAAATTTGACCCTGCAACCTCCTGCTACACAGTGCCTTAGCGTAAGCTCAGCAACTGACTAGGCTAGCCACATGGATGAGACTAAAGTTGTAGCATAAATATTATAAATTCTCTTTTTCACTCACTACCACCAAACATGCTCTTCTCCTCCTCTTCTACCTACCGCTTGATTTTTGCATGAAGGAGATTCGAATATTCCACACTCCAAAATGAATTTGATAGTCTTTTACATATACATTTTATTTAGCATCCAAAGAGGTCAGCTATGCATTTTATTTAGCGCCCAAGGAGGTCTGCTTTAGTATTTGAATTTTCAAACTTTGCATAGTGTTATCAAGGAGGTCGTCCAACCTTTTAACCTTTAAAAATTAAACTTCTGAATTATATTTAAATCTTTCGATTTAAATTTGACCTTCCACTTTTTCAAACTTTTATATATTTAAATCTTGTTGATTTAAATATAACCCTCCACCTTAATATTAAATATTTAATTTAAATATTAAAGGATATTTCTACCTTTATGACGACTTTACCATTTTATCCTTTGAAGATATTTCTGCCTTTGACACCTTTGAAGATATCTTTACCTTTATTATTAACAACAACTCAACATTTCATTCTTGAAGATATTTCTGCCTTTGACATCAATAAAAACTCAATATTTCTAAAAGTGTTGTTTGCAAATGAGATTTGTATGATGTAAGGATAGACTTGTATGGGAGTATCTACATAAAATGACTATGCTAAAACTTGGGAACACACTTCAATTGACTTGTCCATGAACTCTACTCTATACAATATGTTAAATGATTTAATAACATGGGGAAAATTTTATAGGGTGATTAGATTAAATGCACATAATAGAACAAGTTTCACAATTCATAAAGTGTATTTGCATTAAATCTACATGATATTTTAAAGAAATGGTCATGCAAGTTTCACTTCATGTAGGTAAGGACTCTATAGAGTTGCTTCGAGAGAATTGCATGGGATAAACATTGAAAATTGTACAAGAACATCTTCATATAAAACCACCCATAGAAATAAGACCAAAGACTTAGGCAAGTTTGCTATAGAAGCTAAGAATGTTTAGATAAAATGCATGCATGAGATGAATTTTTATGTGTACAAGTACTCTAAGTATATTTCCTTTACAATGGATTTGGAAAATGAAACATATATACATGGAATTTATATGTACCCATTTACACAACAAATAATATATTTTTAAGTATGACCTAAAACCAAAGAAAATTGACTAGGAATCCTTTTTAGGTAGTACTAGGTACACACATTCTAGAATCACTTTAAAGAGAGATATCAACACTACCATAATTAACCAATTGTGAACAAATAAAGATAACTAAGAGTATCAAGGAAAAAAATCAATATTGAAAGTAATGGGAACACATAACCTTACCATAAAGCAATATAAAATTGAACTAATGCTTCTACAAAAGGCCTAAGGATGGAAATATGAATCATCAAACATGCCCTAGAGGATGGTAAGAATTAAAAAAAAGGGTGAAAAGGTATTTATGGACAAGGGGGTTATAAGTGAAACTCTTATATGCATATGATCAAAAGGTGGGCATGTGGAAGCATCAAATATAGATTAATGGTGAAAGCAAAGGCTGTAGGGATCATGCTACAATTTTCCAAGAAAAACTTGTCAAGGCAATTAGATGTGATAAAATGATACATGTTAAGAGTGAATGTGAGAAAATGATTATCCATGTGTGAAATAACCCATATTAAAGGTTACTTATGGGAGGTAAATAAATTATTGATATTGGACTTGGCATGCATACAAAATACTCTCTACATGGTATTTAACATATAATTTATAGATTGTGAGGTACAAAGTTTCAATAACACCTTTATGTTTGTATGTGTTATGTGTTAATTTCACTTGTATGCCTGCAAATCTAAAAATAGCATAGACAAATTTCTTATTTTATAGGAAACTTCATCTTCAAGAAGTTCATGTAGAATAGTATTTTGAATATTTTTTGAAAATTAAACCTCCTTTTTGGGATATATAGGTCCTTCTCAATGGTCATTTTCAAGTTCTAAAAATATAGATCATTTTGATACCATAATTTGGCTCAAGCTAAGGATGATAAACACTTCGATGATCCAGAAATTCTAGGATTTTTACTTCATTGATTGATGTCTTATATATTGGGTCTTATTATTTTTTTTGCCATTGCACAACTTACCTCAAAATTAGGGACCCACTTAAAATTTGAAATTTTGTATTTTTTGTTATTTGTCACAGGATTGATTCATTGATAGTTTGTAGTGTTATAGTGTATGAGGTCTAATTTTGGTTATTTTAGTTTTTTGTCTTTTTGTATTGGGTTGAAGTTGATTTTATTTTATCTTTTTAGTTTTAATTTTATAATTATAAAAGTGTTAAATTTTAAAAATATATTTTTTAAATGTTTTAAATTATATTATATTTAATTTTAAAAGGGGTAATTTAAAACATTTCAATTTAATTAAAAATTTTAATAAAATGTGTTTTATTTTTTTTTTGCAGGTGTTCAAGGTTTGTGGTATGATTTTTGAGGTAGTGAACATGGTCAACACCCAACATAGCTCAAAGTGGTCAATGGTGCGAATTGCGATACAATTTTCGAGGCAGTCAACATGGTCAAATGCCTGGTAGAGTACAAGGTGGTCAATGACGTAGTTTTTGAGACATAAAAAGAGAAGTGTATAAAGGTGAAAACACGAGATTTCGGAAACAAAAAGGATAAACTAAAAATGCAATGTAAACGAAACTAAAATAACGCTTAAACCCTATGTTATTGAAAAATGCGTAAAAAGAAAGAACATGAACATAAGATATCAAAGCAATATAAAAAGAACGGCCCTTTTATTGATATGCTTTACAAATTTGTGTTACAATGCGTCTCCTTCCTTTTTAGGGGATAGGAGCGTTAAATGTTGGTCTTTTACAACTTGTTTCAGAATTCCTTCTTCCGCATGCCCACATATAAGATGGGCAAACCAAAACATTGTCGTCACTTGCGTTGGTAAAGGTAGATTCCTCGTTGCTCCTCTAATGCTGCAAATTTGCGTTCAAAGAAACAAACAAAGAATCAGTAGCACCTGTGTATGAAAAATAAAAGATGAATCTAACGATGGTTAAAATGAGTCTAAATAAACTGAAAACTTGAAAAAAGCATAATCATGAAACTAGCTAAATACTACAAAATAAATAGTCACCAAAAGCAATAAGGCGGGGGGTGCCCGAAGGCAAACCACCCACGGGTGAAACTTTGCTTCGACACCAATCCGCTTGGGATGGGTCCGAAACCTGATGTGATGTGTTGTCGGAAAATTGGTAGGATATTGTGGTCAGAAAAAATCGGTTTTGGTTCTTGATTCGTGCCTTCAAAAGTCACCCACTAACCTCTCTTTCGATTAAGAGATTATGGATGTTGAAAGCACAAATCGCAAGTAAGTGAATTAGCAGCACTTCGTCGCTCAAAATGCTCCTTCTCTGTATATATTTTGGGTGAGGAAACTCACCATTTTATAGACCCAAGGGGTCTCTTTGAATTAACATGCAAAAGTGTTTCTTTGCATGAATGCTTTTTTTTGTGAAGAGAAGACTTCTTCTTGATTAAGGGCTTCTTAACTGCCTCTGTGCATGTCTTTGTATGTTTAGAAAAACTCACTCGCACTCCCATGCAATGAAGGGAGAGTCAATTGGTAGATATGAGTTGTCAAAAGAACTCACTCGCACTCCTATGCCATGCAGGAAAAGCTAAGTGTTAGTTCTGAGTTGTCAAGCGTCGAGATCTAACTTTTTATCTGTCAAACCTGGCATTCGTCCCACACCGAAGTGAGTGCTAGTAATCGTCTATGGGTGAGATTAGTATCCATATGCACTCGTCCCTGGGTGAGATGAGTACTAATCCGCACTCGTCCCTGGGTGGAGCGAATAAGTAACAAAGTGTCTAAAAGGTGCCAAATTGATCCCTGACTTGTAAAACTATTGTGTGAGTGGTTAGAACCACTGTTTAACCTCTGGGGGCTGCCCTGGGGGCTGTGTGTGTTAGTGCGATTAGTGCTTGCAGTCACATAATCGGATTGGTGCTATTTTGGTGTCTACAGATGCCCCTTTTTGGAAAGCGCTGCACGTGGTGCAGTGCTGAGAAAAAATAGATAACCAAAGCACTAATGATTAGGGTTTTTTAGTAAGCTAACCAACTCTTGATGCCCCAAGTATGGAAAGGGCATGCATTCTCGAATCCTTTCTTCTGACGAGCTAAGGAACTTAAATCAAGTATTAACCTGGTTTGGTGAGGTATTACTTGAACTTAGACATTGATCAGTCATGAATAGGAAAAGGTCGCAACCTTTTGTCTGTGGGAACCTTGAGTTCATGATTCACAAATGCCAAGTATATGATCAGTTTGTGATAATTGCTTGTTTGCTGCCCCAAGCAGGGGCGCGATTGTCTTTTGCAATGATCCTTTGAATGTGTGTCATTTCCAAGATTGGGTATATTGGTGTTGATTGGCAACTAAGTGTGACTACCCCCTCAAGCGACGAATCGATGAGGGAATGACCGACATGAGAAAAGCGATGAGTCGCTTGACCCAAGATGACTTAAGTGAGGGTGCCTTCAGATGTCATCCGATGCATGCTCAAGCAGTTTCTCGATTGTTTTGACCTATTTTTGGTGGGTGTGAACCCATTTTGGGATGCCATTGGGGGTTAACATTGGCGAAAATCCATCTTCCCGTGGAGCGGTCCGGCTACGGTAGCCTTCTTGGGGAGTAGGATAGCGACAAGGTAGACCCCGACATCAGTTTTATTATGCCAAGAGGTACAGTGCAAGAGCACTGTTGTCCAGCAATTTTTTTAGTTGTTTTGTGGGCATTTGTCATTTTTAATTGTTTTTTTTTTTTTTATTCGTCCCGGGGGGGACGAATGCCATGATGGTACTTGTCCTGGGGTGGGACGAGCACGCCTCCGAGGGAAAAGCGCTCGTTCTAGACAGGGACGATTACCAACAAGCAAAAAGTATAAATATGCAAAAATGACGGATTTGGCTCATTTGCACTGTTCATCGATTGCGATTTGGAGCTCTGGGGAGGAGGAGGTAGATTTTCTGATGCGAAGCGCTGCCGGATTTTCTAGCCACCATGAGTGCATAGACCGGGTCGTCAGGCGGCGGAGCCGAGGCGAGACCAATAAGTGCACTATCTCCTCGAGTTTGAATTTGAAAAATGCAAATGTGTTTTTATTGTGTTTTTCTTTTGTTTAAGACATGGAACCCTAATTAATTAAATTAAAAGGTGAATGAATTAAATACCATGAAACCAAATAAAACGTGGATACAAACCGATGGAAACTTAGATGAAAACCGTAGGATAAACCCAAAATGAAACTTAGAGTAACACCTTAGGGGAACCATGGTTATAAAAATGTTTTGTTTTTGATGTGAATGGTAAAACTTAGGTCAAAACCGTAGGTAAACCATGTCAAAAAAAAATTTTTTGTTATTTTTATGGAATTAAAAAATGAAAAATGGATGAATTTTTTTGTTGAAATGGTAAACTTAGGTCGAAACCGTAGGTAAACCATGTCGAATTTTTGTGTTATTTTTATGGAATTAAAAAATGAAAAATGGATGAATTTTTTTGTTGAAATGGTAAACTTAGGTCGAAACCGTAGGTAAACCATGTCAAATTTTTGTGTTATTTTTATGGAATTAAAAAAAATGAAAAATGGATGAATTTTTTTTGTTGAAATGGTAAACTTAGGTCGAAACCGTAGGTAAACCATGTCGAAAAAAAATTTTGTTATTTTTATGGAATTAAAAAATGAAAAATGGATGAATTTTTTTGTTGAAATGGTAAACTTAGGTTGAAACCGTAGGTAAACCATGTCGAATTTTTGTTGTTATTTTGATGGAATTAAAAATGAAAAATGGATGAATTTTTTTGTTTGAATGGTAAACTTAGGTAAAACCATAGGTAAACCATGTCAAATTTTTGTCGTTTTTGATGAAATGTAAGATGAAAACTTGATGAATTTTTTTTTTTTTTTGAAATGGTAAACTTAGGTAAAACCGTAGGTAAACCATGTCAAATTTTTGTTGTTTTTGATGAAATGTAAAATGAAAACTGGATGAAATTTTTTTTTTTTTTTTTTTTTTTGTAATGGATGTACATGTGAATGAAAGATGTTACTATACAGTTATGCATTTTTGCACATGTGATGGTAATTTGATGCATGTTTTTGATGTGTGTTATTTTCTATGATGTGCAGGTGGTGAAGAGTCGACATCGGGTACCAACTATTTTTTCTAATGCCCGCGAGGCGTTGAGTGTGGAGGACTGGGAGTGGCTTGATGCCTTAGGGCTCAAGCATGTGGCTCGGTTGGATGCAGTTGTGGCAGATCGGGCATACATTACAGCTTTGATTAGCCGATGGGATGTTCGGATGAACACCTTCCATCTTTCGATAGGGGAGATGACAGTCACCTTAGAGGACGTGTATCGGATTCTTCAGATTCTGATAGATGGGGTTCCCATCCGGATGATGCCACGAGGCCAGAGGACGGCTGTACTGACCCGATATTTTGGACACGGGGAGGATGTGGATGGGATGAGCTCGTTGGAGAGGGTGGAGCTAGATTTTTAGATTGGGGGGATTTTGGTACGATGGTGGTATGCGAGGGGAGTGTTGGGAGTGAGGCATGCACTACTCATGAGCCTCATTTCCAACATGCTCCTGCCAGACTCGTCAGGAGCGAGGTTCCCATGGAACCTATTAGAGGTGGTGTGGCAGTTAGTGGATTGTTCGATGACAGATCCGATGATTATGAGATGGGGCCAAATGCTTTTGGCTCAATTATATGATGAGTTGTATGAGGTCCGCTGTCGAAAGCGAAAGGGGATTGGTTGCAGTTACTTGTTACAGTGCTATGCATGGCAGCACATAGCCATAGAGCGACCACGAGGGCTACCCTGGACTACACGGGCTGACATGGTGGACAGAGATATTGGTTATGGTGCTTTATGGTATCGGTCTAAGGAGCGAGGGCAGAGTCAACGGTTTGTGAGAGACGTGGACAATTACAAAGATGCATTGGCACGACTGACTCCAGGAGATGTGGTGTGGAGGCCATATCGAGATTGTCCCGCATGGCCAGAGGCTGATGAGTGGCTTTGGCGGGTCCGAAGGGGGAGATGGGTCATTGGACGACACGGGACGGAGCAGGAGTACTTTCATTATCTCCAAGTGACACGACAGTTTGGGGTATGCCAGGGGTTGCCTGGGGAACCCGTAGTCTATTGGCACCAGAGAAATGAGAGGACCCTAGCTGCGCTGATCCTCAAGCCACTAGGGGAGGAGGCGGATACAGTACTGGACATTCCAGACATGGACAACGTCAGAGTGACTACTGAGTACCAGGAGTGGTGGACACTACGACAATGGCGAGGTGAGGGGCCATTGGGAGGGGATGAGGCAGCAGGAGGCGAAGAGGGTGCAGAGGCACCAAGAGAGGTTTGGGGAGCTCCTACTGATGTGGATATGGTGGAGGTTGTAGATGCAAGAGAGGACTTTGGTGATGAGGAGCAGCCAGAGATGCAGGATGCTCCAGAGTAGGCCGATACTCCAGAGAGGCCGACGCAGCTGGCCGTGCAGGGGGATACAGAGGCGGGGTTGCGCACGAAGGTGGCACGGTTGACGAAGGTGTTACGAAGGCGAGATGGAGAGCTTGGGGAGATGACGTAGGAGAGGGATCACCTGTAGACATAGTTGGTAGAGCGAGAGAGCACAGGGGCTGCGTCTCACCGACAGGAGGGTGATACGGATGCTGCACGGGAGAGGGATCTCCTACGGGTGCAGCTAGCATAGCATGATGATGTAATCATGTACTATCGTAGGTGGGAGGCAGAGTGGAGTCGGCATCGATGAGAGATGGAGGGTGAGATTATCCGCCTTGGTGGGCGAATACCAGAGCCTCCGGCGAGTGGCTCGTCGTATCGAATGAGAGACAGTGGGACAGAGCAGTCAACATCATCCCGTCGTAGGCGACGAGATGAGGGAGGCACTAGTGGGCGTGACGTAGGGGCGAGCAGTCGCCCTGAGAGGTCTCAGAGGACCGATACTACAGGGGGTAGTTCTCGTCGCATCGATCCTGCGTGATCATGGTGGCCGATGCCCTAGGTTGGGGGTTTTTGAGTTTTTGGCTTATGGGAGCGAGGTCCGAGGACCGGTGCATTGTAGCCTGCGAGCAATTTTGTTATGATATATATATATATATATATATATATATATATATATATATATATATATATATATATATATTATAGGATGACTCTTTTTGGTGTTTGTACATTGTTCATGATTTATTTTTATGTGCATGTTTTTACATTGATGTATGCATATGCGATTATGAATGCGATGATTCTAATTTGTATGATGTATGCATATGGAATGAATGAAATGAATTGTTGATGATTTGTCGATGCACCATAGACTGGACAAAATTGGATTGACTTGCTATAGTAATGGGATAACATTGTGGAATGCTTGTGCATGTGAAAACTTTGTTTTTGTATTTTGTCTATTTTTTGATGGTGATGTATGGAATGAAATGTACCGATTGTTTGAAAATGTAATTAAGATTTTCTGAGATGCGGATATTTTAACTAACTAGCCAAGACTGTACATTTATCTTGCGAGACTTTTGAACAAGGTTTAAATCTGACTTAAATTGAACCAAGTTATTTCACATCCCTGTGTGTGCAATTGAGTTCGTTCATGTGGTATTTGTCAAGATACCGCCAGTGCCAGATGGGCTTTCAACCGAACCTGTACTGAGGATCACCTAATTAGCTCCACTAACTCCTTTATTGTATTTAGTTAGATTAATCTACGATGCTATCTAGGATACCATAAGCTAGCTCATCCACATGCAAACATTGATCTGTACACAAGTTAATGTGACAGATATATCGTCATGCGGGAGGTTTACCGCCAGTGACCAATAGGCTATCAACCAAACCGATGCTTGAAGCTTGCCTCATGACCTGTCGAAATGCTAAGAGTTCCAGGGATTCAAGTTCGACTCCCTTCTTTTCTTCAATTGTATTGGGATACTTGCTCCTTTGTAGTGATAAATCACTGTTTATTTTTGTTTTATTTGTTTTTTTTTTTTTTTTTTTTTGAGCAAGGGATTTGGATATGGAGTGACTAGAATCACTATTGTTTGTGCCTTTTGATGTGTGCACTGTAGGATGTCAAAGTTTAGTGTTTTGACGTTTTGCAAATTTTGGATGTTTTGCACTTTTGAGAACTTGGGATTCTTGGGGAATTGGGTAGGGAGGATGCTTGTCCTTTTGCCAACTCTCAGCATTCCTAGGGTCATTCGCACAGGGGGATGAGCAAGATAGTCGTTTCGCTAATGGTGACCTGGATTACTTTGCAGGTTTCATCTTTCGTTCACACAACTTAGGAATTATTATATATGTGTTAATTTGTGTTGGGATGCTATGTAACAAGGCGTGATCCAAGTAAAACTTTCCCGTGTAAAATTTGCTTAACTATGTACGATTTTGGCTAGAAATTTAAAGACAACTAAATGACGAAAACCCTATATACATTAGGAGACAACTGACGATGCTAAAAATGGCGATGGTGCTATTCTAGATGTAGGCATTTATGAAAATGGATCTGATGTGAAAAGGATGGAATTGCCAAGTAATGACTATCTATGGTGCTTTTGACTTGTATGACCTAGCAAATGTATAATGTATGGATGTGATGCCTAATGCAACCTATATTTTTGTATTTTGATTTTTATGAGAATGCATGGAATTGGAATGCAATTGTTTTTGTAATTTTGATTTTTATGAGAATGCATGGAATTGGAATGCAAATGTTTTTGTGATTTTTTTTTTTTTTTTTTTTGAGTATGCATGGAATTGAAATGCAATTGTTTTTGTGATTTTTGATGATTATATTGTTTTTGTTTATTTTTGAATATTTATGTTGACCAAGAAGTTATGGTAACACTTGGAGCTTTTGGTGTTGACCAAAGGGTTTATAGATACCTTTGGGGCATTTAGGGATGACCAAGCGATTATGATAATCCTTGGAGCTTTTGTCTTGACCAAAGGGTTGATAGATACCTTTGGGGCATTTAGGGTTGACCAAGCGATTGTGATAATCCTTGCGATTATGATAATCCTTGGAGCTTTTTGGGATGACCAAGCGATTGTGATAATCCTTGGAGCTTTTAGGGATGACCAAGCGATTATGAAAATCCTTGGAGCTTTTGGCTTGACCAAAGGGTTTATAGATACCTTTGGGGCATTTAGGGTTGACCAAGTGATTACGAGAATCCTTGGAGCTTTTGTCTTGACCAAAGGGTTTATAGATACCTTTGGGGCGTTTAGGGTTGACCAAGTGATTATGATAATCCTTGGAGCTTTTAGTTGGACTATGGCTCTCTAGATGTGGAATGGCCTCAAATGAATGATGTTCAAGGGTTATGTTTCCTTGATTCCTTCAAGAGAGGCAATCCAATACATTTTGGGTCCTATTTTACTGTCAATGATGTATGGACCTAACCATTTTGCTACGAACTTGTCCCGTAGATGGGACGGAAAATTAGAATTTTGCTAGTTCTCTTTTAAGACCAAGTCACCAACCTAAAATTCCCTAAGGTGGACTTTCATGTTGTATGCTTTCTTAAGTCGCTCTTGATAGATACGCAAATGCTCAAGAGCATTAACGCATCGTTCATCGAGCAACGTAAGTTGATCTAACCGGGCCTGTCATGCAGTGTCATCATCGATGAACTCTTGCATTGAAATGCGCAGGGAAGGAATTTCCAACTCAAAAGGCATGACTGCCTCGGAGCCATACACCAGCCAAAATGGAGTTGCCCTAGTGGGCGTTCGAATGCTGGTGCGATAAGCCCATAGGGCAAGTGGGATCTGAATGTGCCAATCTTTATGATTGTCTACAACTGTCTTTTTGAGAATGGTGACTAGCATTTTGTTGGATGCCTCTGCTTGCCCATTTGCCTACGGATAATAGGGTGTTGAAAAGCTGTGCTGAATTTTGTACTTTGTGGTCAAAGCATGCACATATTTATTCTTGAATGGTGTCCCATTATCTAATAGGATCTTGGATGGAATACCAAAACGACATATGATGTTATGCAAAATAAACTCCGCAATGCGGGATCCAGTCGTAGTGGTCAACGGAATTGCTTCCACCCATTTGGTAAAGTACTCTGTGGCCGTTAAAATAAATGTGTGACGACCAGATGACGTAGGGGAGATATTTCCAATTAGATCAAAGCCCCACTGTGAAAAATGCCAAATCGATTGAATCGGATGTAAGGCCTGAGAAGGTACGTGTGTTAAATTAGCATGGTGTTGACACTTCATGCACTTCTTCACATATGCGCAACAATCTCGCTCTAAAGATGGCCAATAATAACCCATGCGAAGAATGCACTTTGCAATGGCCATACCGCTGAAGTGGCCACCACATGTACCATCGTGAGCTTGGGTGATCGCCCAAGTGGACTCTTGCTGGTCCAAACAACGAAGGAGGATTCCTTCATAATTCCGAAGATACAAAATGTCTCCTACCAAGACATGCTTTGCCGCTTTCTATTTGAATGATCTTTTCATGGCTTGTGTCAATCCAAGTGGGAGATTACCTAGCTTGAGGTAATCTCGAATGGGTGTGTACCAATCTTGCTGATCAGAAACCTCGATAGTATGAACGGCCAATCCCTCTTTAAGTCCATCCTAAACAAAAGCTGAGCAGGAAAGAACTTGTAAAAACAACGTGGTGTTGCTAGTAAGAGGGGTCGAAGAGAACAAGGACCCCCAAATGGCTTGAGTCAAACAATCTCGAATTCGAGAGAACTTATCCAGAGATGGTTCAATCTGGATTAGGTGGATTCCTGGCATTAGATCAGGGCTTGCACACTCCATCGTAGATTACGATAATGTTTTAACCTGAATGGTTGTCATTTCACCAGAAGGGTATTGTAGGATTAGTGACCCCAAGGAGGCCATAGTATCCACAAAATGATTTGATGATCGAGGGAGTGCCTCGATGTCATACCATTCAAGTTGTGCCAGGAATTTGTCCACGAGGGCTTTATAGGCCTACAAAATTGGACATTTACATTGGAATATCCCCTTTACTTGATTGAAAATTAACAGTGAATCACCAAAGATGTTCAATCGTTTAATGTTCATGGTGATTGTTGTCTGAAGACCTATGAGCAAGGCTTCATATTCTACATTGTTGTTGGTGCACGAGAAGTCTAATTTAAATGACAAGGGCATTAGAGCAACTTGTGGAGTGAAGAATACAATTCCCACACCACCCCCTTGCTCACATTTAGAACCATTGAAGAAGAGGGTTATGTCAGCCTGTGACTCAAGCTCATCAGAATCAGGTGACTCTAAAACATGGAAGACCCCATCATCAGGTAGTTCAAAAGTTAGAGGCTGATCATCTTCAAGATGAGCCTCGGCTAGTTGATCGGCGATGACTTGACCTTTTATGGATTTTTGTCCAATGAACTCTATGTCAAACTCCATCAACAACATGATCCATTTCATCGTGCGGCTACTATGATAAGTGCGACTCATCATGTATCGCAATGGATTCTCCTTAGACACAACATACATCTTATTACTAAGCATGTAGTGGCGTAGCTTTTTGGTAGCAAACACCACTGCCAAGCAAAGCTTTTCAACGTATGCATAGTTAAGTTCATAACTGACCAGGGTGCGGCTAAGATAGTATGTAGCTCTGTTCTTTGTGAAGTTCATTTTTTTGGGATAGCATGGCGCCCAGTGCCACCTCAGTGGCTAAGATGTATAAATAGAATGGCACGCCTAGTCTAGGTGGTGCCAATACTGGCGACGAAGCCAAGTACTGTTTAATGTCGTCAAAGGCAGACTAGCACTCATCATACCAATGAAATGTGACCCCCTTATGCAATAATTTATTCATGGGTCGGCATTTGTCAGATAACTACGCTATGAAGCGCTTGATCGACGCAACCTTTCCCTGCAGACTCCTAAGTTGCTTGATGGTGGTTGGGGGACGCATTTCAAGGATTACCTTGACTTTGTTTGGGTCAACCTCAATCCCTCATTTGGAGACTATGAAACACAAGAGATTTCCAAAGGTGACGCCAAAGATGCACTTCTTGGGGTTTAGTCTGAATTTATGCTCAATGAGGCGATCAAGGACCTTGCTCAAGTCACCGAGGTGATCTGGGCGCAAAAGAGATTTGGCCAACAAATCATCCATGTAATCTTCCAAATTTTTGTGCATGTAATCATGAAATATGTACGTCATGGCACGTTGGTAGGTGGATCCGGCATTTTTAAGGCCAAAAGGCATGACCTTATAGCAAAATGTCCCCCAAGGCATTTTGAATGTCGTTTTTAGTTGGTCATCCGGATTGATATGAATCTGATTGTATCCTGAGAAACCATCCATGATGGAAAGCATTTCATGGCCCGTTGTAGCGTCTACCAATGCATCGATGCTTGGTAAGGGAAAATAATCCTTAGGACTCGCTTTGTTAAGATCTCAAAAATTGGTGCATATGCGAATCCTCCCATCGGGCTTCTTGATAGGAACCATGTTAGACAACCATGGAGGATAATCCACACAGATGACAAACTGGGCATCCAACAACTTTTGTAACTCATCTTTTACCATTAAGGCCATTGTTGGGTGCATCTTGCATAGTTTTTTCTTTACTGGCTTGATTGTGGGATCAAGCGTTAAATTATGCATGACTAGCTGTGGGTCTAGTCCCGGCATATCCTTGTATGACCATGCAAAAACCTCCTTCTTTTCCTTAAGAAGGGCAACATAATCGGCTTGCTCTTCGAGGGAAAGACTTACCCCCAGCTTGAGAATCTATGGATTCGTTGGATCTATGTCGATGTCTACATCAGTCATTGCTTCAATCGACATATGGGATCCATCTTCCAACTAGTGTGGAATTGGGATCAAATGGATATCGTTTGCTGAATTAAGATCATCATTAGGAACTTCAAGTTCCTCTTCAGCATGGAAGATATCCTGAGTCTGTCTTGGAGTGAAATGAAACATCCCATTGCAAGGCCAATACTCTGATGGATATGGTGGTGTGTTAGTGTGATCCCAATCTATAGCTTCTATGTCTAGATGCAATGATCATGTTGGATTGGCTGGATCATGGATGGGGGTGGTCAATTCAATGGAGACCATGTTGATGAAATGATTGTAATATCCATTATCATAAATGTGACAACTCTGACATTCAAGATGTTCTTAGTGTGTTGTATCTGGATCTGTAGGCACTGGCACAAAGGGATCAGCCCTATGCGTGGACATGCAAATAGGGTCTACCCTCGGCACTGATGGTTTGATAGGGTCTCCAAGCGGAAGATGCTCTCTGTATTCCTAGAGTGGCGGGTGCAGTAATTGCTATAACTATGCCAGGTTGAAATGCCACCTATGTCTTGGACCAATGTGTAAGTGTTCAAACATGTCATCTATGTCTAAAGGATATTGTTGTTGTTGAAGTAGCCTATGCTCACTGGGATCATTCAATGGGAACATCATTAGGAAGCTTTCCTGATCATCATTCATTGGATATTCGTGCGAATGATCGTACTCTGACTCATCTTCAAAAGACCCTTCGTGGTCTTATCCATCTTCCCCTTGTAGGTGAGTCCATGAGGTTTCTCCTTGTTCGGCCCTAGGGAAAGGGTTTTTGAGGTCAACAAGGTTATTTGTTTGCAATGGGAAATAATCCCCCAATGTATAAGTTGTATTTGGATTGGCATATGGATCTGATGCCAACCCATCCTTGTTGCCTATCCCTAGGTTTTGCATGTTTTGACCAAGATGTCGAGGGGCAAAGGGTGATTAAACCCTACTCCTGACTTGTCATAAGGTATTTGGTATCTTGGTTGGCACAAAACACGCATTCCTTGTTCATACCTGCCTAACCCGTATCCATGCCAATTGCATTGGCTAAGATATCGTAATGCGAAGTCGGGGTTAGCCAGATAATTGACATATTCCACAAAGGGATCTTCATCTTCCTCTTCTTGTCGGGAAGGTTCAACGCCATGATCCAGGCCCCCAAAAATAAAATTTGTTTGATTAGGTGGGTAGCCTAAAGGAACCACAGAGCCTATGGGGAGTCGAGGTCTTCCCATGTCTTGCATAGACTAAAGTGTGGGCATTGCAACAACATTGCGCACTATATACTCCCCCATGCCTGTGTTAGACATCTCAACAGTAATCGTTGGCGATTGAGAGGAAGCGAATGGGAGTTCTCCTTGAGTCCACTCCATGTGGGGTGAACTAGGTGTCTCAACTTCCATTCTATTAGGCGTCTCTTCTGTAGAGATGTTGGAGACTAGAGGTGGTTCCGCTTCCAGGGGCTTCTTTCCTTTGTCCGTTGGAGTGGCCATCGTAGGTGGCGTCGTTGTGGGAGGACTGGATGAAGAAGATGAACCCACCTAAGAATTTGGTTGATTTGGTAATGGAGATTCTTGCTTAGTCGGACCCCTTTTAGATGGATTTAATTGGAAATCCACATGCGTTGAAGGGACGGTCGACTGCGGCATGATTTGCACTGAGTTGCAATATTTAAAAGGTTCCAAATATATGGGGACCACGTGCACTTGTCCTTCAAATGTATACTTCAAACATTGATGAGCAATTGAAGGGACACACTTCATATCTCGGATCCAAGGCCGCCCAAGCAAGATATTGTAAGCCATCTCACCTTCTAAAATGTGGCACAATGTATGAATGGTATTTTGTCCCACTTGTATGGGCAGGAAAATTGTGCCAACTATCGAGCATATCGCATCATTAAATGCTCGAAGGGTATAAGTGGAAGGTGGAATGTGAGGCTGGCAGTTTCAAATGTTTCAGTGCAGCAGTTGTAATAATGTTACTGGACGAACCAGTGTCTACCAACACCCGCTTGTATGGAGTCCTATTGACCCACACAATAATGTGCAAGGGTGGATCCGCTACATCTCCAGTCACTATTTTTAGCTCATCTTCCTTGAAGGTAATGACTGGTTCAATACACTGTTTGACATGCCCCACAAAATTTTTGAACGAATCCGCTTCGTGGGGTTGCAACTCAATTGCCTTAATATCTCCATAAGAGCTTCTCGATGGGGCACCGATTGTTGAATAAGCTCATAAATGGATAGCCTAGCTGATGTGGTCCATAGACTTTGAGTAAGTCTAGTTCGAATCGTGGCCACTGGTCTAGGCGGGGGCAACTATGTAGGATTCGGTTGAGGTTGTGACATGGGTGGAACTTCCCTTGTGGCTGTCGCGGGGGCAGCCCCTGAGTGTTTCATGTTTCTTGTCACAATGCTAATCATCCCAACATACCGCTCCATGGGGCAATTTTGTTGCACTTCGTTGACATGAAGAGGTTTTGCTTATGCATCACGTGCGGGTAAAGGATCTTTGAAAACACCCATTTTTTGGTTGTTGGGTGCGATGGGGTTATCCACTACCAATGTGTTATTATCAATGAGATCTTGCACTAAACCTTTAAATGTCCAACAGACATTAAGGTCATGCCCTTTCCTTCTATGGAATCTACAAAAAAGATCCTCTCTATAGCCCTTAGGCTTTGGCACATTAGGATCAATTGTTGGAATCTCTGGCAGATTAATCAAGTTTGCCGCTGACAAACGGTCAAACAAGGAGTCCCTAGACTCAGTGTATGGTGTAAATTGCTGCCTAGGGCGATGCTGCTGATTTTGATCTTATTTTTTATTATCTTTATCATAGTTATTGTGAGGCATCGCGTGATAATTAGCCTTTGGAGGTTGTGTTGCTTGGGTAGGCGTAGGGGCATTAATAACAACTTGATTGACCGCGGTGGGTGTCTGTTGTGTATTCCCTGTTTTGGTGCTCTTATTCCACTCTTTTTTCTTAGGCTTTGCAATTTTGCCATCCTATATCTTGATCTCTTCGATAACTCTAGCTTGCACCAGAGCTTCTTCTAAAGTGGCGTATTGCTGCAGCTGCAATAGCACAGAGATCTTTCACAAATAACTCTTTGCGAACATTTGAGTTAGGTCAAACATAGGAGGGAGGTAGGACAGCTTTGAAAGCATCGTCCTCCATTGATTCCCATATGCCACCATATATTCCTCCTCATATTGCTTGAGGCTAGCTAGATCACTGAGTGACGCCTTTTTCTTTGTATTGAAAGCAAAATGTTCTAGGAATGCATCCACTAGCTGATCCAAGTTGTAGATGCTATGCTTCGGTAGATGGGTAAACCAATCCGAGGCAGATCCTGTGAATGTGGTTATGAATTTTTGTAATAGAAATGCATCATTGTCTTGTATACCAAAGCATTGGCTCAAAAATTAAGTCACATGCTCTTGAGCATCTTCATCCCCTTTAAAGAGTGCCAACTGGGGCAGCTTGAAATGTTCGGGGTATGGAGGTGCTGGAACTGATGGATGCACCGGATGACTACGGAGTTGGCGTAAGGTAGGCTTTTGGGGCCCAGCAGTCTTGAGTTCCATAGTCTCTAAGCGTTCTAACAACACTTTGTATGCATCGAAGGACGTAATCTCCTCCTCCTTGGTTTGTCCTCACTATGGGTTGTGGGGAACTTGAGGCCTTTGGATGGATAAATGGGTAGCATCCCTTCTGCCTTGATAGGGCATTTCAGCCCGCTCTTCTTCTTGGTCATAATTCTCATAATCTTCTTGAGGAGTGTTTGGCCTATGCCTATAAACATGGATGGGTGCCCGTGGAGGATGCCCATCACGGTTGCGGGGAGTGGCCTCTCGCTCAAGTCTAGGAGGTCTTGGAGGCAGTGCTTGCTGACATCGCGAAGACCTGTCTCACACTAAGGGGTTGTGCCTCACATACATCTCATATTGCTATGCGTGAGGAACTGGGGTCATCTCAAGCACATTGTTGTGAAGCAATTCAGTGGTCTGATGCTGAATGCGCTCTTGATTAAGGCGACACAAATGTTCTAATTTCTGTTGTTCTTGCCTAAGCCGCATGATTTGCGCTTGGCGGGTGGCTAGTTGGGCAAATGCCAAGTCATTTTGTTCCATCGTCTCTTGTTTAGGAGGCCTAGATGTCTCCCCTACATATCTATTTCGAGCATGGTGCTCTGAGACCCCTATATGTTGCTTCCCTCTGTCGAGGTTGGCAACATTAACTTGAAGCTCTGGTCTCAATGAGCGATTTGGATGTAAAGCGGGCACAGACGTGCATCATTTCTGTGCTGTGTACTATTCTTGAGGAATGTAGTGATCCTCCTCACACTCTCTATTATATGCAAAAAAGGTGCGGGCTAAATTATCTTGCCCTGTCGGGAGAGCCTGATACTCTGGATATGGTCTAGTGTGTCTGACATTAATCGGGGGTAAATTAGGAGCAATGACATCATATGGTTCCTCCTTTTGGACCCTTTGTTGTTCTAGAGCAGTACACAATGCTTCATCACTAGGCCACCCATAATGAACTTCAAAGGGAGGCCTCGTACTTAGACCAAGTGCTACATATTGGTTATTTTCTTGAAAGGATTCTTGTTTCTTAGGAGTTCCCCTTAGGGATGGGGTTCTATAGTCTTGTCTATTGATGGCATGAGTTGGAGTGCCCCTCAAGGAGGTGCCTCTAGAGCCATGTTCGGCATGGTGTGAACTAACTTGTGTACCCTACCACCGAGGCAAGATGGCCAAGTCTTCAGGGTTATATCGGAGATGATTTGTCTCTCTTGGTGCATTTTTTGCAGCTTCTGCCCGTGATTGGGCTTTGCTACGAGTAAACACCATGGTAATATTACCCAAAAGATGTAGAAATTCTTTTTATGATTTTCTTTTTATGATTTTTTTTGTCTAAATAGAAAATAGCATACACACACAAGCAATGATTATCTCTTTTAAAGATTAATAATGTGCCCTAAATCTGGTTTAGCGTGTTTTTGTTGTTTGTTTTGTTGTTTTTGAAAAATTTTGTGAAACGTTTAAATGCAATTATGAAGGCTCTTATGACTCCCAAAATGGTCGCCCCTTCAATATACCATTGCCGGACCGATATACCAACCTCTATATATACCCGCCCTTACATGAGGGAGACTATAGGTACGTGAGAGCAGATGATACGTGGAACATAGGCGATACGAAAGGGGAATCGCTCTGTTTATGACACCTACTATAGAAGACTTATCCTCATGCGTTAGGAATCACCCTAGCTACACTCGGTCAGCTTTCGTCAGGATTTACGTCTAGCAACAGTCGTGACCAGGGTAATGGATGCAATATCTCAAGCCAAAGTGATAATGGAATCCACCTTTGGTCTTGCTCAAGGATTGGGGTTTTATGACCAACACCTTGTGTTTAAAATACCACGTGGTGTGTGGGGTTCATTTTAATGTGCAAAAATTGAAACAGGAAAACGAAAAAGAAATCTTTCCCTAAGCCATACAAAACTGAAAACCAAAAAAATAGAAAACAAAAATTTGACAGAAGCTTTAAAAAAACCCCTACCTCTTCTCTGCCCAATAGGATGTTTCTGATTGGCTCTAAAAAATGCATAGAACTATACTCGTCCCTGGGTGAGGCGAATATCAGAACAGTAATCGTTCCAGGGTGAGACGAATAGTATATTCATCCCGGGGTGAAACGAATACCAATTCTGTAATCGTCACTTGCAAAAACGAATAACAGTCTGATGATTGAAAATAGGTACCTGTAATCAAAACAAGCAATTTTAGATCAGTAATCTAACCTAAAAAAAAATAGAGGACAGATGTCCCACCATGATCGCCATTGAAAACATGAGATTCCGGAAACAAAAAGGATAAACTAAAAATGCAATGTAAACGAAACTAAAATAACGCTTAAACCCTATGTTATTGAAAAATGCGTAAAAAGAAAGAACATGAACACAAGATATCAAAGCAATATAAAAATCAGCCCTTTTATTGATATGCTTTGCAAATTTGTGTTACAATGCGTCTCCTTCCTTTTTAAGGGATAGGAGCATTAAATGTTGGTCTTTTACAACTTGTTTCAGAATTCCTTCTTCCACGTGCCCACATATAATATGGGCGAACCAAAACGTTGTCGCCGCTTGTGTTGGTAAAGGTAGATTCCTCGCTGCTCCTCTAATGCTGCAAATTTGCGTTCAAAGAAACAAACAAAGAATCAGTAGCACCTGTGTATGAAAAATAAAAGATAAATCTAATGATGGTTAAAATGAGTCTAAATAAACTAAAAACTTGACAAAAGCACAAACATGAAACTAGCTAAATACTACAAAAGAAATAGTCACCAAAGGAAATAATGCGGGGGTGCTCGAAGGCAAACCACCCGTGGGTGAAACTTTGCTTCGACACCAATCCACTTAGGATGGGTCCGAAACCTGATGTGATGTGTTGTCGGCAAATTGGTAGGATATTGTGGTCAGAAAAATTGAGGTTGGTTCTTGATTCGTGCCTTCAAAAGTCACCCAATAACCTCTCTTTCGATTAAGAGATTATGGATGTTGAAAGCACAAATTGCAAGTAAGTGAATTAGCAACACTTCGTCGCTCAAAATGCTCCTTCTCTGTATATGTTTTGGGTGAGGAAACTCACCATTTTATAGACCCAAGGGGTCTCTTTGAATTAACATGCAAAAGTGTTTCTTTGCATGAATGCTTTTTTTGTGAAGAGAAGACTTCTTCTTGATTAAGGGCTTCTTAACTGCCTCTATGCATGTCTTTGTATGTTTATAAAAACTCACTCACACTCCCATGCAATGAAGGGAGAGTCAATTGGCAGATATGAGTTGTCAAAAGAACTCACTCGCACTCCTATGCCATGCAGGAAAAGCTAAGTGTCAGTTCTAAGTTGTCAAGCACCGAGATCTAACTTTTTATCAGTAAACCTAGCGTTTGTCCCACCCCAAAGTGAGCGCTGGTAATCGTCTCTGGGTGAGACGAGTATCCATATGCACTCGTCCCTGGGTGAGATGAGTACTAATCTGCACTCGTCCTTGGGTGGAGCGAATAAGTAATAAAGTGTCTAAAAGGTGCCAAATTGATCCCTGACTTGTAAAACTGTTGTGTGAGTGGTTAGAACCACTGTTTAACCTCTGGGGGCTATGTGTGTTAGTGCGATCAGTGCTTGCAGTCACATAATCGGATTGGTGCTATTTTGGTGTCTACAAAAGGGATGAACAACTCGTCATATAGGATGATGCTTGTTTGCACTCATAAAGGTTCATGGAGTCATTTTCTGATGCATATGGGATTATACCAAAATTTTCATCCTTATTTCCGTTTTGGTTGTTACAACAAGCTAGTTGCAGGGTATGTCATAATCTCATTGTTTTTGGTTGAGATCTCACCTCATAATCAAGTTCATTCAAATATTAAAAACAACAATGCTTTTGATGATTAGATCTAGCCAGTAGAAATATATGCGGATAAGAATAAGGAAAAGTTTGGAATTTGATATTCACTAGTTACTTGGAAATCCAAAAGATGCAGTCATTGTTATTATTATTTGGAATCCAAAAGACACAGTAATTGTTATTATTATTTGGAATCCAAAAGACACAGTCATTGTTATTATTATTGTTTATCATAGTTAAAACAGTACCATGTGCGCGATCCTTGGAATAGTGTACAACCTAGAAGTAAAGGCCTAAAGTTTTAAAAATGGTAGTGATTTAAAATGTGAATTCAGTTGTGGAGGGGGTAGCAACAACAATAATTAAGGTATTGATGCATCATGATGTGGAGATAGTAATTTACCTGTGATGATTTAAAACCATACTTAGCTATGGCAACCACATGCAAGTCATCAATGATGCCTTCAACAGTAAACTTGTTCAAAGTATGCCAGCAGCAGCTAATACAGTGAGTGGGCTTTATTCAATAAAAGTAGGTTTAAAAAAAAAGAAATTCTCATGATTTTTTCAAAGCCCCAAGTTTTGTTATCAATTTGCTATTGTAAGAAGCATGGAGCTCCAAGTCCAACCAGGTATTCTACATTGCAATTATGACAAATATCGGGATGTCTGAACATGGAAGATGATGTGATATCATTATCACATGGAGAGGAATGAAATAACTTCAATCTATTTCACAAGTTTCTCCAACATGAGTGAAGGGGTTGTGATTTATGGCCAGAGGAAGAGTACCTCACTTATGCAAATTAAATGGGGTATTTCATTACTAAAACATAATGAATTTTGACATATTAATCACAATTGCAAGATGTTCAAGATAGAAGCATTAAAATGATTATATTTGAAATAGGGGTGTTTATTCTATATAGAAATGGTGTGTATGGAATCGAAATTGTACCATATGTCTCAATAGTGGAATATGGAGGAGCATGTAGTGGTATTCATGGAAATTATTAGAAGCAATTGAAGCATGCGAAAAATATTTTGGTTTCATTCAGGAAGCTTGATCGCTATTGTTGTTTCAAAGAATATAAATATTCTTTCATAGATTTTGCTTTGTGGATATTCCCAGAAGGAAAAGACATAATGTTTTATTGGGATTACTTATCTTGAACATCATCAGACCAGTGATGATTAAATTATTTTTATGATATAAATAATACACCACGAAGGAGAATAATATACGAAGCCTGCGATCGAAGGATTATTAATAGTTTAAGTGATTATATTTAAAATACCAAACTTCAAAAATGATTACATGGAAGTGATTAAATGAATTATGGCAATATAAAAGTGAACAAAATATATTAATGATAAACATGGATTGAAAAGTTCACAGAGGTGAACAATTTTAATATTTATTTCATAAACTATCACGAAACAGAATAACGAGATCAACGAATTATGAAATAGCAAGAACGAAATTGTTCAAATTACAAATAAGAGATTGAAAATCAAAAGGGGGGTCAGATGATTTTGGTAGAGAAGTATCAAAGGAATAGTGGAGGATATCGTAAGATAACCAAAATATATCCTCCTAGGTTACATAGAGAAGTTTGCATTGGTGAAGAACAGAGAGTTTCTGGAGAAGCACATTGTAAGATTTTGATAAATATATTCATTTTTATTATATTGAGACATGCATGCTGATGGTGTTTCATGTGTTTAATAAATTTAATATATTTTAATTGTTTTTCCCTCAAAAGATAGCACTTAATCTAGATCAAATTGGGTCAATACTGGTTAATCTAGGTTAGGTTTCATTCCATAAAGTTTTTAGTTTTTTTCATGTAACCTGTAGAGAGTGTTCATTTTTATTTTATTTTTTCCTTACCTTAATTTTTTATTTTAATTTTTATTTCGAAATGTGTTCTACATCCAACAAATATTTCGACACAATTTTGCACAATATCGAAACCTTTTTTGAGACCGGTCGCCACTAGTTCTGCATTCGGATGGAACCTCTTTTGCAACCATCCAAAACCTATTCTACAACTGTCCAAAACCTATTTTGCAGGAACCTCTTCTATAATCGGGTGAAACCACTTCTATGGTTGGATCCTATTATGTAACCATCCTAAACCACTTCTGTAGCTGGAACCTCTTGTGCAACCAGACGGAACAACTTCTACAGTCAGGACCTGTTCTGCAATCTTCCAAAACCTCCTTTGTGAAAGGAACCTCTTCTACAATTATACGATACCATTTCTATAGCTAGATCCTATTCTACAATCGTCCTAAACTAGTTTTGTAGCCAAAACCTATTGTGCAACTGGATGAAACCACTTTCACAGCTGAACCCTATTCTGTAATCATCCTGGACCAATTTTGTAGTCAGAACCTATTGTGCAACCAGATGGAACCACTTTCATAGTAGGATCCTATTCTGCAACCGAACGGATCCATTTTGCAAATGGAACGTGTTCTGCATTCGATCAGAACCATTTCTACAAACAAAAAAAATTTGATCGAATCCTGTTCCACATCGGATCTCTTTCTACACCAGGTTCTCTATCACTGCTATGCTTGCCATGTTTTTCTATATTTTGCCATGTTCTACATGTTATCCCCTCGTTTCTCTATTTCTTTTAAATCTTATATCCGAGCCCTCTTCTGCATTCGAAAAGTCATTGCTCTGTTCCCATGTTTTCTCTGTTTTACCCTGTTTATCTAAAGACATATTGATGCTCTGTTTCTCTGAACACATTTTGATTCTCTGTTTCTAGATCATTTTATGCTATAACATGATATTTTTTGACATAGGTATCACCAATTATTTTGTGCTTAAAGAATATTTTTCTTAAATTGATTTTAATTTGAATGTTAATTATATTTGTGCTCGTATCAATTAAAGTGCTTTCACCAAAAAATGAACCAGTGGCATAAATTGATAAAATCACAATAAAGAATAGTAGGAAACAAGTATGTATAATATACCACCCAAATAATTTTTTATTATATTTACAATATTATCTTAGGCCTCTAGAAAGTACACCCTCTTCAACATTTTATTACTCTTCTAAATTGAAAATATTTTTCATAACAAATGTTGCACAGTGATGGAAAGAAGGGCACCAAATCTTTTTTTGAAAAGAGTATCCTCAAATATTTTAGCCAAACTTTGAAATGCAATGAGCCAACCACAATAGTACAAATTCAAGGTACAAATGATTTTTGACTTCCTAGTATGTGTTTGATTGATGATTTGAAAAAAAATTGTAATTTTTTTTATGCAAGAATGATAAAAAATATTATGGTATGATACTGTGCATAATACCCTGTTGATCCTCATATGTCTCCACTTGAAGATATTCCCCAAGAAGAGATGCATTTTAATGAAAATATCCTTGAAAATGACATCCAAAAAACACTTGAAGACAACACTCAAAATGAAATCACAATTGAAAATTAAAGTGATAAATCAAAATCATTACGAGCTTCATTTGAATCTTCAAGCAAAATTTCCAAAAAAATAAAAGCATCTAATTGGATACTTGGAAAAGATATGAATTGGCAGAAATATTTCCATGGCTTGATCCTGTCATGATTGAGGACAACCAAATCGATGAAAAATAATGTAGATGCAAAATTTGTAGTTGGAGACTTGGTAAGGATCATAGGCTTCAAAACAAGATTGATACAATTGAGAAACATGCTAGCAAAACTTATGTAAAAGTTATAAAAAGTAATGGTGAAGTTAGTAAAGAATTTAAGTGGAAGGATGCATCAGAATGTATGCATTTAAGATATACTATAGAATATGAAAATCGCTTAAAGCAATAGCAATCTCTTGTTGAGAAAGGAGGAGGAACAATTGTAGCCCAATTTCATAAAATACAGAAGACTATTTTAGCTTCAAAAAATATGCAATTTGTCATTGTTTACAATATTCTGAAGAAAGATAGACCAATGTCTAATTTTATTGATTATAAGAAGCTATTACGCATATTTAATATGCAAAACCTTCCTAGTTCTAATTGGTCAGACCAAAGTGGTTGAAAAATAGTAAAATATTTATCTTTGGTTGAGAAAGAAGACCTAAGGGAGCAAGTAAAACTTTCCAGATTTATCTCACTTTCTATTTATGAGGTAACAGCTATGGACAACACATATTGGATTTGCATTCATGTGTCCACATTTCAAAATCATATTAGAAGGCCTATTTTGTTGGGAATACATAAGATGTTGGAAAGTTCAAATGCAGAAAATATTTATAATTTTGTTGTCAATAGTTTAAAGAATATTGTAGGAATGAATGATATAGACATAGCAACAAAGTTAATTTGCATTGGAGCTAATGGAGCTGCTATAATGCAAGGTCACGGGTTTGGTCTTTGTGTTCGAATCCAAACCACAGTTTCCCCATATATAATTCTCATTCATTATATGGCTCATAGAGTTAATCTTGAATATAAAATTATGAGCACATTTTCAAATGTTTCTAAATTGGAAAACCTTATTTGAGAATTCGTTCTTATTTTCCATTAATTCCAAAAAGGTTTGTAGAGTTTCAATAGTTTACACTAGGAGTTACAGAAGGGAAAAAATTGTTAAAATATGTGGATACAAGATGGATTTAACTATATTAACCTGCTCAGAGAGTTTTTACAGAATATCAATCATTGACGGGGTTTATGCATGCAAATCGTAGGATAGTTGATAAAGCAAAAGATATGTTGTTTCATTTGACTGACTTGGAAACTGATGGGGACTCAAAAATCACTCACCCCAAACTCACAAAAACTCTCACAAGGAGCCAAAATTGCTCTCAAAAATTCTCTTTCATTAAACTTGGAAACAGATTACAATAATTGCAGCAGTCTGCCAAATAAACTCCTTTATCCCGAAAGGTACTTTATATCTTTTTACATGACATATTCTTTCGCCCAAGAATAATTTTCTATTACATTAATGCTTTCCAAATCTAGAAGAAAAACAGCCTACACAGGTCCAAAATGGCCCTCTTGCCTTCACATCTGCTACTGCCTCAGCAGTTCTTCGACATCTGCAACACTGTCTCGATAGTTTTTCGACCCTGGAAGAAAACATCTCGGACAGGTCCAGAATGGCCCTCTTGCCTTCACATCTACAACTCTATCTCAGTAATTTCCAACCCCTTGTGCATGCCATCGCTTCCCCTTTTAAAGTCTCTAGTGTGACTCTCCGTCTCCCTTTTTCTGATGCTTCGTTTCATTTCTCGTGCCTCTGTGTTGGCTTGGCTTTCGAAATGTCTTTCTTTTTTACTCTTGATCTTCGTCTGCTTTCACTGCACCCTAGTGCCATGTGCTTGTCTAGTGCTACCACTGTAGACTCTGTCTGCCTGTCAACCCATGATGATGTTCGGTATACCTATCGCTCGATCATTTCCTCTGTAACGGCCCCTGTAACTACCTGCCTTTTCTTTCCTTCTATTTGGTCGTAAAAATGCGACATGTCGCGATATCATGACACTTTCAGCTTCCCTACTTTCCTGCCCTCTTCGAGTCATGAAAATGCAACATGTCATGATATCATAACACTTTTTCTTTTCAGCCTTCCTGCCTTTCTCGAGTCACAAAAATGTGACACTTCTTCTCCTTTGCGCCTTCTCTCGTCCTTGAGTCGCAAAAATGCGACATGTCACGATATCGTGACACTTCTCCTCCCTTGCGCATTCTTTTGTCCTTTGGTTGTGAAAATGTGACATGTCACGATATCGCGACACTTCTCCTTTGCGCCTTCTCTCGTCCTTGAGTCACGAAAATGTGACATGTCACGATATCGCGACACTTCTCCCTTGCGCCTTCTTTCGTCCTTTTGTCGTGAAAATGCGACATGTCGCTATATCGCGATACCTTTTCTCCTTAGCACCTTCTTTCGTCCTTTTGTCATGAAAATGTGACATGTCACGATATCATGACACTTCTCCTCCCTTGCACCTTCTTTCGTCCTTTTGTCATGAAAATGCGACATGTCACGATATCGCGACACCTTTTCTCCTTAGCGCCTTCTTTCGTCCTTTTGTCATGAAAATGCGACATGTCGCGATATCGTGACACTTTCTCTCCTTTGCACTTTCTCTCATCCTTGGGTCATAAAAATGTGACATGTCACGATATCGCGACACTTTTTCTCCTTTGCGGTTTCTCTCGTCCTTGGGTCGCAAAAATGCGACATGTCACGATATCACGACATCTTTCCCTTCTGGCTCTTCTTTCTCTTTTTTGGTCATGAAATCGTGACATGTCATGATATTGCAACATCTTTCCTTTTTGAATCTTCTTCCTTCTTTTCAATCACGAAATCATGACATGTCGCGATATTGCGATAGCTTTGCTCTGCTTTCTCTCTCTCTGGTTCGGGTCGCGAAAATGTGACATGTCACGATATCGTGACAGTTTCCTTCCTTGCTTTCTTTCTGCTCCTTCGGTCACGATTTCATGACATGTCACGAAATTATGACATTCGATCGTGATTTTGCGACATCTCACAAAATCGCGACATTTTCTTTCCTTGCCTCCTTTCTACTTCTTCAATCGTGATTTCGTGACGTCACGAAATCACGACATTTTCTCCTCTGCACCTTTCCTGTCTTCTTTCGGTCACGATTTCATGACATGTCGCAAAATCATGACATTTTTTCTCCATGCCTTCTCTCTCCTTCTTGAGTCACAAAAACGTGACATGTCATGATATCGTGATGCTTTTCTCTGTCGCGACATCAAGGCAAACACTTAGAATTTTTTTGTTGAGGCAAGATTGCTCTACTGCCATCGGATGCTCCTGCATCAGACAACCGGGGTGGATTGAGAAGTGACCTTTACTTCTGTACTATTCTATCACCTTCTTTTTCAACATCTCCAATCTTGCCAAAATCTTCAACCTCAGCATGGCTCTTTTCTCCTCGGCTCAATCCCTCTTCGCAACTCCTCTTGCAGGGCTTGCACTTGCCTCTGCAAAGCTCTAAAATCTTCTTTAGGTACCACATTTCTCCCACCACCATGGCTTCTTCGTGGAGGTATTCTTCCTCACTCTCTTCTCACAACCTTTTCATAGATCCTGGTGCAAACTGCCTCACCTTCGGTGATCTGCTCACACACTCAGGGACCTACGCTCTTCCACATATCCTAGTGCAAACTGCCTCACTTTCGGTGATCTATTTACACATACTCAGGAACTCTAAGTTCTTCCACAAATCCTGGTGCAAACTGCCTCACTTTCAATGATCTATTTACACATACTCAGGAACTCTAAGCTCTTCCATAGATCCTGGTGCAAACTACCTCACTTTCAACGATCTGTTTACACATACTCAGGAACTCTAAGCTCTTCCACATATCCTGGTGCAAACTGCCTCACTTTCGATGATCTGTTTACACATACTCAGGAACTCTAAGCTCTTCCACATATCCTGGTGCAAACTACCTCACTTTTGATGATCTATTTACATGCTCAAGAACTCTAAGCTCTTCCACAGATCCTAGTGCAAACTACCTCACTTTCGGTGATCTGTTTACACATACTTAGGAACTCTAAGCTCTTCCACAAATCCTGGTGCAAATTGCCTCACTTTCGACGATCTGTTTACATGCTCAGGAACTTCCCGCTCTGATATCACCTGATGGGGACTCAAAAATAACTCACCCCAAACTCACAAAAACTCTCACAGGGAGCCAAAATTGCTCTCAAAAATTCTCTTTCATTAAACTTGGAAACAGATTACAATAATGGCAGCAGTCTGCCAAATAAACTCCTTTATCCCGAAAGGTAGTTTATATCTTTTTACATGACATATTCTTCTACCTAGGAAGAATTTTCTATTACATTAATGCTTTCCAACTCTGGAAGAAAAATAGCCTACACAGGTCCAGAATGGCCCTCTTGCCTTCACATCTGCTACACTGCCTCCGTAGTTCTCCGACGTCTGCAACACTGTCTCGGTAGTTTTTCGACCCTAGAAGAAAATAGCTCAGACAGGTCCAGAATGGCCCTCTTGCCTTAACGTCTACAACTCTGTCTTAGCCATTTCCAACCTGCTTGTGCATGCCATCCCTTCCCTTTTTAAAGTCTCTATCGTGACTCTCTGTCTCACTTTTTTTGATGCTTCGTTTCATTTCCTGTGCCTCTACGTTGGCTTGGCTTTCGAAACATCTTTCTTTCTGACTCTTGATCTTCATCTGCTTTCACTGCACCCGGGTACCACGTGCTTGTCCAGTGCTACCACTGTAGACTCTGTCCTCCTGTCAACCCATGATGATGTTCGGTATACCTATCGCTCGATCATTTCCTCTATAATGGCCCTTGTAACCGCCTACCTTTTCTTTCCTTCTGTTTGGTCACGAAAACATGACATGTCACGATATCGTGACACTTTCGGCTTCCCTGCATTCCTGCCCTCTTCGAGTCACGAAAATGTGACATGTCGTGATATCATGACACTTTTGCTTTTTGGCCTTCCTGCCTTTCTCGAGTCGCAAAAATGTGACACTTTTCTCTCTTGCGCCTCCCATCGTCTTCTGGTCACAAAAATGCAACATGTCGCGATATCGCGACACTTTTCTCTCTTGTGCCTCCCCTTGTCCTTTGGTCATGAAAATGCGACATGTCACGATATCATGACACTTCTCCTTTGCACCTTCTCTCATCCTTGAGTCATAAAAATGCGACATGTCATGATATCGTGACACTTCTCCTTCCTTGCGTCTTCTTTCGTCCTTTTGTTGGGAAAATACGACATGTCGCGATATCGTGACACCTTCTCTCCTTAGCACCTTCTTTCATCATTTTGTTGCGAAAATTTGACATGTCATGATATTGTGACACTTATCCTCCCTCGCGCCTTCTTTCGTCCTTTTGTCGTGAAAATGCGACATGTCATGATATCGCGACACCTTTTCTCCTTAGCGCCTTCTTTCGTCCTTTTGTCGCGAAAATGCGACATGTCGCGATATCGTGACACTTTCTCTCCTTTGCGCTTTCTCTCATCCTTGGGTCGTGAAAATGTGACATGTCGCGATATCACGACACTTTTTCTCCTTTACGGTTTCTCTCATCCTTGGGTCGCGAAAATGTGACATGTCATGATATCGCGACATCTTTCCCTTTTGACTCTTCTTTCTCTTTTTCGGTCATGAAATCGCGACATGTCATGATATCGCGACATATTTCCTTTCTGGATCTTCTTCCTCCTTTTCGGTCATGAAATCATGACATGTCGCGATATCGCGACAGCTTTGCTCTACTTTCTCTCTCTCTGGTTCAGGTCGCAAAAATGCGACATGTCACGATATCATGACAGTTTCCTTCCTTGCTTTCTTTCTGCTCCTTCGGTCGTGATTTTGCGACATGTCACAAAATCGTGACATTTTCTTCTCTGGCCCTTCCTGTCTTCTTTCGGTTGTGATTTCGTGACATGTCGCGAAATCGTGACATTTTCCTTCCTTTCTCCCTTTCTGCTTCTTTGGTCACGATTTCGCGACATGTCACAAAATTGCGACATTTTCTTTCCTTGCCTCCTTTCTGCTTCTTCGGTCACGATTTCGCGACATGTCGCAAAATCATGACATTTTCTCCTCTATGCCTTTCATGTCTTCTTTTGGTTGCAATTTTGTGACATGTCGTGAAATCGTGACATTTTTTCTCCACGCCTTCTCTCTCCTTCTTGAATTGCGAAAACGCGACATGTTGCAATATTGTGACACTTTTTTCTGTCGCGATATCGTGACATCAAGGCAAACACTTAGAATTTTTTTGTTAAGGTAAGATTGCTCTACTGCCATCGGATGCTTCTGTATCAGAAACACTTTTGACCTTATGTGGTATTCTTCCAATGTTAAAAGAAATGAATAGACTAATTAATCTTGCACAAGAGAGATCCATCTATATCATTGATTTTATGAGGATTAGAAAACATACATGTGTGCTTATAGATACATTATATGTGTCTAATATAGATTTTATAGAATATTTATTTGAAAGTTGGAATACATTGATAAATGTGAACAATCCAAAAATCTTTTTGAAGTTTGACATCCATGATCATATTTGTATTAATGTTCATGAAAATATGGTGCATGTTTATTGTTTTGAAATGCAATCAAGTATAGTTGTGGAATATTTTTAAGAAGTTCCTGTAACACAATAGATTTCATGTTATTATACAAAAAACAAAGTGTATTTATCAAAAATAGCAAAATATTTGACAAGTGAGATGTTGGTCACAAATCTGCCTAAGTACAAGATATTATCACTTGTGCGCCCTAGACTCGACCAACATTGAAAGGCCAAGGGAAAGAGAAAATTCCTTCGGACCGATCTCCAGAGAGGGTTGGTTCCCTTACTAAATCCTACACTGTTGAAGACTAGAGTTGCGGGAAAGAAACTGAAAATAATGGAAAGAAAGGGAAATATGGCCACAGGCCAAAGATGTAATATTGGGGAAATATTAACAATAGGAATTCCACTCAAGCATATAAATAGCATATAATAAAAGAAAGCAACAAAATTTACTTACAACCTTGCACAGATAACCTCTAGGATTGCATTCCAAAACTCACTTCCTCACCAGCAATATTCAAACTCAGATGCAGAATTTAAATTTCAATAGCAGATAAGAAATACGAGCATAAAAGAGAAATGCATAAAATAGAAGGAAATCACACATAAAGTCACTTGCAAAATCAGAAGCCAAATATCTCTTATTTACGTAGAGAACTTGATAAGTTTTTTTGCAAAATGTCTCTCCTCCTTTTACAATGGAAATTTGATTAGTATTTATAGAGGTTTTCACCTCTTTCATTAAATACATGTGGAGGCAAGGTGTCGGCCACTCAGACACCAATAGCAGCAACTCTCTCCTCGACAACAATAATGAACCAATGAACAAATGCCAAAGAAAATATCTACTAATTTTATCACATGGCATATCAGGCTTCAGCAGGAATCAATGATCTGATTTCATTCTCTATGGTGGCACCTTGGAAATGCATACCCACGAAGTGGTCGGTGCCTCAAAAATGAACAATATTGCACTAGAGTCAAAAGCACCTAGCAGTTTTGGTGATAATATTGCCATAGGAATTAACTTTATCAATATTAATCCTTTTTCAAAGAAGATTTTCATTGAAAACATGAAATTTCACCCAAAAAATGGGCCTTCATCTTCAATTAGCCTGAAACGAGCTTTTACTTGGAATGTGCACTTAATACTTTTATCCTATGTGAAATGAAATTTTACCCCAATATTTGTCCTTTTCTTTCGACTTCTTCTAGGAAAATATTCTACTACCATAAGTGGGACCAATCTTGGAAACTTGATTTCTTTGAAAATTAATGAGAACAAAACTATCGAAAAGTTGGGTTGGAGAATGAAAAGGCATTTCGGAGAGCGAAAAGGCCATTTCAGACAAAAAGCATTTTATAGAGGGGAAAAGTATTTTACTTTAATTGCACTCAAAATTACACCCATAAAAATTTTCAAAAAATGTTCAATGTGTGAAAACACTCAAAAAGCATTTGTAAGTTTTACTGGCAAATTTACAACAAAATTTCAATGTGGCAAAAATGCCAACATTTTTGGTGGCTCGTGGGGTATTCAGCTCGCCTGAATTCAATCGATCCCAGGCCTTTATTCATTGGGCGTAGAGTCCCCACTATCAATTGCATCTGATGGTCGGCTACTGGTACCAGCTTCGTCCTACTTTTTGAGATGTGTCACTATAGATTCATACACTGCAACTGCATCAGCCCATGCATCTATAGTAATTGCCTCATGAACTTTGAGTGTATCCACAAGATATCGAAAAGTCTCAACCTTTTCTAGATCAATATATTTAGCCTTTTGGCTGAGCTCCAGTAATCTAGACTCAATGCGAATGAATTTTCTCATCAACGGTAGTACATGCTCTTCGGTGATGGGCTCCTCCAAGTTATCAATATCTGAGGTATCATCCATGAAAACAACCCATAATGCATCCAGGTCTTTCTTCACCAGAATATTCCCCTGATCATCAACAAAGCTAGGGAAACCATTAGCTGCGATGGTTTCAAAGTGATCCAAGGAAATGCGCCTCTCATGCTCAAATGTCTCCTATAGCTTATGGGCTTCTTTAAGCAGTTCCATCTTGGAGAAAAAATTGCACAAGGTGATCTTGGCACTTGCCCAATCATGGGCTATTTCACTCATTGGATGAAACCAAAGATCCATTTGAGTCATTGACTGGATCTTCATGGCCATTTCCAACTTTGGCTCTAAATCTTGCTCTATGTTGTCCACTATAGGCCCACCATATGAAACAACTGCTTGTACCTCCTGAAGGAACATGAGAACTAATGTAGCCTTGGTTGCCATCTTCCTACAATCATTCAACAATTGACTATGAGCTTCTTTAATTTTATCCTTGGTGAGGGTCACGGATTGCATTGATTTTATCGCCAACTGATTCTGCAAGTTCTGAAGCTGGTCCTACAAGGCTTGGATCTTCAATTGTGCTTCTTGCTCTATTGTCTAGAATTGAGAAGCTGCCTATTTGATCTCCATGATTTCATCTTCCAAATGTATTGCCTGCTACTGCCATTATTGAGATTTAGACTATGCAGTATCTAGTTTGGCCTTTTGTGCTGCCAAGGCCTCCTCTAGCTCCTTGATCTTTGCTTCAACCTGGATGAAACAATCCTTATAATGCTCAGCTTGTAGGTAAATTGAACTTGATGCCACTTGTATGGTGCCCATTTGCTCTATTGGATCCATCTTTGTGAGGTCCTCGGTGACTGCTTGGTAGGAATAGTCAGTGGGCACCATTTCTCCTTGAGGTTTCTGAACCTGAGGAACCATTGTCACCGTGTGCATCTCCATTGCTGCTGGATCAAAAGTTACTTTCTTCATTGGTTTTGCCATGGCTAGCGCATCCTTTCTCTTACGATTCTTCAACCATCTTGATGAACTTTGTCATGCCCTACTAATTTTTTTTGCTATCGGGCGCTCAGGTAGCAACTCCATCTCAAAAGCTAGTGGCTCCTATACTACAAAAATTGGGGAAGACAAGAAAAGGGCTTGTTGAGGATTTGATTCAACCATAGGGATGGAAGTGGAGGGTGCTTCAGCCACGCTTACTCGAAGAGGGGCTTGCATGGTTATAGAAGTAACAGGATGAGAAGGCATGGAAGATGAAATGGAGGGTAATGGAAGGGAAAATGGATTTGAGGTGGATGCGAATGAACTGAAGGAAAGAGAAAAGGATGAAATGGGTGAAACTAGGGAAGCACTAGTGACCTATGACTATGGGATAGAAATGGGAATGGAAGAGGTGGATGTAGCAACTGGAGGTGAAGTTGACATGGGAACTGTAGATGAAAAGATAGTGGTCACCAAATGCTTGTTAGAAAGAGAAGAAGAAATAAAATGCATACCTACGGGCTCTAACATCATTTGAGCCGATGGTGAATGTTGTTGTGCCACAATATTGTCCTCTCCTTCTGATCTTGCCTTCTCCACATTTGGATTTACTATTATCACCATTGGAACTGATTGTCCCAACTGAGCCAAAGAAGATATATCCAAAGAAACAATTGGCTCAATTGTTGGTGAAGGAAGCAATTTGGTGCTCAACGTAGAAAGGGCCCCACTCCTAGGTTTCTTCACTATGTTAGGGAAATGAACTCTCATAGCTGCACTTCTCTTCTTTTGTGGAAGTTTCTCCTCTAGAGTAAATTGCTCTTCTTCTTCATCTTCAATAGTTATCCTCTCTTCTTTTGATGCTTCCTCTTGTCTCCTTATATCTTCTTCTCTATCTGGACTGCTAATACTTCTAGGCACTAAATCAGCAAGGGAGAGGGGCTGGTACTTTTCATACTGTTCATCATAGATCATTGAAAATGCATCATCCATAACCAATGGATAATTTACCTTGGGCTTATTTCGGTGAATCCTCATGATCCACCAGTTAGCAATCTTCTCATCAGACCAATCAGGCAATTTTACCTTCATTTGTTCAAATAGACCTGAAGGAGGAACTTGCTCTGGATGATTTTTTGGATCATATTCGACCTCCATCTCATAAAAATCATGCCAAGGAGGAAGTGACATCATCTTCTCCACATGCCATTTAAGGTCATGTCCTTCGGGATTATTCCTTTGTTGTACGATGTCTTCTCTAGGGCAACAATGAAAAGTCTTGGCCTTGATGTGACTGGAAAAAATACCCAAAGGATCATACTTCCATCGTTGAGGAAGCTCAACCAATCCATGGTCATAGAGCATCTCAACAATTAATTCATTCTACCCACTCTGAGTAACCGTTATATCACCAAACTTGAAAGGCATAGCACATGTATTCTTCTTTCCCCTGCCTGACCCATAGGTATCATTTATGAAATCACTTTGTCGGGCTACTTCCAAGGCAAAAAGGTGTTCAGTTGTAAAATATGGCAGCAGAAAAGGTTTACCAGTAAAACCAAACATTCTAACCACCATGCCTTGTGTCAGTAAAAAGACATCACCTCTTTTCTGATCAACCACTTCTGCTTGCATGGCCCGAGGCACTCTGTTGCATACTCCATAAATTAACTCCAAGGCGGGTCCTAAAAATATCCTATTGAAATTATAATAGGACTCCTTCTTTGACAAACTTTGAGTCCATGAGTATACTGGCAATGCTTTTCCTACTTCATCTGTCTTATTTATTGCTATGAAGGCAAAGTGAGAGTGCATATGATAGAAAAAATACCATGCCAAAAGGGAACAATGCCTGAAAGTAATATCTTCTCCACTTTGTACCTTTTGCAATTGTGAGTGTATCCTCCATTCCAAGAAATCTGCCCAATCAAAGAAAATCGGGTTTGGAGTTGTTGTCATGGTGGTTGGAGCATAAAACCCTACTTGTGAAATGCATTGCACCAATGATGCTTGCCACTTGTGCACTATGGAATCTGAAGATAGTCCCGTCAACCATGCTATCATTGAATACAAATCTGGGCTCTTGAAATTCTTTAATGGTGTTGGTAGTTTTGGCAACTCTCCAAATCATGGTGTCTTCAATAACTGGCTCTCCATGAACTACCGCATGTGAATAGTGGATTGATACCTCTCTTCCTCTTCTTTAAAATTGAGCTTTTTATGTGTGGCATAAGATGGAGGTTGCACTCCACAAGCAAATGCATCCCATATGGAACTAGCTGAAATACTGAACAAATCTTCTCCATGGGCATTTTGGACAGTTCTTGTACCAGTATTATAACATTGCGCGATGGCCCAAATCAGCTCGGGACATGGGTGCACGGGTGTACATAGGTACCAAAAAATATGGGAATGAAATGCTATATTATGGGGACTTTCAACAGACATATTTTGTGCAGCAAATTTGGCATCCAAACACAATTTTTCCACTCCTTTGTTGGTGATATTGCAATCATTGATATGCATCAAGTGATCATCATAGGGTTTTAATTCCACATCTTCATCCTCCTCTTCTCGAGATTTTCGTTGCTTCTTTTCGATTTTAGGCTTTTTGCACCTTCACCTTCTTGGCTTCCGTGGCTTTCTTCCCCATCTTGAGATTTCTTTGAATATGTAGTGAAGAACAACAAACCCTAGAGCAAAAGATATTTGCAAGACTTCTATACAGGAACTCTGCAAATGGTTTGATTGAAAACCGAAGAGTTGGCCTCCTTTTATAATTTTTCATGTATATCCATTGGAAATCTTACTAATTTTATGGGCACCGCATGCATTCGAATGTGTAGAAGTGGTTTTTTTTTTTGGAAAGTGTGATGAGTGGGCGGAGTGTATGACGTGGAGCGAGAAATGGAAATATGCGGATATTACAGGTAGTGTAGTATGGAAATGGAGGTTCATGGGAAAAGAAGAAAATATGGAAGGGTTTGAATGCATGTGGTTTTTGAAGGGAAGGAAAAGAAGGAAGGGTTTGGGGAGAAATATTTGGAGGAGTTTTGAAGGTTTGGGTAAAGTTTTTGGGTGAAATGGGTTTGGGAAGTGATTTTGGAAAATGTTTTTTTTTTTTTTTGGGTGGAATGGTTTGGGATCGAAATAGGTATTTGGGTCGAAATGGGTGTTTTAAGGAAAGTTTGAAGAAAAATTTTTTTTTTTTAATGAAAAAATGTTTTTTTTTTTTTTTTATTTGGGGGAAAATTGGAATTTGAATTTAAATTAAATTTAATTTGGGGAAAAGGAATTTTTAAAAAAAAAAAGGGGTTCCAGAGTAAGGGCATGGGATGGTTGAAAAAAAAAGTGGAGCCTTTGTTTTTTTTTTTTAAATCAGAAACGGAAAGAAACAACGTAAAATGAAAATATGTACATATTTACATCCATAATCTCTATTTTCACTGATAATAGGCCTTCAAATGAAGACCATTAACTAGAATTGATAGTGCATTACCATCCATATCTTGCAAATAAAAAGAATTAATTTGATTGGCACCTGTGATCTGAAATGGACCTTCCCATATTACCTCGAACTTGTGATGTTTGTCAGGCTTTGACTTCTTTTCATTCCACTTCAATACAAGGTCGCCAACCTTAAAGGTCCTTTCAGAAACCTTTTTACCGAACCACTTCTTCGTCATCTCAGCATGCTCTATGAAGGCTTGGTATGATTTCTCCCTTTCTTCCTCCAATTGTAAAATTTGAGCCAACCTCATGCTCATGGGATCAGACTCATCATCCTCATCATTAATCAAATGCCATGTTTGGAGGGTCGGTAATTCAATATGGATAGGCAAAATCGCTTCTTTATCGTATACCAAGGAATAAGGGGACGTCTTGATAGATTTTTTTATCGAGATGCGATCAGCCCATAATGCTTGGTTCAAAAGCAAGTGCTAGCTCCGCTTATTGTCGCCAAGGGTCCTCTTCAAAATTTTGAGTAGGTTCTTGTTTGTAGACTCAGCCAGGTCGTTCCCCTGCGGATAGTAATTAGATGAAGTTTTCAAATAAATTCCATACGTACCCATAAATTCACTAATTTTGGTGCCTATGAAAGGAGTTCCATTATCTGTTATGATTGCATCCGGGACACCAAAGCGAGTGATCAACCCCTCGAGGAAAGTGATGACCGTGACTTGATCCACTTTCTTGGTTGGAATCGCTTCAGTCCATCTAGTGAAGTAATCAGTCATAGTCAAGATATACTTGTGGCCGACAGACGAGTTAGGTTCAATGACCCCGATAAAGTCTAGGCCCCATTGTTGGAATGGTGCTTCTACTTGAATCGGGCGAAGAGGTAATGCCCCTTTTCTGATTCTACCAACATATCATTGATAATTATCGCAATGAGTACTTACTTTGTGAGCATCAACAAACAAGGTAGGCCAAAAATAGCCTGCTCGGATGATTTTTAAGGCCATGGGCCTTCCTGCATAATGACCACTCGATAGTCCAGAATGAAATTCTTCTAAAATATTTTCTTTTTTGGAGTCCCTCACACACCTGAGAAGAATTCCATCAATGTTTTTGTAAAATAGCCCCTCAAGCAACAAAGTATATCTGAGAGCTTGCAACCTGAATCTCCGACGTTGTGAAGCATCAAGGCGAGATGGACATATGCTTGAGGTAAAATAATCAATTAGCTCTTCGGTCCAATCAATATTGTTGGTGGTATGGTTTGCACAAATGTTCTCACCCAGACTATCCTCATGCAACATATCTAATGACTCGAAAGCTGCACTTTTGGCTAGCTCTGAACATAGAGCTCTCCCATGAACTAACTTGGTTGGTCGGATCTCCACATCATATTCTTGAATTTTTGAGACCCAACCTGCTCTCTTGTCTCCTAATTCTCCTTGGAGAATAAAATTTCTTACATCAGGGTGTATGACATGCACAACCATTTTGCTCTGAGAAACGAAGTGTCGAAATTTCTTCAATGCTTTCATTACTGCATATACTTGTTTTTCAATAAAATTATATTTCTCTTGATGAGGAGAAATAACCTGACTCAAAAAAGCAATTGGCTTCTCACCTCCATCCTCTTGCGATTGTGTCAAAACTACAACATAACTCTCTTGTTCACCTACCGCATAGAGAATGAAATCTTTAGAATAATCAAGATTAATCAATACTGGAGCCTGAGTAATCCTCTCCTTGATTTCCTTGAAAGCCTATCTTCTTGTTTCAATCCATTTAAACTCAACACCTTTCTTCAAAATCTCAGTCATGGGTTTCACCACTTGAGCGAAATCAACGATAAACTTACGAATGAAATTGATTTGGCCAAAGAAATATTGCAAATATTTTTTATTGGCCAGCAATGGTAGCCTCAGGAGGGCTTCAGCTCTTGCAGGATCGATTGCCAATCCTTCTTGTGAGATCACATGGCCCAATAACTTCCCTTATTTAATAGCAAATATTGACTTCTTAGGATTAATCGAGATCCCAAACTCATGATACTTCTCAAACACCTACCTCAAATGAGCAATGTGGTCTTCTCTGTGATGCGAAAACATAGTCATATCATCAAGATAGATCACAATAATCCTATTCAATAACTCATCGAAAGCAATGTCCATAGCCCTCTGAAAAGTGGCACCAACATTTGAAAGTCCAAATGGCATCCGTTGGTAGGTGAAAGTACCCCACTTGGTGGTGAATGTTGTTTTATATTGATCCTCGTATTTCACCCAAATCTGATTATACCCAGAGAAACCATCAAGCAATGAGAATCTCTGGGTACCAGCTACTACATGAAGGATTTGATCGATCTGAGGTAGAGGGTAATGGTCCTTTAAAGATGCCTGGTTTAGATTGTGAAATTCAACACACAACCGAATGTCTCCATTATTTTTTTGTACTGGGACCAGGTTAGCCACCCATGTTGAGTGCTTGATTGGATAGATTATCTTGGCCTCCAACATCTTCAACAACTCCGCTTTCATGAGGACTTCAATCTTGGGATTGACAGGCCATTATTTTTGATGAAAAGGTTTTACCCCTTCCTGCAGTTCTATAGTATGTTGGATCACATTCTTATCATAACCCCTCAAATTGTGGTAGCTCTAGGCAACAATATCTGGATACTCAAAACACAATTTCTTGATATCTTCCAGCTCTTCTAGGGTGCCATCTATTCCAACCTTGATGATTTTCTCAGGCTCCAAATGCAACTCTTTATAATCCTTCACATCTATTTTAATCTTGTGCTTCTCAACCCGATCACTTTGGTCGAATATACTTTCAAGTGTAATCAGTCCCCTAGGGATGTGATTATTTTTTAGCTGAATCATCCCTTCTCTCTCTTCTTCAACAAGGACTCTATCATCAACGCTTGCAGTTTCTTTAAGCAAGAAGTTAACTATCTGCTCATCATTGTCAAATACTTGCCAATAGAGATTTTTGTCAGGAACTGAGGGTCTATAAATTACCCTAACTATCTTAGGCTTTCTAACTACTTGCTCAACAGGAGAGTAGTTAGCACCAAGAGAGGCCAGAATATCTACATGTTTATTTAGCTCTCTCGAAATCGCCTGAACATTTAAAGTAGTGAAAGATTCAAACAAGTCCCAAACTCTATTGCGGTAGGCCTTCAAGTAGTGTTGCTTTGACACACACCTGTTAGTGATCTGATTAATAATGAGTTCAGAGTCACCAAAAATCTATAGTTGTTTAATACCCAACTTCTCAACTTTCTTCAATCCAAGGCATAATGCCTCATATTCCATTGCATTATTTGTGCAACCCCAAGTTAGCCTATAAGAATAGGTCTTTTGCAACCCTTCGGGAGAGATCAACACAACCTCCTGCACCATTCTTGCATCTGGCACCATCAAAATACATTCTCCATAATTGATCTGCAATAGGATCGAGAGAATCAGGAACCTTCTCTTCAATCTGCTCTGGCTTCGTGATAGTATAGCAGCCAATGTCTATTCCAACCATCGCATTGAAGTCCATGAGTGAAAACTCATCCTCGAGTTGAAGCTCACCCAATGCTTCTTCCATTAAATCAACTTCTCCTAACTCCTCGGTCATCATGTTAACCGCTCTTGGGGAACTTTCTTCTTCCTCCAACTTCTCAATGTGAAAAGGCGAGGGCTTCTCATTATGAATGTGAATCTTCTTTCCCTTGAATGGTATCTCCAAATGCGAGTAGTCTAAGGAAAGATATCCTCCCAGCTTAGCCGTGAACTCCCTCGAGAGGCACATGCTAAAGTATGGTTCCAGGTCAACTACTACCACTTCTTGGATGACCATGATTTTTGGCATACTATGGAGGACAATGGGAATATCCTTGATCACACCTACTATTTTCATAGGTGTCCCATCCAACTGCAAGACTCCAGGGCTACTCCTTGTATACTCCATACCCATGACTTCACAAACTGCCTTTGGCATGACAGTTGTCGTAGCACCAGAATCAATCATGCAATTGTGCACTATCCAACCCTCCATCCTGAGTGACAAATAGAAATGGGGTGGTCTATTCTTTCCAGTGGCTGAAGTAGTTAATGCTTGAGCAAAAATTGTCTGGGTAGGACTCTTCCTATTATCTTTCATAGACTTCAATGATTCTTGTAACAGATCAACTTGCCTAGGTAATTGTAATGCATCATAAAGACTAACCTTAGCAGGAATCTTCTTCAACTCCTCAACAATGTTGTATGCGGATGTACCAGACTCCTTTTTGTTAGTGGCCTCATATTTGCTCTGATATTGTTGTGTGGCTTCTACCCTCTGTATTTTAGTCAAATATGGGTACTTGAGCTTTTCTCTGGCTTGTTCCTCTGTTTCAGCTCTTGCCTATGAAGTCGAGGCTTTTTCTTGCAATATTTCCTTCGCTTGTGGTGGTAAAAGATATTTTAATAGAATAGGTGAATCTGGATTTGGTGTTGAAGTAGGAGCTTTCACTTGTACTTGTTTCTTCTCATTTTGCATCTTTGGGTCAGTGGGTACCCTTAACGGTTCCATCTCAGCTAGATCTACTATGACTGGCTTCTTCCCAGCTCTTGTGAGAACTGAAACTTGTTCTTCGGATGGAACCATGAAATTGTGATCCATTTCGGTAATCATGTTAACCTGACCTCCAGAAGAGCTTGCAGCTAGTGTTTGCACATAGTTCAAATGAACCATACAAGTCTCCTCACCATGTGGATCATTACATGTAGAGCACCAGTATGTTCTATCTATGGGGCCAACTTCCTCATTCATCGATACAGTTGGGTTCCTCTCAGATACCTTGCTTGTTGAAGTCACTTGTTCCCTGGTGATTGGTAGAGGTTGAAATCTCTTGGGTTGGAAATCTCTCTCGACTTGCTTTCTTTCAATAACTATGATTTTATTGCCCATTGCTCTTATATCTGAATTAGCAGATTTCACTTCTTGCAAAAGTGTCATGTAAGGATCAAGATTTGAGGGGGTAGGAGGTGCCAGTAAAGGTAGAGGTGTTGGTGGTGCAGGTAATGCAGGAAAAGGGATAGATGGAGGCCATTGAGGAGCTAATGGGGTAGGTAATTATGGAAAACTAGGAGCTGACTGTTGTGGTACCGGGATAGGAGCGATCGGAGGAGGTGCTGAATTCCATGAGGGGATCGGATACATTGTCGACATTGGCTGTGAAAATGCACTAGAATGAAGGTATTGTGGGAGATCAAGAATAATGGGCATGGTTACCTTTGGAGGAAGCCTACCTACAACAATCAAATCAGCTTCAACCTTTTGAGCTTGTGTATACAAATCTAGAAATGTGTTCACATTGGCCTGGTGCACTACCATACCAATATCAGTGTTAAGTGCTCGAAGGTAATAGAATGTCGCTTGTTCATGCGTAGGCCTCAAACCATCTGGAACTCTTTGCCAACTTCGTGCAAATCAGACATTGAAATCTACAATCTCCTCTTGAGGATGCCTCTGAATGGTGGTAAATTGGTGCAACAAAGAATATGGATCAACTTGCTCATGGAAATTCTTGATCAACAACTCAGCCAACTGATCCCATGAAGTAATGGTGCCAGGCTCCAATGATCGGTACCAATAGAGCAATTTTCCTCTCAGTGATAAGACTAACAACTTAATCATCACATCCTCATCTACAATGTCATGAATCGTCACCAAAGCAGCTACATCTTGGATATGCTCATATGCAGTTTTTCCAGTACCATCATAGGTAGGCAAAGCTTTTAATGCAGCTTGAGGGACTGGATTTTGTGCTTGTAAATTCAAGGCTCCTGAGTTGTTCCATGCTGGGAACTGCCTTGGTGGCTATTGTTGTTGATGCGGTTGTGCCATGTGAACTGGAATATGAGGTGGGGGTGGAGGAACACTGGTGGCAGTACTAACTGGACTTGAAGAAATAGAAAACACACCAACTATTTGTGAGGATGTTGTGAATGACGTAAGTGATGGGGTGACCAACCTAGGGTTTTCACCTAATTTTTGGATATCGAGTTCAAAAAACTCAATGGGGTTTTCAGATTTTTTAGCCTTCGATCTTGTGATCATGAAGTATAACTTTCACCGTCCCCACGTTCAAATATTTTTGGATATGATCGAGTCACCAGATGTTCTAATAATTCGATAGAAAAAAGGTGAACATCAAACCTAAATTCTACTAGGAATGGACTCTTTTAAGTCCCACAGGCGTGCCAAAAACTGTTGGTCACAAATCTGCCTAAGTACAAGATATTATCACTTGTGCACCCTAGACTCGGCCAACATTGAAAGGCCGAGGGAAAGAGAAAATTCCTTCGAACCGATCTCCAGAGAGGGTTGGTTCCCTTACTAAATCCTACACTGTTGAAGACTAGAGTTGCGGGAAAGAAACTAGAAATAATGAAAGAAAGGGAAATATGGCCACAGGCCGAAGATGTAAGATTGGGGAAAGATTAACAGCAGGAATTCCACTCAAGCATATAAATAGCATATAATAAAAGAGAGCAACATAATTTACTTACAACCTTGCACAGATAACCTCCAGGATTGCATTCCAAAACTCACTTCCTCACCAACAATATTCAAACTCAGATGCAGAATTTAAATTTCAATAGCAGATAAGAAATACGAGCATAAAAGAGAAATGCATAAAATAGAAGGAAATCACACATAAATTCACTTGCAAAATTAGAAGCCAAATATCTCTTATTTACGCAGAGAACTTGATAAGTTTTCTTGCAAAATGTCTCTCCTCCTTTTACAATGGAAATTTGATTAGTATTTATAGAGGTTTTCACCTCTTTCATTAAATACATTTGGAGGCAAGGTGTCGGCCACTCAGACACCAATAGTAACAACTCTCTCCTCGACAACAATAATGAACCAATGAACAAATGCCAAAGAAAATATCTACTAATTTTATCACATGGCATATCAGGCTTCAGTCTGATTTCATTCTCTATGGTGGCGCCTTGGAAATGCATACCCATGAAGTGGTCGGTGCCTCAAAAATGAACAATATTGCACTAGAGTCAAAAGCACCTAGTAGTTTTGGTGATAATATTGCCACAAGAATTAACTTTATCAATCTTAATCCTTTTTCAAAGAAGATTTTCATTGAAAACATGAAATTTCACCCAAAAAATGGGCCTTCATCTTCAATTAGCCTGAAATGAGCTTTTTCTTGGAATGTGCACTTAATACTTTTATCCTATGTGAAATGAAATTTTACCCCAATATTTGTCCTTTTCTTTCGACTTTTTCTAGGAAAATATTCTACTGCCATAAGTGGGGCCAATCTTGGAAACTTGATTTCTTTGAAAATTAATGAGAACAAAACTACCAAAAAGTGAAAAGGCATTTCGGAGAGCGAAAAGGCCATTTCGAGAGCGAAAAGGCCATTTCGGACAAAAAGCATTTCGGAGAGGGGAAAAGTATTTTACTTTAATTGCACCCAAAATTACACCCATAAAAATTTTCAAAAACAATGTTCAATGTGTGAAAACACTCAAAAAGCATTTGTAAGTTTTACTGGCAAATTTACAACAAAATTTCAATGTGGCAAAAATGCCAACATGAGATAAGAGAACGGTTTTAGAGAGATGAGTTGCTCGAGGCCATGGGTGTGGTTAATCCCATGTTTTGGGGACCTTGTACTGAATACAATTCTGCAAATGAGTTGTTTATTAAATATATGGGTAACCTCATTGACCATTTCAGTAAGAGTGTGGAAGTCAATGGTGTTGAAATAAAAGGTTTACTCAATAGTGATCTTTTGAAAGAACAGTCATCGCATTTTGGAAGAACAATGGTTGTGCAAACATCACTTATGATAGGTGTCCATGAGATTGGTTCCACTGCATGTTTGTGGCAAAAATTGTATCCAAGCACAATCTTACAAGATACAATAAGTGAATACTTTCGTTTATATGAATTATGTGAAACAATGATTTTGGGGTCAGTCGAAGATGAAAGAGTTTTCAGTGCACTTTCTTTTGTTAAATCTAAACTCCGCAATAGACTCGACAAAAATTTAGAAAATTGTTTAAGAATTTATGTGTCTTCATATCAGTTGGATACATTTCCATATGATAAAGCTTTGGCACACTGGAGTTCCCTGGTAGACAGAAGAGGAACTTTGAATACGATTGATAACTACAATGATGATGCTTTCAGTGATCAAATGGTGGAGATACAGATTTCTGCTATGCTTCATAATGATTCTGGACAAGCTAAAATGTTTCAACTTCCATAATGATAATTTTCCATGATTTCATTGACATTGATAAACACAATAATGTTTTGATTTCACAAACTTGATAGAATATTTCACAATATTGTTCAAGATTTATAAGATTTTATAAAATTGTTGTTTTATATCACATTAGTGTTTCAAAAATTACATGTCTTATATCTTTTTGCAGTTTTTACAATTGTATGTTTATGTCATGATGTCTCAACTCTCTTCATTGATAAATCTTTATGTTTCATGTTTTAAATTTTATTATTGGTATCTTAATGTTGATTTGTAATGTTATCTATAATGCTTTTGTTCTTGAGATGACCATAGTGAACAATATTAGCTAGAAATAAACTAAAACTGCAACACATATTTATAAAGGTAAGCAAACTATGAATGATGAAAAACACAAAATGAGATAATGATAATTTTCCATGATTTCATTGACATTGATAAACACAATAGTGTTTTGATTTCACAAGATTCATAGAAGATTTCACAATATTGTTCATGATTTATAAGATTTTACAGAATTGTTGTTTTATATCACATTAGTGTTTCAAAAATTACATGTCTTATATCTTTTTGCAGTTTTTACAATTGTATGTTTATGTCATGATGTCTCAACTCTCTTCATTGATAAATCTCTATGTTTCATGTTTTAAATTTTATTATTGATATATTAATGTTGATCTGTAAGGTTATCTATAATGCTTTTGTTGTTGAGATGACCATAGTGAACAATATTAGCAAGAAATAAACTAAAATTGCAACACATATTTATAAATGTAAGCAAACAATGAATGATGGAAAACCCAAAATGAGATAATGTCATTATCATTAGTTCAAAAAGAAACATATTACATTGTACAAAATTTTTGACTACAGTCAACTTGATAGCATATTACATTTTCAAATTTTCAAACATTTGATTGGTGCTTGGTTGCTTCACTATCTGTTGGAGTTGTTTCTTTTCCTTTGTCGGCATCTGTGTCACTCTCTTCTTGCAGTACTCCAACTCTCACGAGGTTATCACGTACTTTCACCATACTTGACACCAATTGCGCTTCTTCTTTATTTGGATCTTCAAGTATTGTTGGAAGTGTTTCCTTTGTTTTCTCAAGCACCATTTTCGGATCTTCTTTGAGCTTCTCCTTGATGTATTTTTTAAACGATTATTTTTTGATATTTTTGTTTTGTTTTTTTATTGCATTTTCTTTTTCATTTCCATTGCATGATTCAAAAATGTCTTCGCCCTTTTAAGATTGACGTCCATGCTCTTAACCTGTGTTTTTAAGTGTTCAAAATTTGACTGCAATAACAAATTGAAAACATAATTAAAAAGGGTTATATTGAAATTATTTAATATTTTCAAGAAATATAAAAATTTTACTGCAATAAAAAATAGAAACATAAAAAGTTTTCTTACCTCAGCCATATCCCTTGCAGCCTCAGCAACTGCAACTTTCTCCTTATATGAAGCCCACTGGTTATAAAATGCTTGGGCTTCAACATTAATGTTCTCCAATCTACCAACAACAACATTCAAAACATCATCATCATAAATAAAATCAGACTGAACAGATCCTGATGTGGCCTATTTTAGAAGGCCCTCAAGCTTTTTTGGTTCAAATTGAACCAAAGAATAAAGAGAATCTCTTTTTACATAATTTTTATATTGGGTATTTATTTCCCTTAAAAGGACCTTTGCCTGATATTCCCATTCCTTCAATTCCTTCAAATATTTTAACACAAACTGATTAATTGTAGCTTCTGTGGTTTCAGCTAATAAAATATTTTTATTAAAATCAACAACATTATCCCCAGTTGGAGGACCCTGAGGAGGGTTGGCTCCTTGAGCTGATGGTAATGTTGTCTCCTGAGTTGTAGGGTCAGCGGATTTTCCTTGATCTCCTTCACCTCTCAGCACATTTGTTGCCTTGAAGCCTTCAATGTTTCCCTGCAAAATATAATCCGCATCAAGTTGAATATTATCCAATCCCTCTATAGAAACTTCTAGTGCCTGTGAATTTGTTGAAAATGTAAATTGAGACCATCCATACCCAAAACTTGAGGCTGGCATGTGTGATCTCTATGGGTGTGAAAACCCACACCCAGAACTTAGTGCAGTGCCTTGTGATCTCTGTGAAAACAAACATTTTCCAACATCGATTTACCCTCGCATAGGCATTGTTGAAGGTTGTGTCGGTGCCTCTCGTTGATTTGGTGGAAGTGGTGGTTGTGGTGAAACCAGGGAGCGTGATGCAACCCTTTGCTGTAATGGAGGCGGTGGTGGCATTTGGCCTCTAACTTGTGATGTTACTTGTTGATTTTGAGAATCAACTGAAAATAGTCAATAACATTTTGTTAGAATTCTTTTGAAAATAAAAAAATCTTAATTTAAATTAACTACACATAGATTTACCTGAAGATGATGAAACGTGTTGAATTTGTGTTGCATTGGGGGAGGGGTTGGCCACACTAGATTTGGCTTGCACATTTTGTGCATACCTAGGTGTACGAGAAACCCCAGGAGTAGCTTCTTTCTTGGAACATTTGTGTGACCTCTCCAAAGGTGTTGCTTCAGAGCTCGTGTCTTCAGAATCACCAGTTTGTTCCAGCCTGTGACCCCTTGTGGCAACAATCTGTTTACTCCTTGTATTGTCTGCCTTCCCCTGCATATAGATGGAAAGAAAAATTAAAAAAAAATGGAATGTGATAAACTATAAAATAGTATGTCAAGGTCAATGATGTAGTTATTACCTTCAATTCCTCTATTGACATAGCAATTTCCTGTAGTGTTGCATGCACTATAGTTGGTACAAGAGTAGTCTACAAATTATGAAAACACTCATAATAAAGAGCTAAAAGAAAATTAATAGTGCCCACAATGGGTTGTGTCTTTCTGGTTGCCATTTGCACCGTGTGCAACTCGGACCTGATTCGATCCGAAATATAAGTGCACCAATCATACTTTTGATTGTGCTTAGACTAAACAATATAAGCAAGTGCCCAAAATAGAATTTTTGGTCTTCCCATCAGAATTAGTCTAGCCTAGAAAAATTCAATAATGGCCTTCAGAGTTTGATGGTTAACATCACCGATTGATAAACCTCTTTTTGATTTGGCGGTAGAAGCTGCATAAAAAAATTAGATGTCAATTTACAAATTTGAAACATTGAACATTAATAAAATATAATTAACAAGATTTATACCTGCCAAATCTTTCGATGAGAGACCGTACTTGCTTTTGAGGTGTGCTTTGTCATCTAGAGATAGCTACAACCTCATCGACACTTGTGGAAAACCAATGAATGGAAGACCTGTCAATCTGTTAATATCTCCAGGGGTGATGTTGAAAAGCAAATTTCTATTTTGTACTCTAATATTCATCGTAGCCCTGTCGTGGTCATAACCGGATATAATATGTTGTAGGAGGACTTTATCTGTTCTAAATTGTGGCATGGAAATGAGGGTTGTTAAACCTACATTATTGAGCCACCTAAAGTCCATCCCTAGGGTTGTCATCAAATCTAAAATCAAAGTGCACGAAAAATTCTTGAATTTTGGTGCAAGGGTGGAAGGGGCGACCATCGCAAGAAGTTGGAAGTCGAAGAAAAAGGATTGGGAATCAAAAGGTTGATTGGAAAGGTTAGCTCTGGTTGTAGTAGTCACAGAAATGAAATGGAAAAAATGATAGTTGATGCCCTTTTATAGATTGAAGAAATAGGGTTGACACATGGCAACATTGTATTGGACATGCAGTGTTGTTGATTGAACATGTGACACATGGCATAAGTACCAAAGCTTTTCTACATCCGCTACAATGTAGGATCGGATCCTATTCTACATCCAGTCGGTGACCGAAACATATTGTGCACCCGGTCCGAGACCGGGTCATATTATGCACCCGATGGGTGATCGGACCATAGTATGTAACCGATCCAAACCCGAATCATACTATGCATCCGATCGGTGATCGGATCATTTTTTGCTTTCGATCTAAAATCAAATCATATTATGCATCCGGTTCATATCCGAATCAGATTATGCATCCGATCCAAGATCGGATCATAGTATGCATCCGGTCGTTGGATGGATCATTTTATGCATTCGGTCCAAAACCGGATCATGTATGCATCCGGTACCTGACCGGATCATGTTATGCATCCGGTCTATTATCAAACTATATTATGCATCCGGTCCACAACTGGATCATATTATGCATCTGATCTATGATCGGATGATATTATGCATCCGGTACATTACCGGATCTTATTATGCATCTGTTTTGGTATCGGATCAAGTTTTGTAAAGTGGCTTGCATCGCCAAACTCCTTTTTCACCTGGTCCGATCAGAACTTTGAAATTCACCATTTTTTGCCAATTTTTTTTGAAAAAATAAGGTCATTCACCATGCCATCATACATGCACTTTGCCAGGATTCACCGGGTTTTTGCAATAGATTAGCCATTTTTTTACAAGTACCTTTCGGGTCCTACCTCTTATGCATAACCCTGGTTGATCTGCGATAGTTTTGGAAATATGGTTATGATTCAATTATTGTAAATTTTTCATACATAGTTTTTTTGTTGGATATTTTGAGTAATTGAGTTATCATTGATGTCAAGAGTCAGTTTCAGTGAGTAATGCAAGAAGAAGCGGTTCCACAATCAGTGCAAATGGAAAGTCTGCCTCTAGTTGGACAGATTTGGTTCCAGGTGGTCAGATGAGGTTCAAAGAGCAATGAAGAGGCCCAAGCAAAATAATATTATAATATTTTATTATAATATTAAAAGGAGAGATTTAAATTAATTATAAATTAATTTAAATAATTTCATTATAAATTAATTTATTAATTAATTTAATTAACTTCTAAAGTTTTTTTTATTTGTGGAAAACATCCCAGAAGGGATGCCACTTTCGGGTAAGACCCAAGGAGGCAGGGGTATCCATTCCACCAAAAATGCCCAGGACTCGGACCTGGCCTACCACCTTTGACATACTCAAGGAGCAAACAAACACACAACCATTTAAATAAATAAATAATAGTAAAAATAATAAAATAAAATAAAAAACATGCTCCTTGAGTGTGTCAAAAAGAAAAGCACAACCAAACACACACACAATAAGATAAAAAAAACCACAACACGAACCACATAGAAAAAACACAAGAACAACATAACAAAACACAAACATGACAAAAACAACATAACACTACAAAGACATAACCAAAAATAAATAAATAAATAACTGAAAAATAAACACAACCAAAAACTAAAAAATAAAAAATAAAATAAAAATAAAAATAAAACACAACCAACAATAGACAATAAACAAAAACAAAAAACATAGAAAACACTTACACATAAAAACACGAATTAACACAAACAAACAGAAACACAAGAACAAGAACGACAAAAACACAAGAACAATAACAAAAAACATAAAAAACACAAAACAACAAAAACACAAGAACAACACAAAGAACACAAAAAAAACAAAACAAAAGAACACACACACCTTAAAAAACTAAAAAAAAATAAAAAAAAATTGAACATAACAATGACCTTACTAGACCAGAAGACTATTAAGGCAAGAATCAACAGAGGAAACAAAAGAAAGAAAAGAATGAGCTAGGGCACTAAAATAACCTGATCGAACAAAAGAGAAGCAAAAATAAAGCAAGAAGAAACTAGGTACCTTCAAAACTGGAGCCATCCAAAGAAATGATAGAAAGAAGAGCTTCCCTAACTTGCGAAGCCCACCATCTAGGAGGGTGGCCATAACAAGTAAGATCACCTTTGTCCAAAGCCCAATTAGCTAAAGCATCAACACTCTTGTTTTGATCTCTGACCACATGATTGTAATCAACTTTCAAAAATCCCATCTGGATTAATTGAATCTTCTCAATAATTCTTTTTATTCTCCAATCAACCTTATGATTCTTAGAAGGAGTCTTCAAAATATTAATCATGAGTTGAGAGTCAGACTCAACTAACACCTTTTCCCAACCAACCTTAGTAGCCTCTTGAAGGCCTCTGAGGATACCATACCCCTTAGCAAGGTTATTGGAAAGAATACCCAAATTCTCAGCAAAAGTAAAAACCAGGGAGCCATCTGAAAGTCTACCAATTCCCCCGCACTGGCTTTTCCAGGGTTCCCTCTAGAGGCTCCATCAGTATTGACTTTTCCAAAATCCTTAGGAGGAGGTTGCCAATTTCTTGTCCTATCCATCTTACAAATACTCACATTCCCTTTAAGTTGGTTGCTCTTAGAAGATTTAATCTTCAATATTTGCATCACTTGATCCCATCTTTGGTGGGAGTTTTGGGGGTGATTAAGGAGATGATGGATTGATTCAACTAAGTTGGCTATGGTATTTTTCCAAATATAGTGAATATCCTTCCTATCTTGATTAAAAATTTGGTTGTTCCTTTCATTCCAGATATTCCAAAGAAGAATGGTAGAACCCATCCAAACTAATTGCCTAATAAAATGATCAACACCCTCTTGATTAGGCCAATCCCTCCAAAGTTGTTCAAAAGTAAAAAAATTGGACCACTGTAAGCCAAGTAAAGTGGCCATTCTCCTCCATAGCTCAGAGGCTAAAGTACACTCAATAAAAATATGGTTGAGAGTGTCTACATTCTCTTCACACATTTCACATCTAAAAGGGCCATGAAAACCACGCTTCATAAGTTGCTCACCAGTAAGCACCCTACGATGCAATAAAAGCCAAGTAAAGAACCTCACCTTAGGCCAGAGCTTTTGAGCCCACAATTGAGAAAATATGTCAGAAGAATGGTTGGGATTATTATGGCATAAGGTCAAATAACCTTGAGCAACTGAATACTCACCCTTAGTGGTGTTGTTCCAACCAAAATAATCTTTTTCATGGGACCAAGAGAGAGATCTCATATGAAGGATGCCTTGGATATCTTGTCTTTGCCTTTCTGGGATTTGAATAGGCCAGTCCTCAATAGGGATCCAATATCTACCAACCTTTGAATTACCAGTATGGTATCGACAATAATTAGCCACCTTTATCCAGTTAGCTCGGTGAAGCTCCTCCATCCAAGGCCTCCAATCGGGAAACTGAGTTATCAAAGGCTTGTGACCATCCCAAGAATCTGTCCAAAAATTTGCTTGTTGACCATTACGAATGATCCAAAATAAATTTTTCTTTATCAAATCCTCACCAGTCTTAAGAACTTCTAAAATGGGAGAACCTTTGGTAGGAAGTTGATAGCGAACAAGGTCTTCAGGACTTTTGTTCTCAACATATTTAGCACGAAGATTATTGGCCCAAAGAGCATTGGGGTTATGCAACATCCTCCAATATAATTTAGCAGCTAAAGCTTTGTTGTTATTAATAGAAGACCGGAATCCTAACCCCCCTTCATTCTTAGGAAGACATAAAGTGTCCCATTTCACCAAGGCCCATTTTCTTTTCTCCTTAGTACCACTCCAAAGGAAACGATGATTAATTTGATCTAGTTCTCGAAGAACAACCTTTGGAATATTCAACACGGAAGATACATAAATAGGAATAGCTTGAAGGACTGATTTTACCAAGGTGATTCTACCCCCATAAGAAAGCCACCTGTTGGTCCACTTTCCAATTTTCTTCTTGACTTTGTCCAACAACCAATTCCAATATTTATTTTTTTGCCTTTGAATATTGATGGGAATACCTAAATAAGTGATCGGAAGGGAGGTCTTCTTATATCTTAATTTATCCAAGACCATGGATTCCTGTCTAGAAGAGCAGTGAAAGAAAATAACTTTAGATTTGTCTTCATTGATCAACTGCCCAATAGCCTTAGAAAAATAGCTAATGATTTGCTTAATATTAGAAGCTTCCTTAACTGTAGCTTTACCTAAAATAGTAGAGTCATCCACAAATTGAAGATGAGAGATAGGTCTAGCTCCATGAGCAATGGTAACTCCCTCAAGGGTTTTGTTATCCCTCTTTTTGGTTATAGTCCTACCCAAGCATTCAACAAGAATGATGAATAAATAAGGGGATAGCGGGTCACCTTGCCTAATACCTCTGGAAGCTGGGAATGACTGAGAAGGCCTACCATTAATAAGAACTAAGTAGGAAACTGAAGAGATACATCCCATAATCCAATCCATCCAATCCTTAGAGAAACCAAATTGCCTCAAAACTTTGATAAGGAAGTGCCAATCCACTCTGTCATAAGCTTTGGATAAGTCTAATCGAATGAACATGGAAGGAGATTTTTGCATATCCATGGAATGGATGGCTTCCTGAGCAAGAACTATCTCATCTACTATTTGACGCCCTTCCACATAACCCCCTTGCTCAGGGAAAATAATCTTATGCAAAAGAGGCTTCAACCTTTCTGCCATGATCTTAGTAATGATTTTGAGAAGAACATTACATAAAGCAATAGGTCTAAAAGTTGAGATATGATCAACCTCTTGAGCTTTTGGAACAAGAGTAATATAAGTTTTATTGATAACCTTCAAAATATCTTTGGCTTTCCTGGCTTCTTCCACCACCTCTAATAAATCAGCATGAATAATATCCCAGAACTCTTGGTAGAACTCAATGGGAAAACCATCAGGACCTAGGGTTTTACCTTTTTGCATTTTGAAAACTACCTGTTGAAGCTCATTGATAGTAATAGGAGCAGAAAATAGAGTTCTCCAGAAGTGATAAGAGAAGGGATTGCTTGAAGAACATTTTGTTGAGAAGTTGAGTCAAGAGGAGTAGCAACAAAAATATTGGAAAAGTAATCAACAACAATAGAGTTCATGCCATCCCATGTATAGACAACATCTCCAGAATCTGATTTCAGGGAAGAAATAAAGTTGTGAGATCTTCGAGCTAGAAGAGATTTGTGGAAGAAATTTGTGTTTCGATCTCCTTCTTTGAGCCATTGAATTCTAGATTTTTGCTTCCATAAGATTTCTTCTCTTTTTTCCCATTCCTCTAACTGAGTTGTGAGTTTAATTTCACTTGCACTTCTATTCTCTGTGAGGCCATATAAATGGATTTTCTTATTCAAATTTTCAAGTTGAGCAATAACTTTATGTTTTTTTTATGAACATCCCCAAACTCTTTCCAGTTCCAAGTCTTGATTTTAGATTTAATATATTGCAGTATTTTGGCAAAATAGAACATCTTAGTCCCATGCCTAGGCTTACCTTCCTTCCACCATTGTTGCACATGAGGTCTAAAGGAACTATCTCTGAGCCACATTAATTGAAAATGAAAAGGAGAGAAACTCACATTGGTTTTCCACATTTCCACCATGACTGGCCAATGATCCGAACCAACATTGTTAAGAGTCTTCACTTTAGGAATGTGACCATGGATTAAGAAATTTTTAGAGAGCAAAAACCTATCCAATCTCTCCATTATACAAGCTAAGCCTTGCCTTCTATTAGACCAAGTCATAAGGCCATTATCTGGTTGGATGTCCACAAGATGGAGGTTTGCAATATATTCGCTCATGAGGTCGGTGCTTTTGTCCAAATTTCTATTTCCCCCCATTTTCTCATCTAGAGAGAGGATGGTATTGAAATCTCCTCCGATCAAGATCCAAGCTTCAGGAAAATGAGAGATAATATGAGTTATATCCTTCCATTGTCTTCTTTTTTCTTCCAAAGTAGTCGGAGCATAAATAGTAATGCAGAGCATAATTTGGTTGGAATGTCTACTTTGAATAGCTATAGCCAACAGACCCCAACTGCCAACCATATGGTGAATAACTACCTCTTTTGGGTCCCAAAGACAAGCAATGCCCCCAAAAGTCCCCTGGGAACTGAGGGAAACCACTTTTCCAGCTGGCCAAATTTTATTGGCAATTGAGTCCATATCCTCCATTGACATCTTCGTTTCTTGAAGGAAAACAAGATGTGGATGATTTATCTGAATCATTCTTCTAATTTCATTTTGTTTTGAAAGACTCCCTTTGAGTCCTCTAATATTCCAAGTGATGATCTTCATTAACACCAGGGCTAAAAAATTTGGGAAGGGCATTAATCTTACCTTCCTCTACAAGCTTTTCACCTTCTTTTACCATATGATATTGATTGGTCTTGCGACTCACTTTTTTATTAGAATCCATCTTCAGTTTTTTTTTCCCTATTTCTTGACTTACTCCAATTGAATCTGAGATGGCTTCTAACCTTGAAGAATGCTCGTACACAACCAAAATTTTACTAGAGGGTTCAACAAAGTCTATATTGGGACCTGTATTATTTGAAGTTTTGACATTTGAAAGATTGTTTTTCTTGTGTAAATTTTCTCCCTTGTTTTTTTGTTGAAAACCTTTGATTTGTTGGTTTGTCTCTAAGTTCTTCCCTTCATATTTAAATTGTGTTTCTAAGATTTATGTTTCCATTATTTCCTCTTCCTCACTTGGGACATCATTTGTTGAAAGGATTTCAAACATATTAGCAGATGACTTTGATTGATCCTTCATAACTAGTTTTTCTGAGTGTTCTTCTTCTTAGGCATTTGGAAACCTGTTGAGTTTATATCTTCTTTCTTTTGATCAGGAATTTTGTTTGGGCAAGCACTAGCCAAATGACCATATTCATGGCAAATTCTACAACGAAAAGGAATGTTCTCATAGTCCACTACTTGCTCCCAAGTGTCTTCCCCAAATTGTAATGTGATATTTTTAGGTAGGGGTTTGTCAAAATCCATTAAAACACAAATCCGAGCATAAATAATATGTTCAAAATTTTGAGTACAATCAGCAGTCATCATAAAAGTTCCTAAAGAGTTTCCAATTGAAGAAAAAATAGTAGGATTCCAAAATTCAATAGGGAGGCCAAAAATTCTAACCCACACAGGAGCTATAGAAGGCATCTCTTCTTCGGCTTTAAATTTAGTATGCCAGGGCTTCATGAAAAGCCCTGCCCTTCCACAAAACCAAGGACCCCCTTGAAATGTTTTCTCTCTATCTTCATTATTAGCAAATAAAACAAGAAAATAACCATTTGGATAAATAGAGATTTGTAACTCACCTTTAGTTTTCCAGCTTTTTGCAGCCCAGACTTTGAAAGCAGATAGGCTCGGACGAAAACCCACGAACCGACAAATTAGTCCTCTTTTTTCCAAATCTTCAATGCCAGTCTGAATGTTACCCATATCAAGTTTAACAATAGGAGTTCCATCAGCTGCTTTAAGACATCCTGACTCCATTTTCCTGGGATCAATCTTAGGCATTCTTAGAGGTTTATGGGAAGCCCTAAGATTAATATTAGCATTGGGCTGAGGCTGTCCACCATGGAGGGCATCCCTAAAATTCATTTATGGGGCCGTGAGTCTTCAAAATTCTTACCCTTGATAGGGGTTTTCACAGTAGAATTATTTTGTGGGTGCACCTTAGCACCAGATTCACTTGAGATCTGAGCCATTTTTTGATCAGCTGCTTGAAACTTGTTTCGAGATCTCTTTAATCCTTGCCCTAGACGTCGTGGAAAGGTATGGTTTTCACTTTTCTTTTGTGCAGCAAATTGGAAGTCGTTGTCACTCAAGTTCACAACATGATCTGTTGAAAGATAAATTTCTAACCCATATTGGATTCCCTGCAACATATCTTGCTAAAATATTGAGCATAAACCACAAAAATATTGGTCTCTAGGGCCCGAAGGCCCTAAAAACCAATCTCTGGAGCTGCTTGCACTCAACCCAGATGAAACCCTCGCACAACCGCTTGCCAAAAATCTCGTTCACACATATGGATGCGCTAGGATCTGTGTTGCTCCAAATGACCTAAAAATTGGTGGAGACGTTCTAGGGTTTTCCAGGCATCTACCCTCAAAATTTCAGCTCAATCCGAGTCCGGATGAGTGAGATATGGCCAAAACAAGTTCGATAGTTTGGGCAGTCCTGCGAAAAAAACCTAAGTTCCTTCTCTTCATGTCAACTTCTAAAGTTATTAAGTTAATTATAAATTAATTATAATTTAGTTATAAAATTAATTTATATTAATTAAATAACCCTAAGTTTGGGTTATAAAGGTTAATTATTTATTCAAATTTGAAATTCGAAAAAGGCACCGATGTTCCTAAGACATTGGCCTTCATGTATAAAAAGAGGGCAAAAACCTTAGTCTAAATCCCCAATGAATAATCGAATAATCAAGCCAAATATTAGTGTGCAAGAAAAATAAAAAGGCTTCGTGTGTTTTGAAAATATTTCGATCGTAGAGGACAAGACAAATAGGAGCAGGGCTTCTTCGTCTTCGCATAGCATTGTGTAGCGCAGTTAGAAATAGGGGGTGGTGCTAAGATGTTTGGCAGGCAAGGAGAGCAAGGTTCAAAATGGGATAAGAGGAAGGCTTGAGCCTTCCCCTTCATGTGGAGGCTTGTAGCCCACATGGTGGGCTAGCGTTTTGATAATGCGCTTAGCTAGGAGTGGTCTCGCGTTCGAAACCCATCGAGGCCTTTTGCTTGAGATAAAAGGTATGCGCTATTGTATTGCCAAGGTTGCATGAAATATTTTGGATTTGCTAAGGTTGGTTGAAAAATAAATATTTTGTAGGTTGATAAAGTTTATTTTTTAATTTTATTATTCAGTATTTGAGGAAGATAAAAGGATAGGCAGTATTATTTTTGAGGGTTTGATTTTTGGAGGTTGTTAATTAAATATTGGTGATTATAAGGAGTAACTGAGTAATTATTTTTTATGTATGATTTGATAATTGCCAAAGGAGTAATAAGGTATATTTGAGTTGATTATTTTTTTAATTGAGAAATATTTCTAAGAGAGTGTTAGTGTGATATTTTTTCATCTAACCATTGAAATTGGCAAAGAAGATAATTGTGATTGAGACAGGTTTTTAAGGGCACTTCTTCATCAAACAAAAAGTTATGGGCACATCTTCCTAGTGAGTGATTATTGGATGTTGTGAATTCTAAGTTGGAGTGAAAAGGGTTGTTTGATAAGCATTTTTGAATTTGGTTTTTTTGGAATGAAATTTGATTCTAGAAACCTTGTTTGATAAGCATTATTGAAAACATTGAATTATTAGGGTTTGTGTAAGATCATGAGTATCATTGTTATGCGAAGTTGAGAAATATCTTGAATCAAGTTTTATGAAAGAACATGAGTATCATTGTTATATGAAGTTGTGAACTATCTTGAATTAGGGTTTGTGTAATAACATGAGTATGATTGTTATGTAAGATTATTTGGAAATAATTGAGTGAGTGTTCATATGCTTGGACTAGGGTTTGTGAGCAAGGAATATTTCATTGAGTGATTGATTGAGTGGATTTGGTTGAGCCTAGTCAAGTGGAAGTGTTGAAGTGATAGTTCTAGTTCTATGAAACAAATTGTTCCATATTCTGAATTGATTTAAGAAATAGGTTGGAAGTTATTGAGTATTATTGTGAGTAAGAAGCATATTAAGTCTCTAATAATTCTCTATATGTTTATGTGATAAAAAGAGAGATTGAAAGTGATTGAGCATTGTGGTAAGTGTGAAACATATTGAGTCTCTAATAATTCTCTATATGTTTATGTGGTAAAAGGAGAGATTGAAAGTGATTGTTGTGAGGTAAGTTCTATATTTGAGGTAAGTCTCCAAATTTGTATTGTAAGATTCCACAAAAGCTCACATAAATCTGTCCACAAGTCTTCTCCAATACTTACCTCAAATCTGCTCAACAAGTCCTCACTAGAACTTGTCCAATATTACATAAACATATAGAGAATTGTTAGAGACTTAGAAGACTTGTGGATAGACTTGAGGTAAGTCTTTGAGAAGACTTGAGAGCAGAGTTGATTGATTGATTTGTTCAAACCCTGGGTTAATATTTGGGGCAGATCTAGTAGAGTTGATTTTTGATTAACTCAATCTTTGTGTTAAGTCTTGAGGATAGAGATTGAGGACAGATTTGTGCTAGATCGAAGGACTATGTTTAGTGTAGATTTGAGGATATATTTTGGTGCATATTTGAGGACATGTTTGTGTTAGATCAGAGACAAATATTGAGCAAATTTGTGCTAGACAAAAGGATTATGTTTAATAAATATTTGAGACAGAGCTGAGAGTAAGCTTTGGAGGTGATAGAGTATAGAGGAAAATAGTCTCTAGTGGATAGAGATCCATTAGCTAGGGCTATGAGGATAGGTCTTTTGAGTGAGGACATGAGTCTTCAGTGGATAGAGATCCATTAGCCAGTGTAGTGGAGGCAGTAGTTCTTCTAGAATATCACCATCCAGAGCAGATGAAAAAGGAGTTATCCTATGGATAGAGATCCATAAATTTTATTAGGGGATTGGTGTCTCCTTTGTATAGAGGTACATAAACATTATAATAGGGAAAGGTTTCCCAAGATATTTGTTGAGAAAATTTTAGTGAAATATTTTCTTGGGTGAACTACGTTAAATTGATGTCTCTATTGTGTGTGGTGATTTGTGCATTGATTTGATTACTATATTTGATATTGTATTGATACATTGCATAATATTGATTGGGAAATAAAAGTAAAAAGTGGTCTTATACTATTCACCCTCCCTCTCAGTATAAGTTTGTGTTCTTAATTTTCATGTTGAATGGCAGGAATTACATCTTGGATAGGTGGTTATTATTGTCATTTAAACATTCCTACCCATCAAATCCCTAAAGGTGCAGAAGAATATTTACCTTAGTTTAGGCATGATGTGACATCGGTTAAGGAACATATTTAGAGATACAAGGACATTTTAATTTATTTGCAAATTATGCACAAAGATGTTGCTTGTAGGTTGTTTTCATTTACATTGGATGAGGTCGCATTTGAATGGTACATTCACTTACCTTTAAGTTCTAGCACTTCTTGGGATCAATTAGAAGCAACATTTCTTAGCCATTTTGGAAAATGTGGTTGACCCGATTATGATGTTAAATCAATTTTTCTCTATTCATAAATAACCTAATGAATCCATGAAATTATTCAATGATAGGTTCCATGAGTTGTATACCAAAGTGGTGACACATTACGTCATTTCAAAAGAAATAGCTACTCAAATATACATGGGAGCCTTAGATCATGTTACTTCTATGTTTTTGAGACTTCTTAAAATTACATCCTTACCTAGAGCCTACAATGAGGCAATAACATTTGAACAACAATTGATTTCTCAAGGTGTTAATATGGGTCAATTATACCGACTTAGACCTAAAGCTCACAATCAGAGATCACAAATGAGTCAGGCTTTAGCACAACCTTCTCCTATGATGAATTGTTCTTTAGGAGTTATGGATTCCAACCAATACCAACCATCCAATTTAGCACCCTCGAATCAAATTATGTCTAATGTAAACAATCAACAAGATAAAATTGATGGTCCAGATGTCACAACCACCTTAGATATCATCCAAAATGAGGTGCAGGTTTCAAAGTCACTACCCATCAATGAGGATTGTGATGATCAAGTTAACCAAAATGTAGATATTGGCTCAATTTTGGAAACATATGAACCTTTAGAAATAAAAGGCTTAGAGTCATTATTCACAAGTGAGGATTGGGATAATCATAGAAAGTTGAATACAAGAATTGATCCCACTGAAGAAACCCTTGACCCACCAAAGGATGAATCTGAGGAAGATGAATTATTTGAAATTGAGGAGGATGAATCTGAAGAAGATAACATGAATGAAGGGATAGAAACTTATCAAATATTTCAAAAATATAATGATTCTAATATTCTAGACCAAGAATGGGAATCATTCACTTCTTTCACAATTCCTAAAGAAATTTCTATTCCACTTGATGTTGATATGTAGGAAATTGAAAGCCTTGTTTCACTTAAGGATTCTTCAATGCCCATACAACAAGAAATCAGTAGGTCTTTACCTCAGGTGATTGATGAAGGTGAATTTGAAAAGGAATCTATAGATATATCCAAAGATTACACAGAAGATATGGTTGAACTTCACCCCTTAGCTGTAGAAGATAATTATTATAATGGTTGGGGAAGATATGAGAAATGTGTTTCTTTTATACCTTCTGATAAAAAATTCTTCATCTGATATGCAGGACACTAAAGTTGCTATTTTACATGAAGAGCCTACAACTCCTGTATAGTCAAAGAATCACATGTTGTTTGAAGACATGATAGAATATCATCCTTTGATTTTAGAAGATAATTATTATAATGGTTGGGGTATGTATGGTGAATCATTGTTTTCTCACACTCCTACTAATGAAATTTCCATTTCACTTGATATGCAAGATGTTGAAAACTCTATCTCACATGAAGATCTTGTAATTCCTATACAATCAGAAAATGATGGGTCACTTGCAGAAATAGAAAAGGTTCCAAAATTCAATCACTTTGAGTATGAGTTTATTGACCATCTTGCTGAAATTGAAAAGGAAGAAATGGTAAATGTTTCTTATGACTCATTTTTTATGGATGAGGAAGAGGTAAAATCTTCTCTTTTACCCTTGACTACTAAAAATTTGGGTATAAATTCATATGATTGTCTTGGAGATTCAAAAGAAATACCATTGGTGGTTAACAAGGAATTAGAATCAACTTCTATTCATTCAAATGGTAAAAATATTGCTCAGGTGTTTCATGAATATGAAGGCCTACAAGATGAGGATGATGATGAAAGCCATTTTTTTGTTTTGGAATTTCCTTGGTCAATGATAGACCATGAACATGGGGTTCTACATGCAAAGTCACTGGGCCCCACCCGCACAACATATAATTGGTTAATTGGGTGCCCAATTTACTTTTTGGTGGGTGGATATTTGAAAAGCATGGGACTCCCTTGGAGGATTGCCCTCCTCTCCAAGTACTACAAGATGATGGTGATGATAGAGACCATGAGGAAAAAGAGGAAATTACAATTGCTCACCAAGTTTTGGTAAATGCTACTCATGATATGTTGATTATGGATGACAAGGTAGAATCTTCACCTTTGTTATTGGCTATGGAAATTCCAGGTAATAAGTGGTATGATGTTCCTTTGGATGCCCATGTTATTGATGATGAAATATCAAGTGTTGTTAACAAGGAATTGGAGATAACTCCTAAATTTGTTGCCATAAATAAAATGAAAGAAAACATGATTGAAGCTTTGAATCAAGTCCATAGGCAATTAATTATTGAATCTAAGATTCAATCTTGTAATGATCCTTGTTTAGGAAATATCCTAGATGCTTGCAAATTGGTGCACAAGTTCAATTGGCCTAAAAACATGGAAAATGACTTGGTTTAAAATATTTTAGAAATAGGCTCCTACTTACAAGACCTCATATTTGAAAAGGAAAGCCTAATTCTAAATCATGAATTGAATTGTGAAATTTGTATTTTAAAGAATAGACAAGAAAGAATTGAAAATCAATCATTGTCTTATCATTTTGATGAATTGAAACTTCACTATGGGATTGCTAATGGAACTAGATTAAAATGGTGGGGTGAAAGAGGTAGAATGAGAATTTTTGTTTTGTTTGGCCTAATCTTATTTTGGTTGGATTCCTATAAAGCTTGGTATGCATATCAGGATAGATGTCTTTTAAATTGTGAAAATCATGTTTGGGATCCAGGAAAATGATAGCCTAAATTTTGGCATTATCTTGTACATATATTGTATATTTTTGTACATAGTGTTTTGGTTTTGCAGTTTTTCTTGTATATAGTTTTGTTGCTTTTGTTTTGTTAGTCATCACCTATTTGTTGATGTTCATGTTGTTCATGAAATTTTGATTTATTTTCATTTTTGGTTTGCAATAAAATTGGCGTATACCAAATGTTTAGATTTCGGTTCATGTTCTCATTTTGTTGCTTAACTTTGTGAAAAGTTTTGATGTTGTTCTTTGGATTGAGGTAATGTTTTGTAATTGCAATAAACACTTGATGGATTTGTTGGTATTTGTTCCTGTGTCACTTAGGATAAATTTCCTGTTTTAAAATCATACAAAACTTGAGGAAAAGAAAGTAAGAGGATTTAATAGTTATCCTTATGAATTTGGATTAAGATAGTAAAAATTTGGAACAATGAAACCATTTTGCAAAAGCTCCACAGGTATTGCATCACATTAAAAGGAGTATTCTTTGAAATTTTGAAGGATGAAGTTATTCAGTTTTGCAAAATAAGGCAAAAATCCAATATACTCTATTTTTAGCCTTACTTGATCTCTAACCTAGGTGGTAGGTGAATTTTGCAAAGCAACATAAAGCTTGATACAAAAGCAAAGTAAATACAATGGAAAGTAAAGTTAAATCAGTCACAATAGTCTAGATAATATTCACCGGGGCTATAGATGTCTGAATGGCAGTGGAGATATGTCTAAGACAGAAATAAAAGAAAATAAGCAAAAATAAAAATTCATCTAATACTTGGGTGATTCAAATAACCTCTATCGGGGCTATAGACGCCTGGCTAGTAGTAGAGCAAGGTCTTGAAGAGAGCAAGGTTATCTCCACCGGAGCTATGGACGCTCGATTGGTAGTGGAGCAATGCAGAGGTGCACCTAACGAGTGAAAATTCTATAGCCTAACTGCAAAACTAATAATGGAATCTGAATTGTTTTAGGAATGTAAAATGAATCACAATTCACACACACTGAGCAGAGGCAAATGATTCAGATGTTCCATTTTAAAACTGTCTATTCACATTCTTTGGATATTATTAATGCTTATTTTTCTGATTTTTGGGTTTTATTGGTTTCAGATCGGGTTCTTAGTCCGAAATGCTCAGGAGCATTTCCCAGCAAAGTCACCATTTTTTGTGACCATTGCACAACTTACCCCAAAATTGGGGACCCACTTGAAATTTGAAATTTTGTATTTTTTGTTATTTGTCACAAGATTGATTCATGAGTAGTTTGTAGTGTTATAGTGTATGAGGTCTAGTTTTGGTTATTTTAGTTATTTGTCTTTTGGTATTGGGTTGAAGTTGATTTTATTTTATCTTTTAGTTTTAATGTTATAATTTTTTTTTTTTACATGGTGGAATCGATAGCCCCCATGAATCCGAGCAGGTTGTCTGACTTTTTATGGCCACCACAGTATTATGCGTTGTCCGCCCCGAAAGCCACCACACAAATCTTTGCGCAGTTCGCCCCTATAACCACCATGCCATGATCATTTTAAACCTTTTACACCACTGAAAGCACCAGGAAGGGGACAAGTGTTCAGTCTAACAAGGCCCGAGATTTGAACCTTGGACCTCCGCCCCCCTTACAGGGTAATGTTTTAATTATAAAAGTGTTAAATTTTAAAAATATTTTTTTGAAATGTTTTAAATTATATTATCTTTAATTTTAAAAGGGGTAATTTAAAACATTTCAATTTAATTGAAAATTTAATAAAATGTGTTTTGTTTTGTTTTTATAGGTGTTCAAGGTAAGTGGCACGATTTCCAAGGTAATCAATAGGATCAAACACCCTAGGAAGCACAAGGTGGTCAATGGCATGATTTTTGATGTGTCAATAATAGATGCGCATAAAGGGATGAACAACTCATCATATAGGATGATGCTTGTTTGCATTCATAAAGGTTCACGGAGTCATTTTCTGATGCATACGGTATTACACCAAAATGTTTATTCTTATTTTTGTATTGGTTGTCATAACAATTTGGTTTTATGGCATTTCATAATCTCGTTGTTGTTGGTCAAGATCTCACCTCATAATCAAGTTCATTCAAATATTACAAACATCAACACTTTCGATGATAAAATCTAGCTGGCAAAAATCTATGCGGACGAGAATAAAAAAGTTTGGAAGTTGATATTCACTAGTTACTTGAAAATCCAAAAGATGCAGTCATTGTTATTATTATTTGGAAATCCAAAATATGCAGTCATTGTTATTGTTATTTGGAAATCCAAAATACGTTGTCATTGTTATTTTAATGTTTATCATAGTCAAAATAGTGCCATGTGCACGATCCTTGGAACAATGTACAACCTAGAAGTAAAGTCCTAAAGTTTTAAAGATGGCAGTAATTTAAAATGTGAATTTAGTTGTGAAGGGGGTCAAAGCAACAATAATTAAGGTATTTATGTGTCATGATGTGGAGATACTAATTTACCTATGATGATTCAAACACATACTCGGCTATGGTAACCATGCGCAAGTCACCGGGCTTTATTCGACAAAAGTAGGTTTAAAAAGAGTTAAATTCTCATGATTCTGTGAAAGCCCCAAGTTTTGTTATCAATTCACTGTTGCGAGAAGTGTAGAGCTCCAAGTCCAACCAAGTATGGTACATTGCAATTATGATAGATTCCAGGATGTTTAAATATGGAATATAGTGTGATATCATTGTTACATGGAGAGGAAAGGAATAACTTCAATTTGTTTCACAAGTTTCTCCAACATGAGTGAAGGGGTTGTGATTTATGAACAGAGGAAGAGTACAGAATAACTTCAATCTGTTTCGCATTTTAATTAAATTGTTCAAATAATGTTTATTAATGTTTTAACCTAAAGTATTTGGACATAGTTTAATTAAAATTATTTTCTAAAGGTTATAATTAATTATTTTGCACTTCATAAAGTTAGATTTTGGCAAAATTTAATTAATAACCTAACATTTGGAGAATGAATCTTATGGACATCATATTGTATGTTGTAAATCAAATATCTACATTCCAATCCCCTTGTTAATGGTTATGTGCACCTTGAAGTTGTTTTAGCATTATTTTCACATTTTCAAAAGCACGTTTTAATACAGAACCTTGGAGAAACTAACCGTTTTCTTTGCAAGAGAGGGTTTTATAAACAAAATTCTAACTGTGAGTGTAGTTTGCAACTACGTAAAATTATCACTCAACAATTCTAAAATAATAATAATAAATAATATCCTCATTTTACTTATTCTTTTTAATAGTATGTATAGAAATGGTAATTCTTCAAATAGCTTTCCATTCATGAAATGATTTTAAATGACACCCAATATAGAACAACCTTATATGATTTCCATCTAAATATGAGAGGTAGAACAACCTTTTATGATAGGAACCTCTTGATCATGAATCTGCCTAAGTACATAACATATGTGCGCCCTAGATCCGGTCAACATTGAAAGGCCAAAGGAAAGAGATGTCCTTTGAGCCAATCTCTAAAGAGGGCTTGTTCTTGTACTAATATAACAATCGGTATAAGCTTAGGGTAACAAAAAGATATGGTAAATAATAGAAAGGAATGGGAAATATGGCTATGAGCCAGAAACGTGAGATGGGGATAAACTAGTAGCTAAGCAACCACATCAAGTTCTAACAACATTTAACCAAAATAATAACATAGAAATCAATCATAGCTTGCAAAGATAACCTCCAGTTAGCAATTCAACATTCACTCTTCATCAATAATAAAATTCAGATGTAGAATTTAATCTATCTAATGAAGATATGAATTTAACAAAAATAACAAGCAGAAAGCATACACAAAATGACTACTCCTGGAACAAAATTTAAGCATATTTTGATTAAGGCAAAAATTTAAACTCAAAGAGTTTTTACAGCAAAATTTCTATCCTCCCTTCTTTACATCAAAATGCTTAGTATTTATAGAGGATTCCACCTTTGAAATTAAATGCACATTAAAAAAATGTCGGCTAGTCAAACACCACCCAGAGCAATTTTCTCCTTGACTGTAGTGGTTATCAAATCAGAACATTCTTTAGGAAGTAGTGATTCCTCTTTCATGGAGAGTGCTTGGGAAATCAGTAGAGATGGATGATAGGAAAATCATTCCAGACATCGGTGCATTGAAACACAGTAACGTTACATGAATTTCAAGAGTTCAATCATTAAATCTTAGTTGCCACTTTGTCATCTTGTTCCTTGGAATTTCATCTTCTCTATGAAGACCAACAGAAAATTAACTTTGTTTTAAAAAGGAGTGAAATCAGTGGAGGGTTCCTTGCAAATGAAGTAGATCGCACCAAAATCAAGAACATAGTATTTAATCTTGGCAACTTTTCAGCAAGGATTCTAGAAAAATCAATTTTATTACCCCAATAATTAAATTCCATCGATCTCCGTGTAGACACCTAAAACATGTCATGTTTAGGAAGACTACTCACATGGGCACATTCATAGATCATGTGACTAAACCTTGGGACCTTCCAAGTATCAAAAGTGGTTTTTACCACTCATTTGGGGCATTCTTAGCCCATCCAAGCCTAGCCGCTATGGACCAGAGTGGTTGGATCCTGGTCGCTATAGCTCAGAGCGGCCAAACCTTAGCCACTGTAGATGACAACGGCTAAACCTTAAATGCATTTTACCACCAATCTAGCCTAATCTCGGGTGGAAGTGGTAGTCTGCATGCAATAAGGCCGAGCGGGGACAACTTTGCATTCCTCCTCACAGCCAGTCTACATGAAAGACTCAAGTCCAGATTTAGACATCAGTTAACTGCCCCTCAAGGGTAGACAAAAGCTCAAATTCTCATGCTAACATCCAGTGCACATGAGGGATTCAGTCCTAGGGTTTGAACGTTGACCTAGGGCTTCAAACACTTTATAAGGTGCAAACCTAAGAGCACCAAGGGATCATCACATATCATATATCAAAATTTTGAACAGGTTGGATCATTGAGGAGAGCTTTTGGAGACTTGGAGAGCTTCCCTTGGAGATCATTTTATAGCGAAGCCCTATCGGATTGGAGAGCAAATCTGAGCACCCTTGAGGAGCAATGAAGTGCTAGCCAACTGAGAGGTGATCATCCATGCACATACAATAATCATTTAACATTAGTAGCAGACTTAAGCCCATAGCCTTTGGATCAATAGAGACATATTTCACCTTAGCGATCGTTGTCCTGGATAGTGGCCCGCAAACCTAGTCTAGGGTTTAGGTGTTAGTTTCTTTTATTCTACTTTCTCCATGTTTTCATGTCATTAGCATAAGATCTATTTCAGTTATTTGCATTCATAGTACTAGTTTCATTGCATTTGTTTTCATTAAGCATATTCATTGCTAACAACCTCATCCGAGGAGGCAATCTCGGACATCTAAGCATGTGTTGTTGTTTCATTGCTTGTAGGGCTACAGGTTCATCGGACAAATCCACAACATACGAAAGCAAGAGGATCCCTCTAGGAATCAGACCTGGAGAAGGAGGCATCTGTAAGCCCTCATACAGTTTCGTGTGCATCATCGGAAGCCTGTAAAGGTGCATCACCCCTTGCAAGGGGATATTTTATACATCTGCTACCCTCTTTGTGTAAAATCATGTATCAAATGAAGGGTATCCCGTAGAGGGATTTATATGTAATCGGATCTTGGAAATATCAATACAAAGCATTCATTCATTTATTTCTTCGTACTTCGGCTATGCCTCTCTTTTATGCTTTTTCATTTAATGCATGTTAAACATTAAAATATTCAATAATAATCACAAATAGAGTGAGTGGATGGTGCACCACTTCCTCAGGGTCGCTACAGATGGCGATCATGGTGGGACCCCACCTAGTTTTTATTTTCTACCACTTTATTGATCTATGTTTTTGTGTGCAGGTTTAGCCGCTCTGGTCTACAATAGCCATAAATCAGCCACTCTGGTCTACAATGGCCAGAAATCAGTTGCTCTGGTCAACAGCGGCCATAATTGGTCGATTATGCTTGTAAATTTTACCCTAGAATCCAGCGTGCTAGAAATCATGTGTTGGTTTGCTTGCTTTGAGGCCTTGCTAGAGGCCATATTTGCACAAAATAGAGTGCATCCATGAATCTCATACTAGTTATGCATATTTCTGAAAAGTGAAACGTCATTCATATCAGGCATATAGGAAGGATACATTTTTATTGTATGATGCATTTTACTTTATGCAAACTTAAAATGAACCCCACACACACACATGTTTTAAACATTGGGGAGTTGGATTTCATCACCAACCTTCAATTCAGTCCGATGACATTGGCATTCATCTCCTTCCATCGGCTTGCCCCCTAGATCTTCTTAGAATGGAATTGGGAACTTCTTTATAGTGGTACTAAGTTACTCATGTTCAAACTATCTCCCACTATTGGAACAATTGGTTCAGAGTGGAAGAGCTAGGCGAACCCCCCACTAGGACTTCAACGGTGTACCCTAGTCTCTTTTTGAGAAAATCATGTTTGGCATGGGTGTTCTTGATTCCCACTATGGATGAGTCTCCTTATTCTAAATCCAAAACAAGAGCAAGAAACAAGAACAACAACATATCAAAGACACATCAAATAGTTTAGGGCACACATAAATTGGTAATCAAGATAAACACTTGCTTGATATTGTTTTGCTATCTCTAAATTGCAATCCAAAAGACTAATTCATAAGCACAATGGTCAAAACCAGAAGTAAACATCCTCGGTCCAATACCGAGGGAGAATCTGAAGCAACACATACCCATAGGCGAAGTCATAGTAACATTGAACCACATGCTCATAAGACCATGAGACGTAGTTCCATGAGTCTAAGGGGTGATAATTCAACCCTTGGGGGCTCTCCTCGAGAAACCCCAAATAGAGAGTCAAATCATGGAACTAAATCACAAAAACACAAAGAGGCTTCATGACCATCATCATCAAGGAGACACGAGGAAGCCTCAAGGCCTTCCTCTAAACACATAAAAACTTCTCAAAGACATGAGGAGGCTTCAAGAGCTTCCTCCCCACATGGACATAAGCAGGGTTCTAGACCCCATTCTTCACATAGGGATGATGAGGTTTCCCCATATCCATCCTCATGGAGGGTAGATAGGGCCACAAAGCCCTCATCACCAAAAAGACACACAAGAGTCACAACATCTCAAACTTCACATGAGACATTGAGAATAGGTCTGCCCATTGAAGGGCAAGAAACTAGAGCTACATCCAGTCATAGACATCAAATAGAAGATACCCTTCACACAAGAGGAAGGATTCCAATAGATTATGACCTCATTGGAGAAAATGGCACCCCAAGGGATCAGCCATGGAAAACAAGATAGTTAGATGAGTTGGATCGGTTGCATCCGAGGCCACCTCCCAGAACCATAGCCACAAAAAATTCTGCATCTGGAAGTTCATGAACTATTACTTCTAAGTGCACCTCTCAACCTGGGGATGCTTCAGAGTGACTCCACAAGTCTCATGCAGAGTCTGACCATAGAGACACTTATCAACACATGGAATAGATTATAGTAGCTAGCAAGAGCAAAGAAATAGTAGAGACCTCTTCGAGGAATCTACGAATCAAAACCACAAGAACAGAATCAGACAAACATGAGTCCTCTTCAACAATGCAATCTGACCACATGCGATGGTTAGAAAATGCATTGCACAAAGAGTGAGAGCTAGTGGAAGCTCTCGAGCATGACAAACAAAGAGAAAGGCTTTTGCACCAACATGAGCAACATCTAAGAGAACAAGCTGAGCAACTAGCTCATATCAATTTACAAGCCAATGGCAATGATCATCAAAGAGATAAATGCATTGACTCACCAAGAGAAGGGTGCACCAGACAAGAAGAAAGCCCACAATGAAACCACCACTCAAATCATGAACAACATCAAACTGGTGGAGAAAGGGTAAACATGATAAATCAGGATCAAACACATCCTGAATCCCCTCGTAGGAGGGAAGAGAATAGAACAAGTCAAATGCACATAGGGTTACCTCCATTACCACCATGAGGGGGCCTCCAAGAAGAGGAACTCCTCACCTCAAAGGCATTCTAGGCACTCACTAAAAATATGAAGTCCTTTGAGAAACAAGAGATGACAGGGAACCAACCAACATTGAGTAAAATACACAACCAACCATTATGCCCATCAGTCCCTAGCCCTGCATATCCTAAGCATTTTGAGATGCCTAGGTTAGAAAATTTTAAGGGTGAAGAGGATGCACAAGAGCATGTTACCAATTTCATCAATGCATATTTTCATCTTGAAGACAATGATGCTCTTATGCTAAGGACTTTCATTATGACATTTTTGGGTGCTGCCACTCAATGGTTCAACCAACTGCCCAAGCACAACATATCCAATTTTGAACAACTAGAAAATGCATTCCTGAAGCATTTCTCCTTTGGTTCTAAAATAAAGGTGAACCTTTCAGACCTGGCCAACCTAAAACATTATGATGATGAGCCAATAATGGAATATGGGGATAGATGGAGAAAAGTCATGGCAAAGTTATCATTCTCCATCCCCATAGAAGAAATTGTCCGCATGTTCACCAAGAGTTGTTCTAAACACATCTCCCTCTTGCTACAACTTCAACAATATCCTTCATTTGAGGAAGCCTTGGCATAGGCCAAACTCATTGAGGACATAAAAGTAGATGAGGGAACCATCAAGCTCCAAAATAAGGAGTGGAACAAAAATGGCAAGAATGACAAATACAAGCAAAAGTAGGCAAGCCCTGCTCCAGTTAATCAAGTAGTATTGGTTGCACCTAAGGATGGGGCTGTGCAACAACCCTAAAATTATCAAGCATAACCCCCACCATCCAATTATGATCAAAAGAACAATCAGGGGTGAAATAGAGAATGCAAGCCACCTCACTATTTTACACCTCTATCAGAGTCAATGCAATCAATTTTCAACCAATTGAGTGAGGCTGGGAAGATCAGATTTCTTGATGTACCTCTTGTAGATCCCAACCATCCTAAGCCAAAAGGATATAGGGAAGATCAATTTTACCCTTATCATAGGATACCAGGGCATAATATTGAAGTTTGCATTGGTTTCAAACATCAGGTGCAAAACATGATTGAGGTGGGAGAACTTAAAGTTGACAACCCATTGGCTCCTGATAATAGAGATATGGGCATATACAAAAACCCACTGCCCAACCATGAGGTCCCTAGAGGGCAAGGTGCCCAAGTCAATCAGGTCCGAATTGATACGCCTACCCATGGGTGCATTGGGATGGTTGAAATTGTCAATATAGCTACTAGGACTAGATGATATGGTCAACCATAGCCTCCTGTAGCTCCCATTAATGTCCCAACTACACCTAGGTAGAGGTAAGGGTAGAACAACCTTCCAGGTCCACCAACCCGACCTGTGGTAACTGTTCGGAGTAGACTAGAGCAAAACTTACAAATGACTTCGGCCAAGCTATCTATCTATGAGCTCATACAACAATCCCCAAAGCATAGGGAGACTTTGATGGAGATTTTGAGATCAATTGAGCTCCAACCACAAGATCCAAATGCATTCACTTATTTTGTGGGACAAGTACAAGAATGCCAAGAACCTGTAATCCAATTTTATGATCATGAGATTAAGATAATGCCTACTACCTTACCAGACCCTCCACTGCACATTGTTGCATCAGTCAATGATTTACCTTTTAAGTGGGTCTTGATCGATATGGGTTCTTCAATCAACATCATCACAACAACAACAATAGAACACCTTAAGATCCCCAAGTCAAATATCATTCCGGGAGCCTACACATTAAGAGCTTTCAATGATGCTTTATGCAATACTGTGGGAATGATAGTCCTACCCATCAAGGTGGGGCATAAGACCATCCCTGTGATGTGTCATGTCTTGGAAGGGGCCATGCAATACAACATCCTCCTAGGGCACCCTTGGATAAGAGATATGAAGTGTGTTCCTTCGATTTTACACCAATGTGTCAAGTACGTGCATGATGACAAAGTCTATGTGGTGTTGGTTGATGAAGAGCCATTCAAATATGTCCATCAGGTGGATTTTCTAGGAGAATTTGTAATTCCCTCTACCCACTTGTATGTAGGACCTTCATCTCCAACTACGCAACTAGATGACAGAGACAAAGGGGTACGTAAAGACCCAGACACATCAACACCTCATCTTGCACCCAAAATGACTAATGCTTCTAAGAGACCATCAATGTCTAAACCAAAAGACAATCAGAAGCTAAAGGTACCTTTAGTTGAGGAAGGAAAGCCCAAGGAAGTGCTAACCATAGCCATTGAGAAAATTCCAAGTCCCATGGAAGAAGAAGATCTCCAAGATCAAGCTAAGGAGATACTAGAACCCACTTCGCCAGTGTCATCTGTAGGATCATCCACATCACATGCGACAATACACTTGGAAAGTATAAGGATAGGAGAGTATCTTGTGTAGAACATAACATTCATACCCATCATAGAGTCTACACAGGACATGGGATGGCCAAAAGACCTAAGACCACTAGTGGGAATAGTGGTTCCACTTGGAATCCCTCCCAACCAAACCAACTTTGTCTATGCTGGCCTGGACTACACCCATAAGTCTACAGACATAGAAGAGGACAATGATGAACTATTCACTATTAATGTTCATTACCTCTCTAATCTTGAGTTTGCTCTAAGTTATTTTGAACATTGCCATTGGCATGGCTACGGTCTTGGTATATATGAGCAGGGGCGTAGGCGGCCATTCGAGCCACAATACCAGCTTCCCTCTGATAGGTTTGGGTTAGGCTATCACATCAAGGTCGAGATGACTCTCTAGTAGTAGCCTTGGATAGATTAAGCTTGGGGTTAGGAGAAGACATCAATTTTATTCCTTATCACCCACCAAGTACAAGATATCTGATCAACAGATAAGTGGTTATGGTAAACATACCACCACCCGAGACTTATCATCCAAGCTTCATAATTGATGCCATCCCAATAGGTTGCAACTTGTGGGATGAAGAGCGAGAAGAAAATGGATATGAGGTAAGCGATGATGAAGCACAAGTAAGCTTAGCCTATCATGGGCCTCACTATTTACAAAGCCTTACCTGGTCTAACCATAATGAGAGTGGGTACATATCGGATGAAAGTGGCTATGAGTCAGAGGACTCAATAGAGAGAGCCTACCTAGGGGCAAGGCAATGGCCCCATGACTTGGGGTAACATACTAATGCAAATGGCATCTTCATAAGTGATGAATAATATGAGGATGAAATAGATATGGCCTACTTGGGGCCAAGAGATGTGCCCCTTATCTTGGGGCCACATACCAATGCTAATGGTTTTTGGATAAGTGATGATGACTTTGATGATGAGACTGAGATGGCTTATCTTGGGCCTCACCACTTATGGTAAGTCAACATGTTGGTAGGAAGAGAAGTGGCACTTCATGCCATAGACCCTGGCTTGTGGTTTTTGGGGAGACCTATCGACTTAAATGCTATTCATCATGTGGTCAATCCCCCTCTGCCTACGTTCAGGGAGCTCTTAGAACCCAATGATCCTATTATCCGGCTTGCTCATGGGCTAGATCTAGAGATTCCTTTTCCTCTAGAGCCTCATCATGAGTATGGAGGGGAAACCTCTGAGACAATGTTTCACCCATGTGGTCCTGGAGATTTCATTCCATCCATCAATATGATCTCCATTGATTTGGCCACTCCACTTCATAACCCAATGGATCCTATTAAACCATTGTGTCTTGATATAGAGGCTATTGATTGGGATTGCACTGATTCACCCATAGAGCTTGAAGACCTTTTCTCTAGCGAAGAGGTGTTACAACCATTTCATTTTGCATCAGGCTGTGCATATGACGTATTCCATGCCAATTTGGATCCTGAGTCAGTAGGACCTATAAATCCCATCGATGACATTCATTTGATACCCATGCCTCACCAGTTGGAGGATGGGTCACATATGGCTATAGAAGTGACTTTCGAGATGGACATCAGTGATGATCCTACTCAACCAAAGAAAGTCAAGTTCGGAGAAAGTCTATCTCCAGAGGAACAAGCCATCATAATTCCTCTCCTTAAAGAGAGGCCAAATATTTTTGCTTGGACTTACAAAGACATGCCAGGGATTGATCCAAAGTTAGTTGTTCACAACCTTTCATTGGATCCCATGAAGAAGCCAATCAAGCAAAATTTGAGGAAAATGCATCCAACCATCACTTTGATGGTGAAGAATGAGTTACAAAAACTGTTGGATGCGATTTTCATAGTTCCCATTGACTATCCCGAATGGGTTTCGAACATGGTGCCCATGGGAAAACCTTATGGAAGAGTCCACATTTGCATAGATTTTAGAGACTTGAATAGGGCAACTCCAAAGGATTCATTCCCATTGCCAAACATAGATGCTCTTGTTGATGCCACTATAGGTCATGAGATGCTCTCCCTAATGGATGGGTTTTCTGGATACAATCAAATCCGAATCAAACCCAAAGACCAGCATAAGACCACTTTCATTACTCCATGGGGGACATTCTGTTACAAGGTGATGCCATTTGGCCTAAAGAATGTTGGTGCCACGTATCAATGGGCCATGACATACATCTTTCATGACTACATGCACACAATCTTAGAAGACTACATGGATGACTTGCTGGCCAAGTCTTTAGTGTGGCAAGAGCACGCTGAAATCCTTGAGAAAGTCTTCGATCACCTCATTGAGCACAACGTCATATTGAACCCTAAGAAGTGCATGTTTGGCATGACTTCTGGTAAGCTCTTAGGTTTCATCATTTCTAAGAGAGGCATTGAAGTCGATCCTACAAAGGTAAAGGCTATAATGGAAATGGCCACCCCTACCAACATTAGGGAGTTAAGAAGCCTACAAGGCAAGGTAGCATCCATCAAATGGTTCATTGCTCAATTATCAGATAAGTGTCGACCCATGAATCAGTTGCTATGCAAGGATGTCCCATTTCATTGGGATGAAGAGTGCCAACAAGCCTTTGTAGAGATCAAAACTTACCTAGAAACACCATCGGTATTGGCTCCACCAAGGCTAGATGTACCATTTTTACTATACATATCGGCTACTAATTTCGCTTTAGGCACCATGTTGGCCCAAAAGAATGCACAAGATAAAGAGCAAGCCGTATATTACATCAGTCGCACCTTGGTGAGTTATGAGCTAGGATATGCGTATGTAGAAAAGTTGTGTTTAGCAGTGGTCTTTGCAACCAGAAAGTTGCGACACTACATGTTGAGCCATACGACCTACGTTATATCAAAACAAAATCCTTTGCAGTATATGATGAACAAGACCTATCATAATACACGTACTACAAAGTGGATCATGCTATTGATAGAATTTGATCTAGAGTTCATAAGCCAGAAGTCCATCAAGGGACAAGTCATAGCAGATCAATTAGTAGAGGCACCTCTTCAGGATAGCAAGCCTCTCACCATAGAATTGCCTGATGATGCGGTCTTCACATTATCAGATCCACCCAAACTCAAAGAGCCTAAAAAGAAAGAGACATGGCATTGTTCTTCGATGGTTCAAAGTGCGAGCAAGGGGGCAGAGCAGGGATAGTATTTATCACACCACAGGGTGCTCCATTGCCCTTATCATTCAAGCTAGACTTCCCTTGCATAAACAATAACATAGAGTATGAGGCCTTGATCTTGGGACTCCAAACAACCATTGCAATGGGCATTAAAATATTGAATATCTTTGGTGACTCTTTGCTCATAGTTAATCAAGTCAAAGGATTGTTCCAATGTAGGTGCCCACTCCTAAAAGCTTACAAGGAGCTTGTTGACACTTACCTAGCCTAACTGGAATGGTATGACATCAAGGCAATCCCTCATACATCAAACATATTTGTAGACACCATGGCATCTTTGGGATCCTTAATCCCTCAGAATCCATCTACTGATTTCACAACCATTCATGTTAAAGTGCTCATGCACTCAACAATACAACGTGAGGCTATTGACAATCAAGAGTCAGTCAACATGATCCAGACCAAACCAAATCAGGATTGGTCCTTCAGAGCTAGAGCTTTCTTGCAAATGACACCTTGGGAATATTTGATCTCTCAAGGTCCTATGGAGTGTGGTACGACCATTCACCATAGGGTTATTTCTCAATCTATGTTCACAAATTTTGGATCATAGGAGGAGCATGTCATTTTATCCATAGAAGTTATGGCTTATCAGGATTGGCTTTCCCAATTATGAGATTTCCTTGAAACTTGGAATGGTACCACAAGGCCTATCGCATGCTAAAATATGAGCATTTAAATAGAATGTGATGAGGTATATCTTTCTAGGAGAGATCCTTTATAGACGAGGCTATGATGGAATGCTCCTTCATTGTCTTGAGCCCCAGGAAGCATCCTGGGCAATTTTGCAAGCTCATGATGGTACGTGTGGTGGTCACTTCAATGGCATGGCCATCGTTAAGTGCATCTTGAGAATGGGTTACTATTGGCCCACTATGGAAAAATATTATTGTGAGTATGTCAAGAAATGTGTTAAGTGCCAACATCATGCAAACCTCACTCACTTGCCATCACAAGCCTTGCAACCCATCCAGGCAGCATGGCCCTTCTCATAGTGGGGACTAGACTTAGTAGGGAAGATCTCACCCCCATCCTCAGGCCGACACACGTTCATCATAACGACCACTGAGTATTTCACCAAATGGGTCGAAGCGATCCCCTTGACATCGACAACTGGACCAAGGATTGCGGAGTTTATACTCCACAATATCATAAGTCATTTTGGGGTCCCTTCGAAGATAATATCGGATAATGGGCCATATTTCAAGAACAAAAATGTGCATGCTTTAATGAACAAATACCATATTCAACATAGTTTTTCAACACCCTATTATCCACAAGCAAATGGGCAAGCAGAAGCCTCAAACAAAACAATAGTCTCCATCTTGAGGAAAATAGTGAAAGATAATCATAAGGATTGGCATTTGCAATTGCCTTTGGCATTATGGGCATATAGGACTAGTGTGCGGATGCCCACTAGGGCAACACCATTTTCACTTGTATATGGCACTGAGGCCATCATGCCCCTAGAGTTGGAAATTCCAACCCTACGCATAGCATTGAAGGACTTCATAGATGATGACACCGTGCGACAAGGCCACCTTGATCAGTTAACGCTTCTTGATGAACGTCGAGTCAATGCCTTGGAGCATCTCCACGTTTATCAGGATCACCTTGCGTGAGCTTACAATAGTAAAGTCCACTTAAGAGAATTCAAAGTTGGGGATCTTGTGCTCAAAGAAAACCAACAAAACTCAAATCTATCATCGCACCTATGAGATAAATTTATGGTAAACTGGATAGGCCCCTACATGATTTCAGAAAGGGTTGGGCCTGGAGCATATCACCTCACATCATTGGATGGTGTTGAAGAGCCTGAGCCTCTCAATATCATTCATTTGAAGACATTTTATACATAAAATACAAAAATTCAAATATACATAAAATACAAAAACATTCAAATATACATAAAATACAAAAACATTCAAATATACATAAAATACAAAAACATTCAAATATGCATAAAATATAAAAAAATTCAAATATAAATAAAAATCAAAAAATAAAAACATAAAATAAAATTAATAAAAATGCTCCAAGGGTATCTTTACACCGCTTGGTCAAATTCAATAAAAAATGCTCCAAGGGTATCTACGTATCTTGGTCAAATTCAATAAAAAATGCTTCAAGGGTATCCAGCTTGGTCAAATTCAATCAAAAATGCTCCAAGGGTATTCACACCGCTTGGTCAAAATTCAATCAAAAATGCTCCAAGGGTATTCACACCGCTTGGTCAAATTCAATAAAAATGCTCCAAGGGTATCTTCACACCGCTTGGTCAAAATTCAATAAAAATGCTCCAAGGGTGGCTTCATGCCGCTTGGTCAAACTCTAAAAGCCCCAAAGGCACAATAAGCCCTTTGGTCAAAATACAATAAAAAATACAAAAACAATGCAAAAATCAAAAATACAAAAATAGTTGCATCTTACATCTGCATCCATATAGTTGCATTACATCAAACATGCATATCCATTGCATTTGCATATGTTATGATCACACTCTTGCAAATGATGCCACAGTTTGTATCACAACCACAAATACACAAGTCCACCTTCATCCATTCATCCATGTGTGTAACTATGTTTTTCAACACAACCATATCATGTTGCTATAAGGAATAGGCTAAGATTTTTTGGTCATTCAACCATATCTAGTGGTCTTATCAGTTTTTGTGGGAAGCCATCTTGATTAGTAGAGAGTAAGGTCTAGTCGTGATAATGCCTCAGATATTTAGGATCCTATCACTAATTAAAAACACTAAAATCCTAGTTGGTACAAGGGAAAGATGAAAGCTACAAAAGTGGTCTAGGTTACCTTAAGAAAAAAGGGTCTTCCTTGCTTATCCCCCTATGCGACCGGTTCAAAGGTGCTGAGAATTGGCAAAAGGACAAGTTCCACCCTACCCAAAAATGAGTGATTATCATCACTACATAAATCCCTTGCTTTCATTAAAACAAGCAAAAATCCCGAAACAAAGCACAAATTCAAAATCCCAGTTTCCAAAGTCATAATTCAAAATCCCAAAATCAAGCAAAAGGTCAAAAGTCGAAACAAACAAGTGATTTTCATCCTTACATAAATCCCTTGCTCAAGAGAAAAAAAAAAATCAATAAAAAATAAATAGTGATTTTCATCACTAAGCATGAGCAAGTATCCCAAATGAAATGAAGAAAAGAAGGGAATGGAACTTGAATCCTTGGAATTCTCAGCATTGCACAAAACCGGAAGGTGATCCCCATTACAGGTTTGGTGTACAACCATGCCTGGCAATGGTGGTACCCTTACGCATGATGATATGTCTATCACAATAGCATCTTGCATTTGTGTAGACCAATGTTTGCATGTGGATGAGCTAGCTTTAGGTAACCCAACGCTACCTAGTGGTATAGTCCAACTAAGTCCAACATAGGATAAGATGAACAATTGAGGATCCATGATCTTAGAAATGGGCTGAAAGAATCTCGCCTAACATCGGAGGAAATGCTTGAGTTCTATCTAAATATATTCATTTGCACACATAGGGATAATGAATATCTAGGTCCATGATGAAAGCCTTGCTTTTCAAAAGTCTTGTATGGTCAGTACGCAATTGTTGATAGAGTAACTAGAGTGTTTGAGTCTCAGGAAGAGCCTCAAAAATTCCTACATAGCAACAAATCATATCATTCATCACATCATCAATTTTCTTTATGAAGTTTGTAAATTAAGGGGTATTAACAAAGTAGGCTAGATACCGGATAGATGTCAGAAATAATATCTACACGACCACTGACTATTTTGAACCTTTTAAATAACATAAGCTTTATCAAGAAATTACATACATTCTACGCTAGTACATTTCACATATGAATGCCCAAATAATTAGTTCTTATGATAAGAATGATTATTTACATTCATGATTGTTATACTTTCTATGGTATCACCCATTTAGATTGATGAAATCATATCATATGCATTCCTTATGTTTTAAGTGATTAAAGCATACAGGTTCATTCACATTAGATTAAACATCATATAAAAAGTGCATGACACATTGCATTTACCATATCATAACATAAGTTAGATGCATACAATTAAATCAAAATTAAACATGCATCTAACGAAAACATTGCATCCATAAATACATAATTTCATAAATCATCCATCCATATCTAAGATCACATCATTGCATCCACCCATACATAGAATCATAAATCCATCATCAAATCAACTCATGATACATCACATCATGTCACAATAATCAAATCATATAAGCATCTACATAAACATATACATAAGCATCCATCTCAATATCCATATCATCATAAATATCACCTATCATCTAACACATATATCAACTCATCATAATGCCATCATCACATCACATAAGTAAAACAAAAACATAAGCAATAAATGACACACATAATGAAGCATAATGTAAAGATATCATATAAATATGTGTCTCAAAAGTGTCTCAAAATGTGTATCTCAAAGTGCATGGATATACAAAAATACCTGAAGGCTATAGTCATATAGGTCAGCTGACCTCAAAAATAAAATCCTAATGCATCATCAATCAAACATTGGGCCTGTACCCCCTGTAGCACCCCCTATGGATGGATCTCGGGTGGAGCGGTGTGAGCCTATTGGCCTCTCTATGTGAGTCTGGGTCCTCTGACTAGGCCGGATGGAAGACTACCTTGAGGTGGAGCGCCCGCTAGCCTGTGATCCACCTGCACCTATCCTCTCCCTAGGAGTGGCTCCTAGCCTCTTGATCTACATCTCGAGAGAAGCAATGTGGCCTACATGACCAATAATATTTACCTCATACTCATCTAGCAAAGTCTACATCTACCTGATCTCTACCCTTGGATCTACCCTTGTAGAACCCTGAGGTGTGGAAGGATCAACAACAACCTACATCCTAGTAGCACCACCCTTGATAGTAGCCTACAAAGCCTATATCTGAGTCATGAGCTACTCTATAGTAGCATCTCATTGTACTATAGTAGCATCCCATTGGGCAATAATAGCATCATGCTATTGTACCTAGATCTTGGCCGACTAGAGCTCGGCCTCTACATCATGCAACTATGCTCTTAGAGGAGAATCTCTCTCCTTGGGATCCAACTCCTCCTCCTCCTCCTTAGGAGCCTCCTACTCCTTCACTACCACCTACTCTATCGGTTGGCCCCATACCTCAGTCCTAGCTCGGACTCTATGCCCTACTGGATCTGCACCACCATCTCCACCATCATCCTCATGGACCTAGACTACCATCACCATGCCACATCTGATCACCCCACCACTACACAAATGCATCTATGACTCCCCTAGTGACTCATGGGTCAACTATTGGGGCATCCTCCTCATCATCCAACTCTATGATATGTGGGAGAGGGAGGTCTCTCTCTGCTCTGATGCACCTATACAAGAATGGGATAAGTGGCACATCCTACTATAATCCATATTGATGAAGAACTTGAGAGTAGAAGAAATACTCCTTGATGTCGACCTTGTGGCCAATGAGCCATCGCTCATGTCGCATCCTAGCTGTAAATTTGGGTGGATCATCCCAAGCTGGGCACTCATGATATGGGTGCCACATGATGGCTCTGACTTATAGCCTAGTGAAAGTAGTAATATAATGGGGGAGCTCCCTCGCATTAGGGTGGCTCTTGCACTCCTCATGCTCTCGAGCCCATCTGGCAGCATAGCACTACATCTTAGCATCAATAACTATAATCTTAGTAGGGAGCCCTCTAGGATGATCCATGCTGATATGCTCCCATCCCCATACCTAAAGGAGCAAGCTGCAACCAATGCTGATGTGACCCCATCGATGGATGTGATACAACTCATCATAGCACTGTGCTAGCAGAGACCTCCCCCATGCATAGATGATAGGCTCCATGCTATCCATCAAGTCCTGAACCATCGCAAGGAGGTTCCATGAGAACCTCAAGCCTGAGCAATCCGAGGATCAGAATGTTGTTGATGACCATCAACAATACCGCATGCCTCTCTGAGAAGACATGCTCCCTATACCAGCGTATAATAGATACACCTCTAGACTTGGTGTCCTTGAAGGTAGCCATAGCATGCCTCCCGAACACCTAAAGAAATACTGCATTACGATCATTAGTAGCCGAAGAGACGATGGCCACTCCATCAAAAGGGATCCAAAAAATCTTGTACACATCCTCCGGTGTGATAGTCATCTCATCGGTAGGAAGATGGAAGGTGTTCATCCTAGGGTCCCATCGGTGAACCAGGGTAGTGAGGTAGGCCTGGTCCGACATAATCTATGGTAGCCTGGTAACATATTATAGTCCATGGGCCTTAAACCAGGCCTAGTCCATATCATCCATGAGTGGGAGGAGGTCATTTAGGAGCTTCGGGTCCCGAGCTCGAGTAGTGAGAATCTAAGAGCAGAAATCAAAGGTATAACTACAATGCATCTAAGGCATAAATCATAGTAAAACATGAAAAATGGTGCAAATAATGATAAACTATCCTAAGTCTGAGTGAAAGAGGAATAAATGCACCTAATCATGCAACATAGTACAAAAAAGTAACTCAAAAATTCAAAAAAATCAATTAATCATCTCATAAAATCTAAAAAATTTATAAAATTTGCCTAAGGATCTTGGCCATTGTCGCCTACAATGGCTAGAAATTGTCGTTGAGGCTAGTAGTGGCCAAACCCCAATGGTCAAATTTCCAATATTTGGGATTCAAAATCGATCGCTCTAAGCAACAATGACCAAACTATAGGTCGAAATGGTTGCTCTAAGCAACAACGGATGATGGGCGACATGGTAAACATGTATGCCCTAGGCCAAAAATACCAAAAAAATTGAAAAATTGCAAAATGGGGGCAAGCCCACCAAAATAAAACCTAAGCTAAACCTATCTACATGTTCGGTTCATTTCCAGTGAGTTTAATGAGATTCATTTACCGGTTACTTAGTGAGGTTCAATTTTACCAAAAAGGAAAGCAGGGTTAAGGTTTGAGAGAATACCCGAGAAGCTCTGGCTCCTCCGCTCATCGATGTCTCTCCCTGTGTAGCCATAGTCTTCAATGCAACAACACTCCAAGTCATAAATATCACTTTCTCGTCAGAGCTCTAGAAAGCAAATCACCAGCTGGAAGAATGAAAAGTCAAAACCCTAGATCACTTTTTGTACTCCTCAAGTTATGCCTCGATCGCTACTGACATCAGTGGCCTAAACTTCTTGGTCGCTTAGGGTGAGAGCGGCCATAGGTAGGCACTTAGCGGTCGCTGGATCTGACAATGGCTGGATGCACAAGCAAAATCAGGAAGATTCCTTCTAGGAGGAATAGTAAAAAAATCAAATAAACACATTTTTATGGTCCTTGATCATCATAATGATCAAAATAACAAAAAAATCACATAAAAACAAATCTCGAGTAAGCTTCGTATTCAGTTACTTACTCTATCAACTCAGCGGTTGCAGCGATTTGCACTCCATGCAACTCGGTGAGATGAGTAAGTTACCATAGAGCTACTTGGGGCAAATTATTCATTTTGGAATTATGATGTATCACCTCAACCCCAAAGAAGATCAAGATGGTCGGACTGCTCCATGGGTATGATGGAATCATCCTAATTCTCTTATGACACCAAAAACACTGAACCAAGTGATGCAATACAAGCATAAATAGAATCACTCATCCTAACTCCCTAAGAAGGCTATTTGTGGTCGGACCGCTCCTCGGGATAGGGATGAATGATCATCATAAATAATTGGAATCACACTTGGATGGGGGTTTGCCCATTAAAAGAACAAACAACTAGAAAGGAACCAAAGCTAGTCAAATTGGTCAAGCGACTTGTCACTTCATTCATTGCCCTTCCCTCACCAATTCATTGTGTGAGGGGGTAGTTCAAATATTCAAATAATCATAATCAAATTCAACCAAAGATCACTCGATCATATCAAAATTGTGTTCATCCTATGAATCATTGCATACAACTCTTACAAAACTTTCCCCGTTTGTTGGGTTCATAAGCAAATATGACATCTTCAATTTGTAGCTCTCCTCTGGTCGGTTCTATTGTAGCAACATAAGCTACCCGATTGCATTTGAGGAATGAGTGCAAGTGGACATGTGCAAGCCCTATGCTAAATTAAGCCTTCAATCAGGTTGAAGCAATGATTCAAGGATGCGTGTCATCTTGCATGATTGGGCCATCCAACATTGATCAGATCAATGATCATCATACACCCTACAAACATAGCAGTCTACGTTTTTGCTCCGCACTATGTTTTCCACTCAATGCATCACAAAAAGGGGCATCTATAGACACCTAAAACATGTCATGTTTAGGAAGACTACTCACATGGGCACATTCATAGATCATGTGACTAAACCTTGGGACCTTCCAAGTATCAAAAGTGGTTTTTACCACTCATTTGGGGCATTCTTAGCCCATCCAAGCCTGGCCACTATGGACCAGAGCGATTGGATCCTAGCCACTGTAGCTCAGAGCGGCCAAACCTTAGCCACTATAGATGACAATGACTAAACCTTAAAATGCATTTTTCCACCAATCTAGCCTAATATCGGGTGGAAGTGGTAGTCTGCATGCAATAAGGCCGAGCGGGGATAACTTTGCATTCCTCCTCATAGCCAGTCTACATGAAAGACTCAAGTCCAGATTTAGACATCAGTTAACTGCCCCTCAAGGGTAGACAAAAGCTCAAATTCTCATGCTAACATCCAATGCACATGAGGGATTCAGTCCTAGGGTTTGAACATTGACCTAGGGCTTCAAACACTTTATAAGGTGCAAACCTAAGAGCACCAAGGGATCATCACATATCATATATCAAAATTTTGAATAGGTTGGATCATTGAGGAGAGCTTTTGGAGACTTGGAGAGCTTCCCTTGGAGATCATTCTATAGCGAAGCCCTATCGGATTGGAGAGCAAATCTGAGCACCCTTGAGGAGCAATGAAGTGCTAGCCAACTGAGAGGTGATCATCCATGCACATACAATAATCATTTAACATTAGTAGCAGACTTAAGCCCATAGCCTTTGGATCAATAGAGATAGATTTCACCTTAGCGGCCGTTGTCCTGGATAGTGGCCCGCAAACCTAGTCTAGGGTTTAGGTGTTAGTTTCTTTTATTCTGCTTTCTCCGTGTTTTCATGTCATTAGCATAAGATCTACTTCATTTATTTGCATTCATAGTACTAGTTTCATTGCATTTGTTTTTATTGCTAACAACCTCATCCGGGAGGCAATCTCGGACATCTAAGCGTGTGTTGTTGTTTCATTGCTTGCAGGGCTACAGGTTCATCGAACAAATCCACAACATACGAAAGCAAGAGGATCCCTCTAGGAATCAGACCTAGAGAAGGAGGCATCTGTAAGCCCTCATACAGTTCCGTGTGCATCATCGGGAAGCCTGTAAAGGTGCATCTCCCCTTGCAAGGGGATATTTTATACATCTGCTACCCTCTTTGTGTAAAATCATGTATCAAATGAAGGGTATCCCGTAGAGGGATTTATATGTAACCGGATCTTGGAAATATCAATACAAAGCATTCATTCGTTTATTTCTTCGTACTTCGGCTATGCCTCTCTTTTATGCTTTTTCATTTAATGCATGTTAAACGTTAAAAGATTCAATAATAATCACAAATAGAGTGAGTGGATGGTGCACCGCTTCCCCGGGGTCGCTACACCGACCTTTCCCAAAAATGATTTGCAGCAATGGCACCTCTGAAAGTAATTTCGTTGAGAAGAGACAAGAATTGATTTAACCCAAGAAGTGAGGAAAAAAACCTTTTCATTGCAATTAGGGGTGAAAGTGATTCTCTTTGCTGACAGTTGTGCTTAAAATTGGAGCTTCACCCTTCATTTTATTAATTTCATCTCGAAACCATACTCTTTTAGAAATTTTACCCCATAATGTTGTCTTGCTTGAATTAAGAGCAAAAAAAGGAATTTTACCCCCAAAGGAGGGTGAAAATAAGTTTCACCCCAAGTCAAGAAACTTTGACTTTGATCGATGCATGAGGATGCTCTTTTTGGACTTTCGTTCTGGACCTGGACGGTTTCATTGCATTCGCCCCATCTTGGGTGAAATCCTTAAACTTGCTAGAAATAAGGTGAAATTACTTGGGAACTCCTTCATCATCTTACATGCTAATTTCAGAGCAAATTTGACTTTGACTAATTTATGCTTTCACCCATATGGTGTTCACTCTTTTTGCTCTGAAAACATCTTCAACTTGAAGTTCATCCAAAAGAGGGGTGAAAATGATTTTTACCTTCTTTCTAGGGCGACATTGACTTTGATTGATTCTCATCCATTATTTTTTCCCTAACATTAATTAAAATAGTAATTCACCTAGAAAATGATGAAATCACCTTGAATACATAATTTCGGGCAAAAATACTTAACTTGTCTTCTTCACTTGTAAAAATTTTGCCTTTACTTCAACCTAAGCGTTTTTCACTACATTCACTTCCATTGGGCAAAAACGTCTTAATGTTGTACTTTCACCCAAGAGAGGCGAAAATGATTTCTGCCCCTTCCTGGGGTGAAAATGTCTTTGTTCACTTTACCGGCACTTTCCTCTTAATTATTTTTGTGTTGACGCCTTTGATGATTTTAGCTACTCCTTTGATCCTTAGATGTTCTTTTGCTTTGCATTTCCCCTTTATATTTTTATTTCTTGCCCATGATTTACATCATTTCTTTACCGAAAAAACACTTGTTTATTTCCAGGGACGAAATCAACCTTTTTTATTTACACTAGTGAAATCAATAAAAGTATGGAAGCAAAAAATATTACATTAAATAGTAAAGAAAAAAGACCAGCAAAACAACTACATCAATTATCTTTTATACTTGGAATTTTACAATCAAAATTCAGTGTGGCAAAACTGCTACCCCTTTTTGTGGATCTCGAGGTATTCATTTCATCTAGATAAAATCAATCCTAGGCCTTTATCCTTGGGCTTAGTTGTCATCTTTATCGACTGCATCAGATGATTCTTTTGATTCAGTAGCCATATTTTGCTCTACCTCAGCCTATTTTAGTTGTTCTTTGGCAGCTTATTTTTGCTCTCTCTGCCCGTGCTCGTTCTTCTTGCTCTGTAAGACTCTTACTGGTAGTCTCATACACTGCAACCACCTCAGACCAAGAATCTTTTTTGAAAATAGAAGGATACTAGAGTGAATTATCTGTATCTATTCCAAGTTGATGCGGTTGGCTCTCTGGTGCAATTTGTACAAGGAAGACTTAATGCGGGTAAGCCTTTTCATGGATGGCAATACTCGGTCCTCTGTAATGGGTTCTATCCAGCTATCGATCTCAAAGGTATCCTCCACAAACTCCTTCCATGCTACCTCAAACTATTTCTTTGGAAAGATATCTCCCTGATCATTGGTAAAGCTCAGGAAGTCGGCATCGACTATAGTCTCAAAGTAAATGAGCAAAATAGATCACTCCTCATACATATCGAGTAGCTTACGACCTTCTCTGGAAATATCCAATATAGAAAAATAACTACGTAGCATCACCTTGGAATTAGACCAAGCTCGGTCCATCCCACTCATGGATTTACATTGGAGGGCGGTGGTAGCTAATGTTTGAATTTGTAGTGCCATCTCTAGTTTTGGTTCCAACTGCTCCTCAGCATACTGCAATGATTGCTTACCAAATACTATTACTATTTGTACCTCTTGAAGATACAGTAGAACCAAGAGCATCTTTGCTACCCACTTTGCACAGTCTTTAGTTAAATAGTGGTGACCCTCTTTGATATTCTCCTTGGATAACCCCACTAATTGGGTGGCCTTTTTGGCCAGTTGATTTCATAAATATTCTAGCTAGGCAGTTAATGTTTGCACCTTCTGTTTAGCTTTTGCCCATATTTTTTGCTATGTAATGACTTCATAAGCATAATATCTTGGAGCCATTTCTCCTTTGGGCTTCTGGACCTGGGGGATCATTTTTACAGTGTGGAGCTCCATAGTTTCAATATAAAAAGTGACCTTCTTCAATATCTTTGCTAGAGCTTGAGCTTCTTTTCGCTTATGGATTCTCAACAACTACGATGAACTCTGGCAGGATTGACTTATTTTTGTTGCTATAGGATGCTCTAGCACAATCTCCATCTCTGGCTCTAGAAGCACCTACAACTCAATAAATGGAGCAAGGGGAAAACAAGCTTGTTGAGGGCTTGGCTTAGGAAAGGAAGTAGAAACAGGAATGGTTGGTGGAATAGAATTGGTTGAGGGAATGTAAGTGAGGGGTTTGGCTATAGTTGCACTCACCCGAGGATGGGCTTGTGTACTTATAGTCATGGTAGAAATTATCGAAATGGAGGATGAAGGGAGTAAAAATTGATTGGGCCCAAATGTAAAAGAATTGAAAGAAAGAGAAACCGAAGGAGAGAAAATAGAAGAGGAGGGAGCATCAATAACTGGAGATTGGAAAACAAGAATTAAAATAGAAGTGAAAGATATACCAAATGGGGGTGAAATAAAAGAGACAATTGCAGAAAGGGGTGCAACAATCATCAAATGCTCAAGAGTAAGGGAAGAGGGCATAGAAAACGTACCTTTGAGCTCCGATGCCATTTGAGTTGATGATGAGGGTGGTTGTGATACTGGCTCTCCTTTATTTTGTTCCTCCATCTCCTTATCCAAATTTATAATTTTCATACCTTGGACAAGTTGTTATTCCTGAACCAAAGGACGATTCTCTGAAGCATCAACCTGAGACTTCAACTATAGGAGGAGGATTTGTACACGACGAAGAAATTGCATTGGTCCTTGATTTCTTAGAGATTTTCAAGAAAGGAAGTACTTCACACTTACTCCTATTTTTACATTGGAGTTGTTGTTTTGGTGATGGTTGTTTCTCTTCCTCCATAAATGGTGCTTCCTCAACCACATGTTGCTCCCCTTCAGCCACGATCTCTTCATTGTTAGATATTTGAAAGCTTTGATATACAATTTTGGTGAAAGATATTGCTAGTAACTATCATAATATTCATCATACACATCTGAAAATACACCACCCATTTCCAGACCATAAGTTGACCCATTTTTTTCTTGGTGGGCCCTCATAACCCACCAGTTGGTGATTTTCATCTCATACCAAGCAGGCAACTGATCCTTCATTTTTCTAAACAGACCTAGAGGAATAATCCGGTGCTTGTAGCTTGTAGGGTTATATTCAGCCTCCATCTCATAAAAATCATATCATAGCGAGAGCAACATCATATTTTTGACATGCCATTTAAGGTCATGCCCCTCCAAATTGTTTCTATGTCACTCAATATCTAGTTTGGGGTAGTAATGAAAACTTTTTTCTTTAATCAATGTTGTGAAATGACCCAAAGGATCATATTTCCACCACTGGGGTAACTCCACTATACCAAGGTCGTAGAGAGCTTTGTTAATCAACTTATTCTAGCCAACCTGGTCTACTTCAATATCTCCAAAGTGAAATGGCATGGTGCATGTAGTTTTCTTTCCTCGACCTACCCCATAAATGTCATTGTGAAGTCGGTCTAGCAAACAACTTCTAATGCAAAAAGGTACCCTATAGTAATATACGAAAGGATAAATGGCTTACCAGTGAAGCCAAAAATTTGCATCACGAAAATATCAACAAGAAAATATCACCTTTCTCCTTCGCAACAACCTCCTCCCTCATCACTCTTGGCACTCTCTCGCATGTGTCAAAAATAAGTTCGAGGGTAGGGCCCAAAAACATGTGATTAAATTTGTAAAATGACTCCTTCCTAGACAAGCGTGGAGTCTACAAATAAACTGGCAGCTTTCTTCCTACCTCATCAACCTTCTTAATATCTACGAATAAAAAATATCGATGCATGTGGAAGAAGAAATACCAAGCCAAAAATGAAGTGTGTCTGAATGATACTGCTTCTTTGCTTTGCATCTTCTCTAACTGCATGTGCATCCTTCAATCTATGTAATCCATCCAGTCGAAGAAAATCATATTTGTGTTTGTTGTCATTATTGTTGGAGCATAAAATTCTACTTGTGAAATGCATTGTACCAGCATAACTTACCATTTGTGCACCACAGAGTCAATAGGAATACCAACTGTTGAGCAAGGTGCAACGACAATATTGTCATTGTTGTCAACACAGTCAGATAGATCGGTTGATGCAGTGGACAGGAGTTAAATGCTTATGAGGATGTTTTTGATGTTTGGGTGAAGTTGTTACAGGTTGTCCAAGAAGACCGAAGTGGCCCATATGCAAAAGATAAAAGAGAAGCAAAAAAAGCAAAGAGGAAAAAGTGTCGCGATATCGCGACATGTTGCATTTTCACGGCCAAAAGAGAAGAGAAAATGCAAGGAGAAAAAGTGTCGCGATATCGCGACATGTTGCATTTTCACGGCCAAAAGAGAAGAGAAAATGCAAGGAGAAAAAGTGTCGCGATATCGCGACATGTTGCATTTTCGCGGCCAAAAGAGAAGAGAAAATGCAAGGAGAAAAAGTGTCGCGATATCGCGACATGTTGCATTTTCGCGGGCCAAAGCAAAGAGAAAAAGCAAGGAGAAAAAGTGTCGCGATATCGCGACATGTTGCATTTTCACGGGCCAAAGCAAAGAGAAAAAGCAAGGAGAAAAAGTGTCGCGATATCGCGACATGTTGTATTTTCACGGGCCAAAGCTAAGAGAAAGAGCAAGGAGAAAAAGTGTCACGATATCGCGACATGTTGCATTTTCACGGGCCAAAGCTAAGAGAAAGAGCAAGGAGAAAAAGTGTCACGATATCACGACATGTTGATTTTCATGGGCCAAAAGGGAAAGAGAGAGAGAAGAGAAAAAGTGTCACGATATCGCGACATGTCGCATTTTTGCGGCCAAAGAAGGAGAAAGAGCAGAGAAAGAAAAAGTGTCACGATATCGCGACATGTCGCATTTTCGCGACTAAAAGGAAGGAAGAGAGAAAGAAAAAGTGTCATGATATCATGACATGTCACATTTTCACGACTCAAAAAGGGCAAGAAGGCAGAAAAAAGTGTCACGATATCGTGACATGTCGCATTTTCACGACCGACAGAAAGGAGAAGAGAAAGAAAAAGTGTCACGATATCGCGACATGTCACATTTTCGTGACTCAAGAAGGCAGGAAGGCAGAGAAACAAAAGTGTCACGATATCGCGACATGTCACATTTTCACGACTCAAAAAGGGTAGGCAAGCGAGTAACAAAAGTGTCATGATATCGTGACATGTCACATTTTTGCGACTCAAAAAGGGTAGGCAGGCAGAGTAACAAAAGTGTCACGATATCGCGACATGTCGCATTTTCGACTCAAAAAGGGGGAAACAAAAGTGTCGTGATATCGCGACATGAACACCAGGATGGTGAAACTGAAGACTGCATAGTGACGTGGACCCATAAGGAATCTTTAATGATTTGAAATCATTTAAGATGGTCGTTACACATGGAAAGAAACGGATGCATGCCCATGTGGAGAAAATGAACAGTCATGGAAAGAAACGAACAGTCATGAAGGAGAAAATGAACAATCATGGAAGGAGAAAACAAATGCATGCACAGAAAAGAAAAGAACATGCAAAGAGAAAATGAATAGACATGCAAAGAGAAAATGAATAGTCATGACCGAGAAGATGAACAGTCATGGTAGGAGAATATGGTGTCAATTCTTTGCATGTAACGTGTTTGATGAAATGCCTACTCTATTATACAATATAGTACATAAAGAAGAGGTTACAATTGACAAGTGGCGTATGAGAATATGAAAGGAGTTACAATTGGAGTTACAAAGAGAAAGGATGGTTATAAAAGGAGTGTTGCTTGGAGAATTTATGTGCGCGTGAAGAGAGCGAGAGGAGAGCGAGGAGCGAAGAGGCGAGCGAGAAGGGTGTGTGTTTTGTGAATTGTGGGAGATGTTGAGTAAGCAATAGACCAGTCGTGGTCTTGTAAAAGTGAAGGCATTTTTATGTCAATCTTCTAGTTTCAGAATTGAAGTCCAAGTTGGTGCTTGGCATCAGTGGGTTGGTGCTCCTTCCAGGTTGGTGTTGTAAATGGGTTGGTGTTGTGGTGCTCCTTTTATTGGTGTAGATAAATCAGGGTTGGTGCTCTTTTGGTAAATCAGGGGTTGGTGCTCCTTTCTGTTGGTGTAGATAAATCAGGGGTTGGTGCTCCTTCTAGTTGGTGCTGGTAAATCAGGGGTTGGTGCTCCTTTCTGTTGGTGTAGATAAATCAAGGGTTGGTGCTCCTTTCTATTGGTGCAGATAAATCAGGGGTTGGTGCTCCTTCCAGTGGGTGTTGGTAAATTGATTGTAAAGTTGTTGCTTTGCAAAGGTTGGATTTGGATGGGAGTCCAAACAGTCAATTTTTGAGGAGTAGCCAAATCGGTGAACCTCGGTACATCTTGTGTTGTGTGATGCTCTCTTGTTATATTTGCTTTATTTGGTTTTAAGTTTTCATTGTTTTGGCTTTAAGAGTTGAAGATTTAAGTTTTAAAGAGCTACACTGATTCACCCCCCTCTCAGTGTCATTGTGAGACTAACAATTGGTATCAGAGCCAGTTTCCCTTGTCAGGCTAAATCAGCTAGGGTTGATCTTGGATTAGTATGCAATGGGTAAGAAGAATAGATCTTCCTCCAATAAGGCATCTCAGTCAGTTTCAGTTCCTGTGGAAGAGAAAATTGAACTAGAAAAGATAGAAGGAGTGAATTCTGAAGTATGTGATGAAAACCTTGAGGTTGAAGTAGATCTAGAAGGTGAGTTGATCGCTGCACTTGAAGAGTTGAATATAGAAAGGAAAAAGAACAAAAGACTGTCCAAGAAGTTGGAAGAATATGGGGATAAGATTGAAGATCTCTTCTTACAAATTCATAAAGCCAAGAAAATAGAAGAAGCCTTGAAGTCACACCTGGATGATAAAGTCGATGTATGTAGCAAACGTGAAGAGGAATCTAACAAAGTTTTTAGTGATCTAAAGCTGCAAGTAGAAGAGTCCAAAAGGATTGAAGAAACTCTCTGGTCACAGATCAATGAGAAAGAGATTGTTTGTCTGCAAACAAGAAGAGGAGATTGTTTTATTGAGGAAACAACTAGAAGAGGCCAATACAAATCTCAAATTTGAGAAGAGCACAGAGTTGCTAGATAAAATGATAAGGCAACAAAGAAGCCCCATGTGTAAGCTTGGTCTTGGATGTGAAGTTGAACAACCTTCATCTTCTAAATCTATAGAGAAGAAGAAGTCCACTGCTGAAGGATCAAAGCAAGAAAAGCTTGAAGTCGAATCTTCAAAAGGAAGAAAATCTCAAAGGAGATCTACAACAAAGCAACCACAACAAAAGAGGTTCTATCACTCTCACTTTATTCATAATAATGCTTTTAATGGCTATTGTTTTAGATGCAACCATTATGGTCACAAGGCAATTTATTATGGATTGAATAATAGATCAAAGAGTTATGTTGGTAGAAATACATCTGTTATTCCGATTGAACACCATGTGCAATGTTTTAAATGTAATGGTCATGGGCACATAGCAAGGTTTTGTCCAAGAACTTTTGTATCTAATCTAAGGCAAGACAATAGATTTCATCAGACACAAAGAATGCAACACAGACAGGGAAGAAATCATGTGCATCAAAGAAAGGAAAATAATCATCCATCAAGGATGCACAAGAGACAACCACCCAAGAGAAATGTTCAAGTTCACGAAAAGGTTCAAAATAGGGATGCAGTTGAAAAACTCAAGCCCAAGTTCAAGAAAGGTTGGAGAAAGAAAGAAGAGAGGAAATCGTGTCTCCTTGGACTGAAGGAGACTACTCCTCTATTGCACTAAGCAGCTCCAGGTAGCACATCCTCAGGGGGAGCAATCTTAAAGTTTTATTTTAATGCTCCTATGTTGTTTGGTTATCCGAGGATGAAAGGCAAGTAGTCAGGGGGAGTTGTCGTATAGTTGTCAAAGTGTGTTTCAGTTCATGTAGTTGTTTGTGGAGGTAATAAGAGAGCATTAATTTTCTCTAAAGAAGTAGCCATTATCAAAGAGATGCCGTAGTCAAAGCAAACAGTGGCACTAGCACCCAGTTGGTCAAGAGTGCCAAGTGGCACATGCAAGGCAGAGACGTTGAGAGAATAGCGCCCGGTGGTGAAGCGCCAAGGAGGACAAGATGCCTATGCACCTAAGAAAGTCTTGCATTATTTGAGAAATGCGAGATATTGCCCGAGGAATCCCTTGATCGCAGCGAGGAGAAATGCTCCCTGGAATCGCGTGAAGAACGTTCGCCTAAGACATTGAGTAGCCCTGACATATGCCCTAGCAAGAAGCAGAATACCGAGTGTTGATGACTACGCATAGATTGAGGCTCCAACGCTAGATGTAACGGTCCACTATCAATACCTACGTAGACGATGAAAACATTCATGGCAGCCGTTAGAAACCAGAGACATTGAGCTGCACAACGGATGCGAGGCAAAGTCATCAGTCACGGAGGAGGTGGCAGTCAAAAGGCTGAAGAAATTACGCGCAGGCTGCCTGGAGAGTCGATCACTTTTGATTTGGGAGTAACTTTTGCGCAGCTGAGAGTTGCGTGTTGATCAAACTATACTAAATAAGTAAAAGCAAGGTACAACAAGAATTATAATATGATGAGCAGAGATTAGAGTGCTTATCCAAGAAGACTTTATGACAGAAAGAGTACCAGTGGAGGTGCATTCTATCTTGGAGACAGGTTGGTCACGTGGCACAGTAAGAAACAAGAGTCAGTCTCCTTATCCACAGCAGAGGCAGAATATATTGCAGCGACAACGTGTTGTACGCAGGAGAAAGTTGCGAAAGGTGAGGTTAAGTTGGATTTTGTTCCAACAACAGAGCAAGTAGCGGATATCTTCACAAAACCGTTGCCCAAGGAAGTCTTTGAGTACCTTCGCAATAAATTGGGAGTGGTCACGTTTCCCAAGAATTGACTAGCTATCGGGACCACATTCTCAGGGGAGCATTTGTGTATTTGTTTATCTTTTTGCTCATGTTTGTGATTTTTGCTAAGTGTAATAATTTTTTCCTGAGAATGTTGTGCATGGACTCAGGGGGAGTCTACAGTAGCCCTTTGATATTGTTGTCAAAGGGGGAGAAGAGTTACAGGAAATTGCACGTGTGTTGCCAACAATTCCAAAGGGGGAGATTGTTGAGCAAGGTGCAGCGACAGTATTGTCATTGTTGTCAACACAGTCAGATAGATCGGTTGATGCAGTGGACAGGAGTTCAGAGGTTATTCAGAGTATGTACAGTGATGTTAAATGCTTATGAGGATGTTTTTGATGTTTGGGTGAAGTTGTTACAGGTTGTCCAAGAAGACCGAAGTGGCCCATATGCAAAAGAGAAGCAAAAAAGCAAAGAGGAAAAAGTGTCGCGATATCGCGACATGTTGCATTTTCATGGCCAAAAGAGAAGAGAAAATGCAAGGAGAAAAAGTGTCGCGATATCGCGACATGTTGCATTTTCATGGCCAAAAGAAAGAGAAAATGCAAGGAGAAAAAGTGTCGCGATATCGCGACATGTTGCATTTTCGCGGCCAAAAGAGAAGAGAAAATGCAAGGAGAAAAAGTGTCGCGATATCGCGACATGTTGCATTTTCGTGGCCAAAGCTAAGAGAAAGTGCAAGGAGAAAAAGTGTCACGATATCGCGACATGTTGTATTTTCGCGGGCCAAAGCTAAGAGAAAGTGCAAGGAGAAAAAGTGTCGTGATATCGCGACATGTTGTATTTTCGCGGGCCAAAGCTAAGAGAAAGAGCAAGGAGAAAAAGTGTCACGATATCACGACATGTTGTATTTTCGTGGTCCAAAGCTAAGAGAAAGAGCAAGGAGAAAAAGTGTCGCGATATCGCGACATGTTGTATTTTCGGGTCAAAGCAAAGAGAAAGAGAAAGAAAAAGTGTCGCGATATCGCGACATGTGCATTTTGTGACTCAAAGCAGAGAAGAGAGAGAAAGAAAAGTGTCACGATATCGCGACATGTCGCATTTTTGACTAAAAGGAGAAGGAGAGAAGAAAAAGTGTCGCGATATCGCGACATGTCACATTTTCACGACTCAAAAAGGGCAGAGGAGAGAAACAAAAGTGTCACGATATCGCGACATGTCGCATTTTCGACCAATAGCAAAGGAGAGGAGAAAAGTGTCATGATATCGCGACATGTCACATTTTCGTGACTCAAAAAGGGCAGGCAGGCAAAGTAACAAAAGTGTCACGATATCGCGACATGTCACATTTTCGCGACTCAAAAGGGAGAGAAAAGTGCATGATATCGTGACATGTCGCATTTTGTGACTCAAAAAGGCAGAAGAGTAACAAAAGTGTCACGATATCGCGACATGTCACATTTTACTCAAAAGGATAGTGAAGAAACCAAGGATGGTAAAACTGAAGACTGCATAGTGACGTGGACCCATAAGGAATCTTTAATGATTTTAAATCATTTAAGATGGTCGTTACATGTGGAAAGAAATGGATGCATGCCCATGTGGAGAAAATGAACAAATGAAAGAAAATGATGGAGAAAATGAACAATAGAAGGAGAAAATAAAGCATAAAAAGAAAATGAAGACATGCAAAGAGAAAACGAACAGTCATGCAAAGAGAAAATGAACAGTCATGACCGAGAAGACGAACAGTCATGGTAGGAGAATATGGTGTCAATTCTTTGCATGTAACGTGTTTGACGAAATGCCTACTCTATATATACAAAAGGAGTTACATAAGGGTTACAATGGTGGGTGAGATTGAGAGGATGTTACAACTGGAGTTACAAAGAGAAAGGATGGTTATAAAAGGAGTGTTGCTTGGAGAATTTTATGGGGAATTTATCTTGAAGTGTGAGAGGTGCGCGAGAGGAGCACGAGAGGCGAGCGAGAAGGGTGTGTGTTGTGTGAATTGTGGGAGATGTTGAGTAAGCAATAGACCAGTCAGGGTCTTGTAAAAGTGAAGGCATTTATATGTCAATCTTCTAGTTTCAGAATTGAAGTCCAAGTTGGTGCTTGGCATCGTGGGTTGGTGCTCCTTCCAGTTGGTGTTGGTAAATGGGTGTGTTGGTGGTTGGGTTGGTGCTCCTTTTATTGGTGTGATAAATGGGGGTTGGTGCTCCTTTCTGTTGGTGCGGATAAATCGGGGTTGGTGCTCCTTCCAGTTGGTGCTGGTAAATCAGGGGTTGGTGCTCCTTTCGTTGGTGTGGTAAATCGGGGTTGGTGCTCCTTTGTTGGTGTGGATAAATGAGGGTTGGTGCTCCTTCCTGGTTATGGTTGGTGCTCCTTTGGGGATAAATCAGGGGTTGGTGCTCCTTTCTGTTGGTGTAGATAAATCGGGGTTGGTGCTCCTTCCAGTGGGTGCTGGTAAATTGATTGTAAAGTTGTTGCTTTGCAAAGGCTCGGATTTGGATGGGAGTCCAAACAGTCAATTTTTGAGGAGTAGCCAAATCGGTGAACCTCGGTACATCTTGTGTTGTGTGATGCTCTCTTGTTATATTTGCTTTATTTGGTTTTAAGTTTTCATTGTTTCGGCTTTAAGAGTTGAAGATTTAAGTTTTAAAGAGCTACACCGATTCACCCCCCCTCTCAGTGTCATTGTGAGACTAACACCAACAATCCAAGCTAACATAGAAAATAATTCAAGACTTTTAAAATATATCAATGGCTTCAACAAATTTGATAGTTCTCCAAACTATGGTATTTTTATCAGCTAATTCTCCATGAAGTGGCACAACATCACGGTTGACTGGTATCTCTCCTACTCCCTGAGATGTAACTTCTTGAACATAAAATCAAAAGGAGGTTTGACCCCCACAAGTGAATGCTTCTCGAACTACATTGGATGAAATACTGAATAATTTATCTCCATTTACCTTCTAAACAGCTCTTGTGAGAGGATTATAAAATTTAGAAATTGCTAGCACCAACTATGGGCAAGCTTGGATAGGTACCAAAAACTTTTGTGTATAGTATGCAATGGTGAGCGGGGTTTCTAGCATCAAGCCTTGTCTAATTGCAACCTCCACATCTTGGCATAATTTTTCCATGCCCTTGTTCGAAATAACACAGTCACCAATCTGGGCCAGTGCATCATAATATGGATCAAGCTCTATGTTTTCATTTTGCCTAGATTTTTTAGCTTTCTTGCCTCCTTACGCTTTCTTTGGATCAGAAAATTTCTTTCCCATATTCGTACTTCAACAACTTTACTGCGATAGTTAGATAATTCTACAATAAAGCAACAACTTGAAAAAACTGAATAATAATCTTGCAATGCTCTAGAAAAAATAATCTCAATATTTCTTTATCTACAAGCTTTTGGTTTGCCATATTTATAACTTGTGCCCTCAACTGCCCAATTTAATCCAGGTGGTGCACCTAAAAAAATTGGATGAACGTGCTCCTTGGATCTCACATCCAACATGCTTTTCCATAATGTCTTTAACTACCAATAACGCCCTTACACTGTAAATATTCCTTGAACTTTGTGCTCAGGTGCTTTTAATCTTGGAGGGTGCAATCAAGGTATTTAACGGCTAACTTTGAGAATGATAAATGCCATGTGTGAGTGATGGGCACTTTTTGGAGGCAAAAACTATTAATTTCACTGCATTAAAATGTCAAAAATATATTTGGAGGACTTCGCCAGCGAAATTAGCTCAATTCCATGCATTCAACTAAAGTCTACTCTGAATTTAACTACTGCCAATCAAAAAACATCACCTAGGCGAAAATACTCATGCAACTGGTAGCTTCATTCGACTGGTGCTCTAAAAACACTCTTCCTTGCTTGCTTGGCAAAATTACATGCTTGGTAGCCCCTTTTAAAATAATTTACCTTCTTTATTTTGCCCCAAAAAAGCTTATTGCTAAAAAAAAAAGCTTTAACTGAGAGTGCTTTTCTTGGAAAAGCAAGGCAAAATTAATTGTGCCCCCTTTTCACCAAAAATAATCTTGTCGACTAGAGTCATTGAAAAAGCATGTAATTTTTTCCCTTCTTTTCTTGGAGTTTCACCCTGAAATCACCTTTTGCGGGAGTTAAAGAGAATTTTTCCCCAAAAATAAAAATATAAATGATAAAAGTCTTTTTTGGGAGAGGACAACCTTCCCTTTGTTTTTTTTTTTTTTTGGCAGTTAATAATAGGGGCGCTTTTAATTAAAAAAATAAACCATGCTTTTTGACAAATTTTAAAATTCAATCTTTGACTTTGCCTCCAAAATTAATTGCCGAGGAGTTGCTTTCCCTTAATGATTTTTACCCCAAAATTAACCATGAGGTTTTTAAACGTATTGTTGGGGCAAAATCAATTTTTGCATAGTAAAGTCATGTTTTTGAGGCAAAAACACTTTCTTGGGGTAGAATTTGAACTCTCCTAGTGAAAACAACTTCTTCTTTTTTCTCTTTTTCAATCGAAATAAAATGACATAAAAAGACTGTACATATTTATATACTTGGTTTGATATTTTGTCACTAATGATAGGCCTTCAAATGAAGACCATTTATTGGAATTGGTAGCCCACGGTCGTCCATATCCTGCAAATAAATGAGTTGAATTGATTGACATCGAAAATCCGAAATGGACCCTCCCATATCGCTTCAAACTTGTGATGCTTTCCAAGCTTAACCTTATTTTCATTCCACTTCAGTACAAGATCGCCTACCTTGAAATATTTCTCAAAATTCTTCTTATCAAACCATTTTTGTGTCATTCGGGCATTGTTCCATGAAGGCATTGTACGATTTCTCCCTTTCTTCCTCCAACTATAAAAGCTAAGCCAACCTCATACTTATGGGGTCGAATTCATCACCTTTACCATCCAGAAAGTGCCATGATTGAAGGGTTGGCAATTTGATATGAATGGGTAAGACTACTTCTTTATCGTATACCAAGGAATAGGGGGACGTCTTGATGGATATTTTCACTGAGATGTGATCGGCCCATAATGCTTGGTTCAGGAGCAAGTTCCAACTGCGCTTATTATCTCCCAGAGTCCTTTTCAGAATCCTCAGCAAATTATTGTTTATGGATTTGACCAAGCCATTTCCCTATGGTAGTAGTTTGATGATGTCTTTAAATAAATCCCATACTTACCCGTGAATTCGTTGATCTTGGCACCGATGAAGGGAGTTCCATTGTTCGTTATGATTTCATTTAGCATATCAAAACAAGTGATTAATCCCTCAAGGAAAGAGATAACCATTGTCTGGTCCATCTTCTTGGTCAAAATTGCTTTAGCCCATCAAGTGAAATAGTCAGTTCCAGTCAGGATGTATTTGTGTCCAGCTGAAGAATTGGGATCAATGACCCTAATGAAATCTAAACCCCATTATTGAAATGGTGCTTCTACTTGAATCAAATGAAAGGGTAATTATGCATTCTTGCTTTTGTCGACATATTTTTGGTATTTGTCGTAATTCTGACTGACTTTGAAAGCATCTACAAAAATAGTTGGCTAGAAATACCCTACTTTGATGATCTTCAACGCCATGGGTCTCCCTGCATAATGACATATTGATAATCTAAAATGGAATTCTTCTAGGATTTTTTGTTTCTCTAATCCTCTAACGCACCTAAGAAGTACTTCATAGATTTTATTGTGGAACAATCCATTTGGCAACATCACATACATAAGAGCTTGTAATTTGAATCTCCTTCTTTGTGAAGCATTGATATGTGGAAACCTTCCCTAATGGAAATATTCTACAAGTTCCTCTGTCCAATCACGATCAACTGTAGAGTGATTAGCAAAATTATGTTCGCTTACTGAATTCTCAAGTCATGGATTCAGAAGCAATGCTTCTTGCAAGCTCTTGGCATAGTGCTCGATCTCAAACCAGCTTGGTTGGTCAGATTTCAACATCATACTCCTAGATTTTGGAGACCCAACAAACTCTCTTGTCTCCAAGCTCTCCTTGAATGATGAAACTTCATACATCTGGATGAATAATATAAACTATTGTTTTGCTTTGGGAAATAAAATGCCAAAACTTCTTCAATAATTTCATCATCGCATATACTTGCTTCTCAATGAAATTGTATTTTTATTCATGCAGTTGGATGGCTTGGCTTAAGAAAGCAATTGGCCACTCATCTCCATCGTCTCCATTTTGCATGAACATTGTTGCGTAAGTCTCCTATTAACCAACGGTATATAGAATAAAATCTTGAATAATCAGGGTTTACCAGAACCAGGGCTTGAGAAATTCTTTCTTTGATTTCTCTGAATGCTCGCTTCCTCTGCTCAGTCCACTTGAAATCAATATTTTTCTTTAAAATCTCAGTCATTGATTTTACCACTTGGAAAACATCTGCAACGAACTTTCAAATAAATTCTATCTGCCCGAAGAACGATTGTAAATCCTTCTTGTTAGTTGGAAATGGAATATTTAGAAGAGCCTCAGCCCTAGCTAGATCAATAGCTACTTTCTCCAAAATAATGTGGCCCATGAGCTTTCCTTCGTTTACAGTAAATATGGACTTCTTTGGATTTATGGATATTCTAAAATCTTGGTATTTCTCGAACACTTGTCGTAAATGTAGACCATGCTCCTCCCTGTTGTGAGAGAAGACAACCATGTCATCTAGATAAATTACAATGATGTGATTTAACAACTCACCAAAAGCTACATCCATCGCCCTTTGAAAAGTTGCTCTAGTTTTCGAGAGACCAAATGGCATTCGTTGATAAGCAAATGTTCCCCATTTTATGGTAAACGTTATTTTATATTGGTCTTCATCCTTGACCCAAATTTGATTATAGCCGGAGAATCCATCCAACAACGAAAATATCTTAGCACTAGCAACTAGATGAATAATTCGATCGATTTGAGGATCGGGCATCCTTTGGGGATGCCCGATTTAAATTCTGGAAGTCAACACATAGGCGAATATCCCCGTTCTTCTTCCTCACATGGACCAAATTTTCTACCCAAGTAGAATGCTTAATCGGGTAAATGATCTTGGCTTTCAGCATCTTTAGTATTTCCTCTTTCATCAAGGCTTCAATCTTGGGATTGATTGACCTTTGCTTTTTCTTGAAGAATTTCACCCCTTCCTACAACTCAATGGTATTTGGATCACATATTTACTGTAGCGTTTCAAATCCTGGTAGTTCCAAGCGACAATGTTTGGGTACTCGTGGCACAATTTCTTGATCTGCTCTAGCTCTTCCTAAGTGTAATCGATGCCAACTTTGATCGACTTATCAGGTACCAATTGCAGCTCAGTGTACTCCTTTTCATCCACTTTGATCTTATGCTTTTTTGCTCTATCTTTCTGATCAAAGAGACTCTCAATCATAATCAATCATTTTGGGATATGATTATTACTTAGTTGGATCAATCCCTCAGCTTCTTCCTCATCAAGTGTTCTTTCTTCCACAATACTAGCTTCTCTTATCAGGAAATTTACAATATGTTCATCACTATCAAACACTTGCCAGTAGATATTTTTGTCAAGGATTGAAGGTCTGTAAACTAACCTCACAATCTTGGGCTTTCTCACCACATGCTCAACTAGAGAAAAATTGGTGCCAAGATATGCCAAGAGATCGATGTTTATTCTGTTATCATGATATTGCTTGGATTTTTAATGTTGTGTATGCCTCAAAAAGATACCAGACTTTATTTTGGTATGTCTTCAATAGTGCTATTTGGAGACACATTTGTTCGTTACTTGATGTAAAATCAGTTCAGAATCTTTGAAAATTTACAATTTTTTAATCCCAAGCTTCTCTGCTTTCTTCAAGCCTAGGCATAGTGCTTCATACTCGACAACATTGTTGGTACAACTCCAAGTCAGTCGATACAAATAAGTCTTATGTATGCCATAAGGAGAAATGATAATGATCCCTACCCCTACACCATTCTTGCATCTTGCACCATCAAAGTACAACTTCCATAATTGATCAAGAACATGATCTTTATCATCATACACCTTCACCTTAGATTTTTCAAGCTTAGTAATGGTGTAACAACCAATTTCAGTCTCCATCATGGCATTAAAATCGAGCATTGAAAACTCGTCTTCTGTTCAAAGCTCATCTAGAACTTCTTCCATCAAATCTAATTCTACATAATTCATGGGTTTATCTTCTTCAATCTTCTCTATGTGATAATTCGAAGGCTTATCATTATAGATATGGATTATCTTCTCTTTGATAGGAATCTCTAGATGATAATAGTCTAGAGAAATGTAGCCTCCCAACTAGGCAGTGAATTCCCATGACAAGCACATGCTAAAGTTCGGCTCCAGATCAACCACAATCACCTCTTGGATCACATTGATTTGAGGTATTTTATGCAACACAATGGAAATGTCTTTGATGACCCCTACTGTCCTCACAATGGTTCCATTTAATTGCAAAATTTCAGGGCTGCTTCTTGTATATTCCATGCCCATAACATAATAAATTACTAAATATTATTACTATATTTGTTTTTGGTTAGTGTGAGAAACCCTTATGACCAACGCATAAGTTTGAGCAGTTTCCTCCCAACCATGACCCTTAGATCTATGCTTATCAATAGGGAATTTAACACACACCCACCCCCTCGCACACTCACCCATAAAATAATAATATATGATTTTTTGAATCACCATGGTAATGTAAACATGCCATAATACAGGTACGGTCGTAAACCTTAGACCAATTTGAAAAATAATTATTAGTTAATTTTATTAATATATTTATAGTTTAAATTTGAATAACATATAAGATCTTTTAAGTACAAACAACTAACATTTATATAAAGGTCTATGAAAAAAGACTCAAAAAGAATGGCTATACAAGAGTATAAGAGTAAGATTGTATGAAAACAACTATTATGGTTATTTATTTTCTTAATTTTAGATTAAAATCATTAATGTTTTGTTTCTTTAAAATAATATATATAAGCACCTGGGGGTGCAGCGCAATGGTTCGGGCTTTGGCTCTTCTTCGGAAGGTCCAAGGTTCAAACCGCAGCGTGGAGTATGTGAGAGGGTGGGTGTGTGGTGGCTTTGTGTTAAATTCTCTATTGATAAGTATAGCTCTCAGCTTTACGAGGGGTCATGGTTGGGAGGAGACTGCTCAACCCTATGCATCGGTCATAGAGGTTTCTCACAATAACCAAATCAATATATATATAATATTTTAATGTGATCCATTGGCTTTAAACCATGGTTGAAAGTGAAGAGTTTTAAATTGCAAATCAAGGTTTAAATCCCATGTGTGAACCTTAACATTTTATCTTTTGCTTTAAAATAATTCATGCTAATCTCTCTCTCCAAATTTCAACTTCTTAGGCAAAGAGTTTAATAGCTTCAAGGTTAAGGCTTATTTAACAAGATCTTTAGATAGTTGTACTATTGTTTAGTTTGTATTTTTTTGTATAAGGCCAAAAGAAATCAATAGCCATAAAATGTCTCATTTGATATTTGGTATTACCACTTTAAAACTATATTGAACATGGATCACTATTGTCGTTATATTCATAGAATACATTATTTATCTATAATTATTGAGATATATATTGGGCTTCATATAAGCCATAATTAAGTGATGACTAAATGATGGTTTTAGTTGTCAAAGGGTAGTTTTGTCTTGAGAAGAATCTTGGTCTAATAAATCGTTCTCAATACATGTCGTGCCTATTTTTTACATGTCTCTACCTTCATCATGACAAATCTCTTATTTTGGGCTTCTCCTATATTATATAAACTTGTTTTCAATTTCTCTTCTTAAAAGGTCCCTTGATTGCATTACATTACCATGCTACTAGATTTCTTTTATTTGGTGTCAATTGCCTAGAAATTTTTCATGGTGGTCTTCCTTACCATTCAATGCTTAACCTTAAAATCTTGTCATTTCTGTTTTTCAAGCTCTAATTCTTAGATTTGTATAAGTTATTTTTTTCTTTAATTTGGTAGAGAAGCAATAGTCTTTGCAATATCATTGGGTCACTATTTTTCCATGCTTTAAGGGCGCAATTCATCACATTTCGATGATCTCTCTTTTTTTGGGTAAGTTAAGGAATTTTCATTAAAATACGGGGCATTTGAAAGTGCCCCAATGCCTTGTACAACAGCGAAGCAAAAAAAACTGAAACTAAAACTAAGAAAAACACTGAAAGGACAAGGAAGGATGCAGGAAAGGAACAAAATGCATCCGCATACGAACAACAAAGAAGAAAACCAAAACTAATCCATGAAAAAATTTAGAACACAGCAGGAAACTACAGAGTAGCTATCTGAGAGACAAAGAAAGCTAAAACATTAATTTGGTGCATCGGTTTACATAGGAGAGGCAACCACGATCTCTAGATCAACATCCTTGGCAGCATCCTTGAGCACATCCTTGGAGGCTTCCTTAGAGATTTCCTTCGCTATCTCGACGACTTCATCATCCTTGACATTAGAAACTCCAGCGGTAACAGAAAATGCAAGGCCCTCTTCGTAATTGTCAAAAAAAAAGTAGGCTGAGAGCATTATGTTGTTCCTTACGCTGAGCAATTCCTTTTTCGAGCGCAGCATGGGCAATTTTCAGATGGTCAATGGTGGCAGAGGTGGACTGGATGACAAGCTTGTGTAGATATTTTTCTACCACATCAGGAGAATCAGAGTCAGATTTGTGTTCTTTCTTGATATTTTCAGGGGTAGGATTTTCCTTAAACTTGAGCCTCTAAGCACCGAACGGGCATTTTTTCAAGCTTAACCTTCTTCTTGACATTTGAAACAAGTTGGAGTTTCTCGGTTTTGCTTTTCCTTTTGGACCTGGTGGATTTAGGGCTGGGGGTAGAGGATGAATTCTCTTCATAAGGGTCAAGGGAAGGAAGGTTTCCTTTAGGAAATCTTAGAAGTAAATAGCCATAAAGGATTTTGAAAAGCCCCTGATGGGAAGGTCAGCCCTCTTCTTTCTTGCCACGAGTAGAGGTGATGGCATAATAAATAGACTAGTATAGATCAACAGGGATATTTAACATCTTTACATCTCTAAAATGATTAATGAAAGACAAATGGAAACTACACAATTGGGATTCAGGATCATCCACAGTAAGATACTACATAACAGGCTTCAGGATTTCCTTCCAAGGAGAGGATAAATGGTGTCGATACAGACCTTTCTTGCGAAGCTTCCTCACCGTGGACGAGTTATCAAAATGGGATAGCTCAGCTTCCCAATTGTGCTTATTCCTTCTAACCACCCGCCCATCAAGGGCTTACCCAGTTAACTCAGCAAGAATCTCCAATGTAATTTGAAACTCAACTCCATGAATCGTGATAACTCCATTGTCCCACGTAGTTGCAAATGTCATGGTAGCATCCCAGATGGTACCAGTGAATATTTTGAAGAACGGAATGAGACCTCCCTTGTCCTTCAAAATGGCTTCAGTAGTGGTTTCAATCTCAAAGACCTTCGGCTCAACATATTCAATTTTACCCTCCTTCATGGTTACAAAACAGTGAGACGCATAGAGGATAAAACAGAACAAATAAGGATCAGCCAGAATCAAGGACAAGAAATAAGGAAGATGCATTAAGGGAGCATGCAAGAGGGTATAAATGAAATTTAGAAACACTGCCCTTCAACCAAAAATGAAACCTCGAAAAGGAAAAAATTGGAAAACAAATCGCATATTGGACAAGACTTGGATCAAAAAGGATTTTCATCCAGTGCAGATTATAGAAATTGATTGGAAAGTGCACAACGGGAGGCTCTCTCTTGATAAGGAACGATATTCATATTTTGTCCATTTTTCTTGTGATCTTTACTTTACATATTAATATTTAGCATCTTATGAATGTTATTGTATTTTTTTGTTAATTAAATTTCATGTATGCTTATGTACTAATGTTGATATTTATTTTTTCTTTTTCTCCAAGCTAAATTAGAAGTTAATGAACCTTTGACTCATTAATTTATAATTTTGACTTGCATTAAAATTCAAGCTCTCTAATTTGTAAACTTAGACATTGACCTAATTGACAATGAATTCTTATTAAGAATTAGTTGTAAAATAAAAATAAAATAAAACATCCATCAACTTTTACAACTCATCCTATTAACCTAAAATTGCAATTCACTCTCATTAGTTTAGTAACTTTTCCACTAATTGTTATTTAATTTTATAGTTGTTCTATTTGTTGTTTGAGTGAATCCTCTTTTCCTTATTCTTTTCTCCTCAACTTTATCTCTTCTCTTCCAATCCTATTGAGAATCCCTTTTGCCCTTGGCTACCACCAATCACAATCATATGCCAGTAAATACTACATGAGTTGGAGGAAACACTCAAGGTTGGCACAAAAGGGCATCTACATGTGATCAAATTTTTTTCTTAAACCAATTGGAGGCCCTTTGATACAGGAGGAGTAAATGGAAGATGCATCCAAGGTGTTTGAGGAGTTAAACTAGTGAGTGTTTTCTCTCTTATACTATTTTTTTCATATTTTAAACTTGATAAAAAACCATCTAGGCATTTTACCTCTTTCTTTAAAAGCGTATAGTTCTTCCCTTAGTTAGCATCTACAATTTGAGTACATGATTTAGATAATAACAAGCTTCTTTTTTTTCCTTTATCTAGTTTCTTTACTTCTAAATGCAGTGCAATAAAGGTTATGTAATGCTTGAGAAGGAATTTGATGGTGTTAGTTTTTGATAAAAATTGTCTACCATTCAAATCTTTATGAATCGTCAATTATTATGTGGTTACACCTTCAATGACCTTTTATTTATATGCTTTTTCTTTATATCTTTATGAATCGTCAATTATTATGTGGTTACACCTTCAATGACCTTTTATTTATATGCTTTTTCTTTAGCTTTAATTTTATGGTCGATGCATTCTTTGAATTTTTTTATATTTGATTGGTGTTTATTTTAATTTGTTTCCTTTGTTAATGAATTTAAATCATACAATTTTAATGTTAGCATACCTCTCCAGTATTTATCATTTTATTGGTGCTTATTTTAATTTTTTCCTCTATACCCATAAATCTAAATTATTCAATTTTAATGTTAATGAAATGAAATGTTTTGATTACGTCCACGAGACCCAAAACATGGCCTATGGGACCTCCAAACATGGAAACACGGTTATTCAAATCATACGACCATTAATATACTTGAGAAGGTTGTTCCTTATCCTACGGATTTGGGTTAGCAACTCCCCAACTTTTTTTGTAATTGATTATATTTATAATGATTAACTTTGTCTTTTTCTTATCAAATTTTGATAGGATTTTATTATTTTTTATTTCAATGCTTTATAATATTACAGTGTAAGCATTTCAAATGAAAAAGATTGAATATTGAGTGAGACAAGATGGCTATATCCCTTTTGGAAGTTTCATACTCCAAACCAAAATGTTAGGCTAAGCCTATAACCAAAAAGGATACTTTATGTTTTAGTGTCAAATGATTTCAAAAAATTATAAAATTATTATATTTAAAAATTAATTAGTTAGGCTTATTAATTTATTTATATCATTATTTTAAAATTAATAACTCCTATTAGTTTACATTAACGAAAAGGTCTATCATATATTTAAATCGTGGTTTATAAAGAGGAAGGATTGAGAGAATTCTTATTTAAAAGCGTGAATGCATTAAGACAACTATCATAGCTATTTATTTTATTACTTACATATTATAATAACTAGATTTTTTTTTTAAATAATGTATATAATATATTTTAAAATAATGTTTAAAAACAATTATCTTTGTACAAAAATATTTTATTTAAAATAATTAAAATATATATTTCATATTGATACTCCACTACAAAAACTAATAATAATTGTTGCTTGTCTCTCTATATAGTTAACCATGTACCTAAACCCTTGTCAATTACAGAGTTTTCTTTTATGTGACTTTACTTTCTAAAATACAAAACAATTTGGTTTTGTTGTCTCCAACAATGTTGCTCCCAAAGCTAATGCAATTGCATTGCATTTCCAACCTTATATTGTTAAAGAGTTATATAACTTCACAATGATTTGGTCAGAAAAGTCGAGGTGTACAACTTAGCAAGATCTGGGCTTCTATAATCTATCATTGAGTGATGATTACATTGTTGAAAGTTAATGACATCACATTTGAGGTTTACTGATATGTAAAATATGGGCTTCATATAATCTATAATTAAGTGATAATAAAATTGTTGAAAGTCAATGTCATCATCTCTTTGTAGGCTGGGTTTTGTGAACTATTGCAAATGGCATAATTTTCATAAAAATTGGGTTGTTGATATCGAATAGCATAACTAGACCCCATTGTTGCTAGCTAATCTTTGAGACTCCATTGTTGCTAGTTAAACCTTGAGACTCCATTGTTGAATGTTTAATTTTTTCATTTGTGCAATTTGTATGTGTTGTTTAGATTGTGTGCAGGACACATGGAAGGTTGTTCGAGCAGAGGGAACTCAATGTGAAATTACCTGCCAAATAAAACATAACGTGAAGCACTCTTATTGAATTGAGAAAGGATATTTATACAATGATATGGTTGGTTGGATAACCAACCAACCAACCTCCTCAACGGTTTAGGAGGAGCGCTTATTAGCGCATAATAAAACATATTTTTAATAACTTGCATTAATGTGATATCCCACCCAATTATAACCTAGAGATAGGTTATGTGTGCTAACATCCCCCCTTATTACATTAATGGCAACTGCAGAGAGCTTGGCGAAATATTTTGAACTTGACTCGTCCAAGTGCTTTGGTAAAAATGTCTGCAACTTGTTGTTCAGTAGGAATGTATTGGAGTTGTATATGGTGCTTTGGAACTTCATCTCGAATGAAATGACATCTTGTGTCAATGTGTTTGGTACGATCATGAAAAATGGGATTCTTGACAAGATTCAAGACACCTTGATTGTCGTAGAACAAATGTAGTGGAAGATTCTTTGGAAGGCCCATATTTGTAAGTATGCGATGTAACCATATTATCTCGCAGACTGCTCCACTGGCTGCACGATATTCTGCCTCTATCGAAGAAATAGCAACCACCTGCTGCTTTTTGTTGTGCCAAGAGACAGGGCCAGACCCAAGATGAAAGATGTATCCAGAAGTTGATTTCCGATCATCAATGGATCCAGCATAGTCGGAGTCCGTGTATCCCTGTAGATAAAACTTGTTATTCTTTTTATATTCCAAGCCAAAATCTGTTGTACCACGGACATAATGTAGAACTCTTTTTGTTGCTTTCCAATGACTTACCCTAGGTTCCTGCATGAACCGTGAAAGATACCCCACAGCAAAACTGAGATCAGGCCTGGTATTGGTTAGGTATAAGAGACTCCCGATCAGTTGACGATAGAGAGTGCCATCTACCTGTGGAGATTGATCATATCTTGACAACTTAAGTCCTGCTTCCATGGGAGTAGTTTTTGACTTACAGTCTGTCATGCGATACTTCTCAATCAAGGTCTTGGCATATTTCTTCTATGTAATTATGATATGATGGTTCTTTTGAGTTACTTCTAAGCCAAGACAGTAGTGTAGAAGTCCCAGATCTGTCATTTCAAAAGATGATTTGAGATCACTTTTCACTGTATCAACCATACCTTCTGAACTTCTTGTTATAATCAAATCATCTACATATAGCACCAGGATCACTATGTCAGATCCATTGTTCTTTACATAGAGATTTGCATCTGACGGACTTCGTTGGAATCCATGTTGTAATAGGTGACTATCAATTTTGATGTACCAGGCTCGAGGAGCTTGTTTTAGTCCATACAAGGATTTGATTAACTTGCAAACTTTTTGTTCTTGTCCTTTGACAACAAATCCTTCAGGTTGAGTCATGTATACCTCTTCTTGTAGATCACCATTAAGAAAGGCACTTTTTACATCCATCTGATGTAACTTCCACCCAAACTGAGCTACCATGGCACATAATACTCGGATGGTAGTCATTTTTGTAGTAGGAGCGAATGTCTCTTCATAGTCTATGCCTTCTTTTTGAGCATAGCCCTTTGCAACCAGATGGGATTTATGCTTATCAATTGTACCATCTGCTTTATACTTAACTTTGAACACCCACTTACGACCAATGGATTTTTTGTCTGATGGCAGATTTACTAGCTTCCAAGTGTGATTTTTCATGAGAGATGTATGTTCTGCCTCCATAGCAACCTTCCATTGAGGCTTACTAAGAGCTTCCTGAACATTTGTGGGTTAATTTTCATCCAATGATGTCAGATAAACCCTTTCATCATCTATATCCATTTCTCTATCTTCTGTTGCATCTACAGACAGTTCATCAAACTGGTGACAAAGTTCATCAACTTCTGAAGATGATGCTTCTGCCTTCTTTTGTTGAGTGATACTGCGTGTACATGGTCGATCTAGAGTCAAATCTGGAAGTGAGATGAGTTTAGAATCTCTCAAAGTGCTGGTATACCATTTTGGAATCTTTTTCTGAGGAGGTGAAACCTCTTGCTTAGGTTCATCATCCTCATGATATATTGTTGTAGAGATGTTATTTGATGTGAAAGCTTCATCAAATACTACATCTCTACTTATATGTGTTTTCTTGGTTATAGGATCGATCAAACGATATCCCTTTGAATGCTCATCATAACCAAGAAAGATACATTGAAGAGTTTTCTCATCTAACTTCTTCCTTCTTTGTTTTGGAATATGCATGAAGGCTTTACATCCAAACACTCGTAGATGAGAAATGGAGGGTTTCTTACCACTCCATGCTTCTTGTGGGGTTTTGCCTTGTAGAGCTCTTGTGGGGGCCCTATTCAAGAGATATGATGTTGTATTTACTACTTCTGCCCAATACTGATCTTCAAGATGTGCTCCTTTAATCATACATCGGGCCATTTCTACAATAGAGCGATTTCTCCTTTCAGCAACACCATTTTGTTGTGGTGTATAAGTTGTTGTCAGTTGTTGCTTTATTCCATGTTCTTTCAAGTATGATGAAAATTCCTTGGAAGTATATTCCCCCCCTCGATCTGAGCGGAGGGTTTTGAGAAGATAGCCAGATTATTTTTCAACACGTTTCTTGAATTGTCGAAAGTATGAAAATGCCTCAGATTTCAATTGGAGGAAGAAAACCCACATCTTTCGAGAATGATCATCAATGAACAATTGAAAATACTTCTTTCCACCATAACTGGTTGGCAGAGGACCGCACAGATCAGTGTTTACTAATTCCAAAGGTGTCTTAGCCCTAGAAGAACTATACTCAAAAGGGACTCGGTGTTGCTTCCCTGCTAAGCAATCCGAGCAAACTGGTAAAATGGAGGAGAGATGAGGAAGCCCTCTCACCATCTCATATTTGCTCAATTCGAGCAAATATCTTGAACTGAGATGCCCATACCGTCGATGCCAAAGAGAGGTGGCCTCCTTTGTAGTTGCAGCCAGAGCAACATGAGGTGTTGAAAGAGCATCTAGAATGAACAAGCCATGCTTGTAGGAGCCGATGGCAACATGTTTACCTTTGTGAGTGATAAAACATCTCTTCTTGTCGTGCACAACTCGAAACACAACATCCATTTTTCTATCCAACATCTGAGGAACAGACAACAGATTGTTGGCTAGTCCGAGGACATAGAGAACCTTCTCAATCTGACATCGTCCATCTGGGAGAGCTACAAAAATGTTGCCCTCACCCTTTACTTGATAGACTTGATCGTCAACAATGGTAACTGGCTTTCCCTCTTTCTCCTCAAAATATTCAAACCAGGATTTGTCACCAGTCATGTGCTTACTAGCACCTGAATCAATATACCACACAACATCTATCTGAGAAGATGAAGTATGAGTCATGAGCACCTTGTGTGCTCTTTTAGAGTCAGAATCAGAATCAGAACCAGATGCATCTGGATCTGAGTTGGAGTGAGCATAAGCAACATGGCCCTTGGGTTGCTTATGTTGCTTGTGATATTGTTGTTTCTCTTTCCCTTTCTTCTTAGGAGGTTGATCATTCGGTTGCTTATTTTTGAACCAACACCTGTTGGTGTCATGGTTATTCATATCACAAATCTTGCAATATTTATCTCGCTGCTGATTTTGTTTCCCCTTTCCTTTGGAGGAAGAGCCCCCTTTTGGAAATTGACCTGGGTTCTTACTGTGTTGCTGGGTAGAAAGTGCATTATCTGGCAGTTCATCTTTCTGAACTTGATTGGCCTCCTCAGTCTGGAGTAAATTTACCAATTCCACAAAAGACACCTGTCGACCAGAAACATTTAGAGAAGTAACCAACATCTTATAGGAGTCTGACAAGGCTCGCAAGATGACAAAATTTAGGATATCATCATCCACTGGTTTGCCCATAGCATTCAACTTAGCTTTGAGGTCAGCGACTCGACAGAGGAATAGATCAACTGTCTCCCCAAAATTCATACTGAGGGTGTGTAATTGAGTTTGAAGGTGTAGAATGGTGGACTGGTTCTTTCCTTCATAAATAGTGATCAAAGAATCCCAAGCTTCCTTACTGGTTTTGGCATCACAGATATGAGGTTGAACCTCATCTATAGTAGCAAGCAGGAGAAACATGAGACCTCTCCGGTCCTTCTTATCCCAAGCTTCTTGATCTGTGCCTGATGTTTGAGGGCGTTTTGTAGTCCCAGTTACTATGTCCCATAAGTCTTCCACCTGAAGAATAGCTCTCATTTTAGTCTTCCAGGGAACAAAATTTGACCCTTTTAGCAGTTGTGATTCTGAGAGATATTTGTGCACAGATGCCATTGGGAAAAAAAACTTCTAAGGTATGTACTTCCCCCCTTAGTTTCGAAAATTTGTAAGAGGAAAGGACCTTTGAAAAAAAAATTGTTAAAAAAAACTTCTTTTTGTTTGTTTTTAAACAACTTTATATGTCCTTTAATTTTTCCACTTTGAAAAAAAAATGTTTGTTTGGGGTTTGGAACCCCCAACCTCATGCACCGAGGAAAGAAAGCCGAACCACCTCGGTTGTACACAAGGATGAGAACAAAGTCACAACAACCGCCCTTTGAACCCAACAACAAGTTCAAAAATGACGACGTTTGGTGAGATTGGAACCTCCCACCTCTCCACCGCTAGAGAGAAGCCGAACATCCTCGGCAAGACATTGGTGATGCTTTGGAACTAACCCAAATGTCCTTTATACCTTCAACAACTTCGAAGGCAATTTTCTTACGACGGGAAAAAAAACTTCTTCAGTTGTGCATCCGCGGGGATTGGAACCCGAGACGTCGTCTATGCCAACGAACACAGCCACCGCCCGCGCTACAGTGCTGCTTGGAACGGAGAGCGGGAACAACCATGCATAGTATGCCTGCGAGAGAAATAAAAAAAAAAATTGTTTCCTTTATCCCACATGCATGGGACGGGAGAAGAAATAAGGTTTTTAAGTCTGTGGCGATAGTAGTGCTTTCGATTGCCTTCGGGCAATCAAGCCTTTGTTTGCATTTTTGCCCTCAGCCAATCCTCACGTCCACTTGTCACCCGTCTGCTGCCACGTCATGCCCACTTGTCGCCCGTCTACTACCATGTCACGTCCACGTGTCACCCGTCTAGGTTTATGCCAGGTTTCGTGATCTTCTGCCAGGTTTCACGGCTCGGTATCGTGGTCTGTGCTGCGCCAGGTTTCACCGCTGGGTCTCATTGTCTGTGCCCCGCTAGGTTTCATTGCTCGGTCTCACCGTGCCCGCCTCGTATGCCTTGCAAGGTCTCACCGCTCGGTCTCACCATGCCCGCCTCGTATGCCTCGCTCTGGTACCATGTGAAATTACCTGCCAAATAAAACATAACGTGAAGCACTCTTATTGATTTGAGAAAGGATATTTATACAATGATATGGTTGGTTGGATAACCAACTAACCAACCTCCTCAACGGTTTAGGAGGAGCGCTTATGAGCGCATAATAAAACACATTTTTATTAACTTGCATTAATGTGATATCCCACTCATTTATAACCTAGAGATAGGTTATGTGTGCTAACACTCAATGGATTGTCATTCTGTATGAGGAATTGTCCAACATGTATCCATTAGTTGATAGATAAATGGTCGTTTGACTGAAGAGTTGAGGACATGAGGAGCCATACGAGTCAAGGTTCAAAGCAGATCAAGTTTATCATCATTCAATGAGGAAGAACGTTGACCGTTCATAAAAGGAAAGGATTAAAAATTCTCTTCGAGTGGAATAGGTCTGGTTGACATACAAGCAAGAGGAAACCTCAGCATCGTACAAATGGGATTAAAGTTGCCTAGTGATTTTAATTGACATTCAATTAAAAGTCATTAAAGACTAGACCATTCAATTAGAGGTCATTTTAGTAAAAGAGTTCGTCACACTACTGTACGTTAAAACCATTTAACGATTAACCTTGTCATATAATGTAAGTCATACAATCGAATAATGGTAGAAAGGGTTATCCAGTAGAATTGCCATACAAAGATGATATTGACAATTGTACCAAAACGTTTTTGAACCGTACAAAGGTGGTTGTATGATAGGAAATCCATTGTCATACAACAGAAGTTGCAATCACTTCTGACGTTTGCATCATTTTTAGTATCATAGTAGTTTATCTCTGAGGTTTGATACATGCCAAAGAAAAAATGGCACAATAAGGAAGAGGAAGACCATGAGGTCCCCGAGCTACAGATATAGTTGAGATGATGAGAGGAATTATCGCTCGATTAGATGCACTTGAAACTTCCCAAAGGAGGGGAGTTCAAGTTTGGACGGTTTCAAGTAGAAGACGTAAGTGATAGTGAAGAGGAGGAAGCAGACCAACCAAAAGCCCACAATAACGGACAAGAAGAAGATCCAGAAGAAAGATTAATTCAGGCAATTTCTAAAATGGGTAGGAAGCCAAAGTTAGAAACCCCATCATATAATAGAAGTTTAAACCCTGTGGAAGTCATTGATTGGATCATAGAAATATTTTGATTTTGAATCAATAGAAGACCCCAAGAAGGTGAAATTCACTTGTACAAAGCTAAAAGGGCATGTGTCCTTATGGTGGGACCATGTTCAAACCAAAATACAAAGAAAATGAAAGGAAAAGATTAAGACATGAGAGAAAATGTTCACCAAATTGAAGGCCAAATTCTTTCCGTCGGATTACCAATTGGGTCTTTTTAGGAAATTGCAAAACTTCAAACAAAAAGTTGAGTGTGGAGGATTACACCGAGGAATTCTATAAGCTCACCATTCGGGCCAGTCATGTGGAAGACGGTGAGAAGGTTTCGAATTATATCAATAGACTATGATTGGCCATACAAGATGAAGTTAGTATGATAATAATGAGGTAGAGAAGAAGTCACAAAGGCAACAAAATAATCAAAGCAGAAGAGGATGATTCTTATAAGGACAAGGACAAACAAGTAGTGGAAGAGGATAGTAAAAATAGGAAAGAGAAACTAGTAATTCTCACAATGACCTCAACCAGAACACCAGAGGAGGTGGAGACTCCTCATAAGGAAGAGGCAGTTTTGGTAGAGGAAGGGGTAGAGGATTCCCTAGAAGGTGTTATAGATGTGGAGAAGATGGTCATCGGGTATTTGAATGTCCAACAACACAACAAAATATCAGTAAAAGAAATGAGATCATGAACTATATTGCACAAGCAAAAGAAAAAAGTGTTACTTCCCCAAAACAAATAGAGAAGCCAAAACAAGAAGAATCTCTCATGATGAAGAGAGTACTACTAAAGTCAGGACGGAATGTGAACCTGTCTAGAGGAGAAATATTTTTAGAACAATATGCAAGTCTAGAGGCAAATGTTGCAAGGTCATTGTAGATAGTGGGAGTATGGATAATCTAGTATCCACTGAAATGGTAGAGAAATTGGGGTTGAGGAGGATAGAACACCCCAATTCGTACAAGGTCTCTTGGTTGCAAAAGGGACACCAAATTTTAGTCAATGAACAATGTCAGGTGAAATTTCAAATTGGATCTTACAAGGATGAGGTATTATGTGATATTATGCCTATGGATGCTTGTCATATGTTGTTGGGAAGACCTTAGCAATTTAATAGGAGGGCAATACATAATGGTAAGGAAAACACCTATGCTATTGTGAAAGATGGTAAGAAGTATGTATTGAGTCCGTTGAAGGATAATGGCGAAAGTGAGGATAATAGTCCTAAAGTATGATTTTTGAAAAACAATTTTTGAAGGAGATGACAAAGAAGACGTGTCTTGTTTGATTTCTAAACCCACAAAGGGTGGGATAGCAGATAGGAAGGATGAAATCCCAAGTGAAGTAAAGGATTTGCTAGAGGAGTATGTAGAAATTTTGTCAAAAGAATTATCGAATGGATTGCCACCGATAAGGAGTATTAGCCATCATATAGATTTCATTATTGGATCAAGTTTGCCCAATAAGGCAGCATATAGAATGATGCCAATGGAAAATGAAGAGATAAAGAGACAAATTCAAGAGATATTGGACAAGGGGTAATCAGGAAGAGCTTGAGCCCATGTGCAATACCAACTATACTTACACCAAAAAAGGGTGGAGAATGGTACATGTGTACAGATTCAAGAACCATAAAGTATAGGTTTCCATTGTCATGCATGGATAATTTGATGGATTGCTTAAGTGGAGCAAAGTACTTCATGAAGATAGATTTGAAGAGTGGTTATCATCAAATCCAATTAGGGAAGGAGATGAGTGGAAGACCGAATTCAAAATAAAGGATGGTCTATATGAGTGGTTGGCTATGCCATTAGGATTGACAAATGCACCTAGTACCTTTATGCGGTTGATGAACGAAGTGTTGAAACCATTTCTTGGCAAGTTTGTGGTTGTCTATTTGGATGACATTTTGATATTCAATAAAAGGAAGACCATTTGACACATTTGAGATTGGTCTTACAAAGACTAAAGGAAGAAAAGTTGTTAGTCAACTTGAAGAAATGTAGTTTTATGAAAGAGGAATTGGTGTACTTGGGTTTTGTGATTTCACAAGAAGGATTATGGATGGACCCTGAGAAGGTTAAGGCCATTATGAATTGGCCATCACCAAGAAGTATGTTTGAGGCCAAGAGTTTCCATGGTCTAGCAATTTTTTATAGGAAGTTAATCAAAAATTTCAATGGAATTTGTGCACCAATTACGAAGATCATAAAAGGGGGAAGGGATGATTTTAAGTGGCCAAGTACAACAAAAAAGAGTTTTCAAATCCTAAAGGAAAAGATAACGAAACAACCAGTTATAGCTTTGTCAGATTTTAACAAGGTCTTTCAAGTAGATTGTGATGTAAATGGAACAACAATAGGAGTCTTGAGCCAGGAAGGCAAGCCCATTGTGTAGTTCAACGAGAAGTTAAATGAGGCAAAGAGAAAATACTCGATCTATGACCAAGAATTTTATGTCATTGTTCAAGCCCTAAAGAAATGGAAACATTATTTACTGCCAAAGGAGTTCGTCTTGTTTACCAAAAATCATGTTTTACAGTTTTATCAATAGCCAAGGTAAATTGAATCAACGGCATATGAAGTGGATTGAATTTTTGCAAGGATAACCATTTGTCTTGAGGCACAAAAGTGGTAGTTCAAATCAAGTAGTTAATACCTTGAGCAGAAGAGATTTGTTGTTAAACACAATGCAGATCGAAGTCGGTTTTGATACTACAAAGGAGTTTATGCTGATGATTTAGACTTCAAAGAAGCTTAAGCAGCTTGCAATAATCTTACTGCAGGAGATAGGATGTCATGGCTTGATTATTTCATCCAAGAAGGAATGTTATTCAAGGGACAACAATTTTGCATACCACAAAGTTCAATGAGAAAATTTGATAAGAGAAAAACACAATGGAGGACTTGCAGGACATTTCAAGATGGATAAAACCCTAAGGCAACTTGAAGAAAGTTACTATTGGCCTAGAATGAGTATGAATGTAAGAAGATCTATGCAACGCTGTCAACTATGTCAATATGCAAGAGGGAAGAGTCAAAACACTATTGTATCGGCCATTACTAATTCCAGAGAGGCCATGGGATGACATAAGCATGGATTTTGTTCTTGGATTGCCAAGAATGCAAAGGGGTAATGGCTCAGTTTTTGTTGTGGTTGATAGATTCTTAAAGATGGTGCATTTCATACCTTGTATGAAGACAAAGCATTTCATACCTTGTATGAAGACAAATGATGCAACTCCTACATTATTCTTCAAGTGGTAAGATTACATAGATTTCCAAAGAGCATTGTTTCAAATAGGCACAACAAATTTGTGGGTCATTATGGAAGAAGCTAGGTACTAAGTTGGGTTTTAGTTCAACGGATCACCCACAAACAGATGGACAGATAGAGGTGGTGAATCGAAATCTTGGAAACATGTTGAGGTGTTTGGTAGGAAATAAACCAAGTCAGTGCGATACTACCTTAGTACAAGCTAAATTTGCATACAATAACTCAATCAATAGGAGTACCACCAAGAGTCCTTTTCATATTGTATATGGATTCAGTCCCCAAGGAGTTGATGAGTTGAGAAATACAATTGGTTTGGGAAGAAAGAGTGCTTTGGCAAAATATTTTTCATAATATATGCAAAAATTGCACAAGAAAGTAAAGTCAAATTTGAAAAAGAATGTCATGCGATACAAGAAACATGCTAGCATCAAGAGACGAGTACATGAATTCCAAGTGGGAGACATGGTTTTAACAGACATAAGAAAGGGAAAGGTTCCCACAAGAACTTATAACAAGCTAAAGTGGAAAAAGATAGGACCATGCAAGATCTCGAGGAAGTTTACCACAAATGCTTATGAACTAGAATTGCACAAAGGAGTGGATATTTCGCCTATCTTCATTGTAACATATTTATACCCTTATTAAAAAGGATCAACTAGTGAGCAAGACAATACGACTCCAGATCCTCCAAGAAACATGCTAGCATCAAGAGACGAGTACATGAATTCCAAGTGGGAGACATGGTTTTAACAGACATAAGAAAGGGAAAGGTTCCCACAAGAACTTATAACAAGCTAAAGTGGAAAAAGATAGGACCATGCAAGATCTCGAGGAAGTTTACCACAAATGCTTATGAACTAGAATTGCACAAAGGAGTGGATATTTCGCCTATCTTCATTGTAACATATTTATACCCTTATTAAAAAGGATCAACTAGTGAGCAAGACAATACGACTCCAGATCCTCCGATGGTAAATTGGGTACAAAAATTGCTAGAGAAGGAATGAAATGAAATTGAGGCAATCATAGATTCCCGAGTAGCCAAGAAGATGAGAGGCAAGGAATATCATGAATACTTGGTCAAATGGAAGAATTGGGTAACTGGAGACGCAACGTGGATGAATGCATCTGAGGTTGTCAAGTATGGAGTTCAAATTGAAGGTTTGTAAAATGTTCTTGAAACATTTCTTCTTACTCGACGTGTATGATGCGAAAGCATCAAATGTAACGAAACAAGAAACCACTCATTTCTCTGGAAGGTCAATCATTCGAATAACGGTTCTCCCTCACAACCATAAAAAGGTCTACGATCACCCGTTTGGGAGAGAGAGAACAGTCGAAAAAGAAAACGAGAAGTAACCAGGTTTGTTACTTGTATTCCAATAAGCCATTCTGCGATAAAAATCCTACTAGTGAATCCTTTGACACTCCATTGTTGAATGTTTAGTTTTTCCATTTGTGCAATTTGTATGTGTTGTTTAGAATTGCATATAGGACACCAAGAAAGGTTGTTCGAGCAACTGAACTCATCAGATTGTCATTGTGTATGAGTTATCCAACATCTATCCATTGGGTGATAGATAAATGGCCTTTGGACTCGAGAGTTGAGGATGTGAGGATGTTGTAGGCACATAGGAGTGCCATACAATTTCCACCAACTGGAATGAGTAGTGGTACAAGTAGAGGTTCGAAGCCGTTCAATATCATTTTCGTCATTTCCCTAAGAATGAACTAGTCTACAAAGTTACTTACGCAATTGATAGCATTTCCCATGTGCATATATTAGACAGAAACTACATGAAAAATAAATGATACAGCCTTCTTATTTAATTTTTAACCATATTTTATATTCTTATCAGAATTGAGATCTATCATACAAACAGAAAGCTTATTGTTTTCGTTAGGCCAATTTAAACAATTACGCCAATCAAATGTTCAAAAACAGAATACATAATTTTCTGCCTTACCAAAAAACTGAATTTAGCTTTTTCTTTAGTTTTTGATAAAAACGGAAAAATAAAGCAAACAAAAGCAACTGGACATTTGCCAATTCATTGTGGTGATCAATAATAAAATATTCATTGACATTTTCTGATTAACTAGCTCTATAAACAGAATACTATGTGCCAGAAGATGACCCTGTAGTTGAGATTTCCCTCTTGTGCCCACCTTTCACCCTCCATCTCCGTGCCACAATAGATCTCCCATGATCTTCAGCCAACTTGCCACTTGAGATTGTTGCAGTGTTATCTTTACGTTTTTGGACTTCCACATTTGGATTTCTGTTTTTATTCAACTGAAATGAAGAGGAAGACTTGCTTACATCATTGGCATTCAACTCACTTTTGGATCTCAAACTTTTTTGTGTTTTAAGCGAAGGATGCTGAGCTGTGACCTTATCATGGTTCCTTTGAATTGCATCCCAATTCTTTATAATGTTTGCTACAACTTTGTGATTATGGTGGTAAGCCACATCCACAGCTCGCATCATATAGCAATCCCGTATATCCATTGAAGCTCCTGCTATAAGGAGATTACAAACAAACCAAATGGAGGCCCTTCTGGCAGCAATATGCAATGCTGTTTGACCATATCGATTTTGAGCATCCAACAGCTGAATACCACTAGAAATTTGCTGCTTCCAATCACTACAGCTTTGTAGACTTCCACTTGAAGAGTGGTACTCCTGTATAATTTTGCACATTGTACTAGTGTAGATGTCACATTTGTCCATATGCCATTTTTTATCCTTTAAGGCACAGATGGCACTTTCACTAAAATTATTACCATCCAAGTGGCTACTAAGGTTTATGTTTATTGCTTTAAGCAAAATCTTTGCAACATCTTGCCGATCAGCAACTGCAGCTGCCATTAGTGGTGTCCACCCATCACCTAGAGTAGCACACATCGTATTAAAAGAAAAAAAAGTCAAGTCTGTGCTTATAATAAATAGGTTTTGGACAAAATTAGCAACTATAATATTACATATACCTATGGCAATCACGAAAAATTTCAAATGACTTTAAGGATAAGAAACTGTACCATAAGATTTTGCAATCTGCCAGTTGATATTGTTTTTACAGCAGTGTCTCACCAAGACTTCCACAGCTTCACAATGGCCTCTTAAAGCTGCAATGTATAGAGGATTCTCTCCGGCCCTGTTAAAGGCCAAAACATCCGCTCCACCTTGTAGGAGCAATTCACAGACATCTGCATAACCACACTCAGCAGCCACAAACAAAGCAGTAGCTCCTCCCGAATCTTTCATTCCCCTGGCCTCAGCACCAATTGCTAATAGGCATTGGACAGTATACGAATCTCCAGACGATGCAGCAACATGCAGGGGGGTTCTCCTCCTTGTATCTGAACAATTTGCAGCAGCATGAAGAGCAAACACTAGATCTTCCTTGAATAAAGTCGTCTTTCTTTTCTCATCCTTAAAACAATTATGCTGTGAATTGAAATCTTCGCTAGTATTGTCAAATATTTTGGATGAGCTGGTAGGAATATCTGTAATTATATTCTTAATTTTGGAATACTCCAGGGAGCAGTCCATTGGTACTTCAGTGCAACCACCCAAATACAAAATAGCAGACATGACAGACGACTTCTGACAAAAATCCCAGACTTGAATATCTCTCCTAATTTCTTGCCTGCATTAACAAATTAAATTTAATACAAGTGCACTCTAGAGTCTAGAGCACAGAGTCTGTGATGAAACAAGAAACAAGCATAAAAGTGTTTTGCATGAATGCAAATGACACTAAAATGGACACAGTCATAAACCCTCACAAAATAAGCAACTTCTTAAGAATGCGTATCATATAGAAAGCTAATTGCAAATTCCAGTAAAGCATTAAAGATGGACCCCGTCATTAAGAATTATACAGCCACGATTTTCCAAGTCAAAATTATAAGATCCATCATACAAGAATTCAGTCACTTAACCTATTGCTAAATTTTTGCTTAAACTTATGGTGGCTGTTTGTTCACCCTTCCAAGTATATTATCCATCCCTGACAACATTCCTTCTGAGACATTCAAACAGAGTCTATATTTTATACTTTTAAAACCCCATCTTGTTAAGGTTTAATCTTCTCTGAATTGCATTCACAGACATAAACAAACTACTACTGGTAAAGATTTATTTCTCGCTTGATTTGAATGACATGGCTGTTGAAATTGCCTAAGCTTCTTGTGCAACAGATCAGTTCAAAAGGCCTCAATAATCATAACAAAACGTCCCACTCTTTTCCTGCTAGTAAAGAATGCTGAAATTCAGTTTCTCCAAGTTAAAAATCATGATTGTTATTTCTTCAAGCACAGTGAGTCTTTCGCATGTGGTGTCTATACAGTATACACAAACTTTGAAGTTTACAGATTATGTTGAATCTTCTTCCCACCCTAAACTGAATGAAATAGTACTAGTAGGAATGCTTAAAAGTTGAGTAGCAACTTAGCTGAATAGAGACATAAATTTACTGCAAATATTGCAGCTATATTATCCTTTGCCTTAGATATCCGCTGCATTGTTAGAGGAATAGGTCTAACACAGACATCTCCTTACTCTCAACTTGTTTTTATAGTTGTAATAAAGCACGTGAACCCTTTCTTTTTGTTTGTCACCCCACCACATCTGATTCATCATGGGAGGAACAACATTGTCTTCTAGTTTCTATCACTAGTGCCTGTGATTACAGAGATGACACAAAATGAAATATTTGTCAATTGCATATCCACTCCAGGTTGATTCCAGAGGTTGAACTGCTTGGTTTTAGAATGGCAGAATTATTTTAAACACTGTTGTAAAATCCAGGAAAAAGAGTGTAAATCACAGATATCATTGTTTGTTTAACCTCAGCAATTTTCATTCAAAATTTTGGAAGTGTGTGAAAATTTAAAAAAAAAAAAATCAGGGGCAAAACTTTTAAAGGTTAAAAATAGGGTTAAAAACACCCCAAAATGAAGAAAGGAAATTTTGGAAAAGCATCAGATGTTACTCTAAATTGTATTAAATTTGTCATTTTTTTTTATTTTTTTAAAGATTCTTGCCAATATTTCTCCGATTAATTTCCAATTAAGTGTTGATCTGATTTTCCCAGGCCTTGCCAATCACAAATTTCAATTCTAATTTAATGTCACATATACTATAGCTTATAGCTGTCCTATTTGTGTCCAAAATTCCAAATATTCTGCACCCTCAATAACGGATATTATTTCCAGTAACATTCAAAAACCTGGCAGTGCTCTCATCATGCAGCTCCAGATGAAAAAGCACATCCAAACCAGTCTCTTAATATGACTCGAAATCATGATACCAAATTGTCCCAATTACTACTGGAAGAGCTGGAGAACAAGTCAAATATGTGAATATTTGATGATCATTATTTTGCTCATTACAGACTGGAATTTTTATTAATCTCCAAGCTGGGTTTTCAACATTAGATTAATTCAAATAAGTTAATTTCTGATATTAACCCCTCCTGGCCAAATATTTTTAGTAGCATTCTTCCAAGCCAATAATGGAATATGATGTTGCATACATACACCCTAACATATAAATTTTAAAAAACATCAGCAGAAAGAGGCAACCAAGATGGGCATTTTGCTAAGAGGATCCACACACATAATTTCCTTTCCACCTCTTCTTTTTTAATTTTTTTTAAAACTTCCCAGCCTTGCCAGTCCACTAAATTGTTGTGTAAGATCTCCTTGGGGTGGCAGAAGGAAACTTTTTAATCAACCTTTATATATTTTGCTTTATATTCTATATCTCATCAGGTTTGAAGAAAGTAAGTACTCGTAGTAATAAAGCGAAATTAACACACAGAAAAACTTGCAGAAAGAGGACTACAGTAGGTGAATACAAGAATTGCTTCATGAGAGCAACACCTCTCAACAAAAAGACTTGCCCATGAGATACAAATGGAGGTTTTGATAAGAATTCTAATTGAAAGTGAAGGATTCCACAAACCATGCATAAGCACAAGTAGAACATCATGGAAGCATGCAACAATACATGTGGAAGATTCCATAAAGCATATAAAAATACAAGTGGAATATGCACAAGTCCAGGCATATATAGTATATACTATGTATGATTAAATGTGGACATTTCGCCAATTTGCAAAAAGTAGAGACAATTCTCCTCTGAAATTAGATAGCAAATAATAAAACATACAAAAGCAATGTATGCATTTTACCTGAGTAGATATTATCACTAAAATCCCCCCATAAACAGGAGCAAAGACAAAAAGACACTAATTCAATGAAGGAGGTGTCACCACTAAACCGTCCCACCTATCCCCCCAAAATGATGAGTCCTCTAAGATCTTGCACGTCCCAAAACTTGTTGGCTTCCATCAACATCTTTCCAAAGATGTAAGCAACTTTATCTTTTATCCTACAATATTTAAGATGAACCATTGACCATTGACCATTGACCATTAATCTATTGGCCAATATAATGACAACGGGAAAAACAATGCCCTTAACCAATTGAATAGCACTTCAATATACCTAATTGTGCGTGGTTTTTACAAACTGAATTCTTCAAACAAATTGAATTCCAACTAGTTGTACAAAATCAATAGCAACTCTGTACTTGCTCTTACCAGTAGAGCCAATAATTGATTGCTTCTAGCTCCACCACACAATCACTCCAAAACCAAGGTAATAGGGAAATCCAGAAGTGCATTCCTATCATGCACCTCACTTGTCCAATTTGAGCAAGTGCATATGTGCAAATGACCACCATGCTCCTGTAAAAGAATAGGTACTCTTGATATACCTCTAAACATGCTTAGTTGCTTCCCAATAAAAAAAATTTGGGAACCTACACAAATATGAAGACTAAACTCAATGCATGATCAATCTCAGGCCAAATATGAGTCGAGTAGATAAAACTCTGGAGAAGAATTCTCAAACACTACTTTAGACAGAACTCAACAACTATCAATACAGAATACCATGAACTTTTCATCATCACACTAGGAAGTCAATTTGACCTGTCTGAAGAAGTGATGGATCTGATATATAGTAATCCATATTGAACCTTCTAATGAGGTCCAGAGCATGCTTAATTTTAGAGAAAAAAATCCAATGTCCCAACTACCACACCTGAATTGCAAGAAAATAATGCAGATACCCAAGTCCATTATATTTAAATGCTTCTTTAGACTCCATTTGAAAGCATGAGCAAAAACAATATGGCTATTAAGGATGATTATATAAAATCATTAACATATAAAATCACAACCAAAATATTACCGTTAATATAATAGATGTAGAGATTGGAGGTGGAGTGCCTACATGAAACACACTGATTATAAGAGAACTCATCAATTTTCTCTTACCAAGATTTAGAAGTTAGCTTATGATTAAATAGAGAAGACCTCTTTAATTTGTAAACAAGGTGTTCCTGCCTAGGCTTAACAAAAGCAAGTGGTTGAATCATATATTTTTTGTTCAAATTACGATGAAGCAAAGCACACATAATATCCATCTTAAGCAATTCCCATCTAAATATAGCAGGCAATAGAAATAACAATCTGAATAGTATCATGTTTAGCAACATGAGCATCAGTATTATTATTAAACAAGCCTAGCAACACAAGCAACAGTTTCATTATTAATCATTACCTTCCTTCAAGATAAGTCATTGGCAAAAAGACAAGCTTTGTGTTTCTCAATATAACCATCAAATATAAATTTTGTCTTAGAGATCAATTTGCAACCTACAAGATTCTTGGAAGTAGAGTGACACCCAAGTCTCATTCTTCATCCAGGAGCTACATTTAACTTGGCACCCTTACACTCTTGCTTACCATTATCCTCCTCACAGCAGATCACAATTTTTCATAAGTGCAAAGTTGGCAACTTTCTGTACCAGTGTCTTCTTAGGATCATCCACATAACCACCATCTTGAAAAGTCCAACAGCCCTCTAATGGAAGAGGAGTGTCACCTTAACCAGAACTAATAGTTGCAACAGCAACCGGTGGAGCAGGAGTAGGCTTCATTTCTTCACCAGAATGTGGTACAACATAATCGAAAAACACAAAAAGAACATCAAAAGACGGCTTAACGAGAATGGAATGAAAACGACTCTCTGGAGATGACCAATTCTCTTCAAACTGCACATTCCTTCAGGTAATGATTTGTTGAAACTTTGGATCATACCGTCAATATGCCTTGCACTCCTCTCTCTATCCCACAAAAATGCATTTATGACACTTCAAGTTTTGACTTTTTTCATTTTTCATTTGTAATATGATATCACAACAACAATAGGCTGGCAACTACTCTAAAAGCTTCTTAAGGAGTAGCATTTCTAACAGCCCAAATAGGGGTTCAATTCAAATGTAAATGGCACAACTGACTGCCTCTGCCCAAAATTTGTAGTCCATATTTTTAGAGTGTAGCATGCGTCTCGCCATCAATGATTCTTCAATTAGGTGACCCAATTTTGTTGAGATGTATACAGAACAATATGCTAATATTTGATGTTCTTTTCCCTCTAGTTCTTTAAGGCATTGTTCAAACATTCCTTCCCATTATCAGTACAGAGAGTCTTTAGCCAATTTTTTCTGAACAAAAGCTTTAAAAATTTTGAACTTCTTAGGCGCTTGATCTTTGACTTTAGAAAATAAACCATCAATAAAGTGAGTACATATTTCAAACCTGCAAGAGATGCTTTGTAAAGTGAATACATATTTCAAACCTTCAAAAGATGCTTTGTCCATTGGTCCCACAAGGTCTCTCTACACAAGCTACGAAAGAATGTACATCCTCCAAGCTTTGCCTCTAAAATACTTTCCTTTGTCGTGCTCCTCAAGGATGAAACCAAAACAAAAACCATGCTTTAAAGGAGTAGAAGGTAAGCCATGAACCATGTCGACATTGACCATAAACTAAAAAACTTTAACTATTTAGATGACTGAGCCTTTCACACCATAATTTGCTGACCTTATCAAAAGAGGCATTGGACCCATAAGAGGAAGTAGGATTAGATTTGACAAAAGTTTGCAATTTGGCATCATACATGACCAAATGCCTTCAAACTTCTTGTTAATGTCCTTGCACAAACATTTGTCAAGCCCAAATTCTTCTTTCTTCCCAACTCAAGTAGGCTGGATCAGCCCATCAAGGAGATGCTTCTTCATGAAAAAATGCTCCTCAACATGGCCAAGCTTGCCACAACAGTTGCAACTCCTTTGGTATCATGGTCTACATAAGCAGATGCTACGAATGCAAAGTTGTTAATTTCCTCTATTAGAAGTTTGCCTGTCAAAAATTCTGCTTTTTTCATGATTTGTAATTTGGCACACATCATTCTTGTTTTGTTTATTAAGATGGCACTGGTTCTAGAGACAACGCTCCTCAACACGGCCAGGCTTGCCACAAAAGTTGCAACTCCTTTGTGATTTCTTGAAGCCTGATGAACTCAAAGAGTCAAATCATTAGGATGAGAAATTCTCTTTGGAAATCTCTACCAGAACATTTTGCTATATGTGCGGCAAAACTAAAAGCAATCTTGTTCATAACGGTTAATGTTTCTCCTATTGTTAAGCATATAATGCATTCTTATTTGCTGTCACAAGGTTTGAATTTAAATACGAGTTCATCAAGCTTGAAGCTCGGACAAAATTGGCAGATGGACAAATTTTGTAAGTTTTGCATGATATTCGAGATATGAAGAATATGCAACTATATTTATAATTTCATAGACTAACAAAATAATTTTAAAAGAATAATAATGTAGTTTAAAATAAATGTGAAAACATGTCTAACTAATGCCCCTATAAATATACCAAAATCCACACCATAAAGAAGCCATCCAATCAAGTGCAAACTACGTAGTATCTCTTCTCCTCAAAGGGCATGTAATTTGACCCCCATTCAAAAGTCACCCTCATCATCCTGCTCAACGTTGGCCAATGTCAACTATCACAACCATCTCCCCCTCTTGATGTTCACCAGATTGTAGCACATATAAATCTCTTGCATGCCTCTAAACAGACAACTCAATGAAGTGACATCCATTGCCGACCTCTGCATCGAACTACATGTGGTGGATGTGGGCTATGCATGGGCAAGTGAAGGGGTCTAGGCTTGGGCTTTCCTACCCTAGCCTTCCCTACTATGGTGGACAAGACATCATTAGAAATCATGATGACATCAACATGAGAAGGGGATTGTCTTTGAGGAGCTATATATTTCCTAAACCGATAACTAGGCTTAAATCAAAATTCCTCTTCACTGTTGTTGTTGATATCACTCTCTCCGCTACCCTTCTCATTAGTCAATGCCTCCAAGTCATCCTATACCATTCTCAACTTCTTCACATGGCTTCCCATTTCTCTTGACCTAGATTTGCCTATGATCTTCCTTTGAATAATCAATGCCACATCCTCCCAATAGTAGATGGTTTATTGTGTTCAATTGGCACTGAGGGCCCCCACTTCACAGCGTTTGTGTTCTACATACATGTTGCATCAAGCATTAAAGAGAAGTCGTACAACATCCTCCTCGATAGGTACAATGCCAATCATACTTAGTGTCATCAAGAACACCTTGCATATATGACACTAGCCAAGTCAACATGTTTGATGCTTGTTTCTCCCCAACAAATTTATACAAGGTGATGTCTAAGACAACTTGTAATCTTCATTTTGCAACAAATGGAACTCATGCCTCTCATCCAATATGTCACGAGGCATTCTCACCTTCCCTCAAATAGCCCAATGAAATAGCAGCATTGTTGAAATACTCCTTGTTCTTATCTAGCAAAATCTCACCCTTTTTCTATTTGTTGGTCGTCGTTTAGCGCTTTGTCCATGATTTCTTCTCACTTTTTTGATGGCCTTCATTTTCCGAAACTTATGTGCCAACTCCATGTTTAGTTGTGCATCTCCTGTTGTGAAATTTGTAAAATTAAAGGGAAAACTCCATTCTTCTTGCTTGTCTTCATGTGGCATTGAAAAGTGAAAGCGCAGATTATTTCAAACTGGTCTTCGATTATCTTTGGTCTAGAGAAAGAAATCTCAGAGTAAAGATTCTATAGTCCTCCATCACCAATGAAATATTCCACTATTGAAGTTGTTCTTGTCTTTGAAACATTCCTCAAGTTCTAGCATGTTGTTCTCCCTCAACTCTATGCAAGTTGTGTTGCTTCGCCATGAACAGCTTCCTTCTCTTCCAAATCAAATTGTTCGAAGTCATTACGAAATGTGCAATGTGTTGGAAACTCTATCAATTCATATTCACGATCAAACATTAAAGGATTGGTAGCTTAGTTGGTAGAGCACCCATATGCATAGTTAAAAGGTCGCATATTTGATTCCTAGTTGTTCCATGGTCCTTAACATGGTATTAGAGCCAATTTGGCTACCACACTCATCATTTGAACATTACAAGGTGTTAGTAGTGTACTTGCTAGAGTACCCATATGTGCAGCTGAAAGGTCTCAGGTTTGAATCCTACCCAATCAATCATCCAGAGTCAAGAGGTCCTGCTTCTAATTGTGGTTCATTCACGGTCCACGATAATCCACAACCCAACAAGCCATTGTACCTTGTCTTTCACATAGTAATAAACGTTGGTAAGCAATAATTTTTTTCTTGCATGAGTCGGCTCCTACCAAAATGAATTTAAGAGGCCAAAATGCTGGTGGTCCTAAATTCAACTCAATCTCCTCCAAAAGTACATTCACTTTAGATCCCCTATCCACAATCAAATTCATTGCACCATGTCCCCATAGCTCCATGTGAAGCACAAGAAGTTTTCAATCATCATTGACCATCAAATCAATGGTGTTAACATATTGTTGTTCATTCGGATGTTGCTCCTTGCTCTTTGTCAATAGTGCGATATCCTCAATTGCGTTCTACAATTTGGGATCACTTTGAAAAATGTTTGTTACCTTCAATGGCACATAAGTCTATGACACCAGTTTAGCAATCTCCATCCAATGTAATGCAGGTGGTGTTGGAGTTTATTACATTATTTGGTAATCGTAAATATTTGTAAATAATTTGCAAATATGTGGTGTGAAAAGAGTTTTGTAAGTAGTCATTTAGAGAGTTTGTCCTGTGGTAATCATGAGAGGTTTGTCATTTATAAAATATATTTCTCATATGAGAAATATGAAGAGTCATATTTCCCGGAAGAGTGAAGAGTCTAAGAAGAGGAATAGTTTGTTGAAGTTGAAATGTCAAGAGTCATTGTAAAGGCTATATGTAGAGCAAGCCTATGAGATGTATGTAATGAAAATTTCAATACTATTTTGGTACTAGAATACTAAGTGAAATCCATGAATATAGTAAGTTTTTTTATAGTTAGAATACTTGTGAATAATTGCGTGATGATATTAAGATTGAGATCTTGTGATAAAATAGCTTAATTGCTAAAAGGTGGGGCCCATTTCTATCCCACATAACCAACTAAAAAATGTATTCAGAATTAGGTCCACTCCCAATTCAATAGAAATTAGTTTTTATGCTTACACATGCACATGATTTAAGCATCATACGACCATTAATGAAAATTATAATATTGTGTGACAATGAAATAATGACAATGGATAATGTAATGATGCTACCTTGATCAAGAAATATGAACAAATTAAAGACAATTTTTAATACATTGTGCTAAAAATTTGAAGTTGTACATACTGAAATAAATGAAGTTTTCTAAAAATATAGACCAAATGGATTGAAAACTTCAAACTTTATAATGGGTCTCAAATGAGGGAGGAATCCTATTTAATTGAATTGTTGCATGACAAGATTGGTCAAAGATGGAAAAAACATTATTGTTTGAACTTTTCTACTTCTCGAACATATAGATGTTGCTTCTATTTTGCTTTTGCTTTGGTTACAGACATTGTGTGCTCTATGTCATTTTCAACTTTCACCATGTCCACATTGCCCTCTATCAATCTGTTAGGAGTAATGGTTATCATCGTGGTCCTCTAGTCCATGCCATTTGCACATCAATTTTCCATTATGACCTACATTATACTAGCAATCTCTGACAATGTGTCCCATTTGTTGCAATTGTAACGTTGAATAATTAGTCTCCTAATGGCATCATACTAGATCCAACCACTATCCTTTGGTTTTGATTCTTTCTATTCCCTTGGTCAATGTTTCAAAACCTGCCATTGGTGGCAGATCCCTTTGAGGTGTTGAAATAACTAGGACAAAATCTTGTTCACTTTATTGTTAATATTAAAGGGCATTCCTTTGTCATATGCCCTTTGAAATCACAAGTGTTGTGAAATGCTTCCTTCGAGCATATAGCATCGATAACCCCCTCAACTTTACAATCTATGCACCAAACCTCCTTATGTTCTTTTTTCGTTTCTTCTTTAAACTCCTCGAAAATGTACAGTCTTTACAAAAGGTGTCAATAAACACCTTGCCCTATCACTATTGGCTTCGTCAAAGTGACTAGTTTCCACCCAACCCTGACCTCTAAATAATATCTTTGATTTGCTTTCAAAATACATGGCCCTCTCAAGGGCCTCTTGATAAGGTGTCAAAGGGACTACTTTAACTTTTTGTTTATACTTACAAAGAAGTCCATATACAAACTACCTTTTCTAGCATCCATGGTCATGTAACCAATAGAAAATATGGAAGTGGTAAGTTATGTTTGTCTATAACTCCTCAATATGTGAGGGGTTGTCAAAAACCTGATGTTGGAGAACTACAGTCTTGTCCTTCCGCATGCAAGCAAAAAAAAAAGAATCAAAGCCCTACAAGTCACTCTTGTATGCAAACATGGGAGAACACATATATCATTAAGAATTTGTAGAGTTGTAGCTTCAATTGAATGCTTAAAAATCACGACTATAAAGATAGAGGGAAAGAATGAGGTGATTAGTCAAGTAGTACTTGATTTCCTCTCTAATAACTTACATCGAAGAGTGGTAGCTTCCCTAAGGTACAAAGCAAAGCATCTTTGGTCAGGATAGCAGAAAAAAATGGCAAGCAATTCACCTAAATCTCTATACAAGCAATAGCACCTTGCTTGGATCTCATAATAAACAAGACACCTAGAGATGAAATGTTCTTCACTCTCCACCTTCCAAAGAGAGCAAACATGACATACCCTATTCTCTCAAGGAATTTGAAGGTCTGTCTCCACATGGAATTAATGTGAGCACAATTTGAGCTGGCCAAAAGGAAGCCTAAGGTTGTGTGTCATAATCAAGACAAGTGATAATGCCATTCTCAATCCTCATGAAATATTTGGTGTAGAAGGCCAACTTAGGACTAAGAGGTTGAGATGGAGTGACCCAAGTGATCTGAATATAATGTTGATAAAAAATCATATATGACTGATTTGATTAATCACCCTCTTATAAGGAAGAAGGTGGGAAGGGCATTTGAGAGTATTTTAATGGAGGTATTGACCTATGGAGATTCCATGTAACTAAAGAAGAGAAATAACTTCTGAGTACTATCCACCATAGTTGAGAAAATCAGTATCGGGAGTCAATCGGCTGGGCAATAAGACGGGAGTTTTTCAAAAATCGGCAAAACATCGGCAAAAAAAAAAAAACCGAAGAAAACGAATTTTCTTTTTGATTTTTTTTTTCATGCATATTACAATGAATTAACATTATGCAAATCAGATATTGCAATAAAAACAACAATTCAAGTCAAGACATCATACAAGGCTCAAGCTTTAAGTACACATTTTCATTGAAAAAAAACTTTTTTCATGCATATCAGAATTTTTCAGGAAAGAAGCAGCAAGATCAGGAGAAAATCGGCTAGCCTGTGAATCGAGAAAAAATCGGCAAAATCGGGATTTTTTGCAGATTTTCTCAACTATGCTATCCACAATGTCGACCAAAAGTGCTCCAAGAAGTAATCCATTTTGAGCAGCAAAGAGCCAAATATAGATAACTCTCTCGGCTTGAGGTGCAATCACCCATGGATTAAAGGCGGTGAAGCTGAAAAATGATTCTAAAGATGCTATCAAGGCGAAAAGGATGAATGCCAAACTCAGCCTAAACAATGCATTGGGGAACCGTTCATTTAAATCGGATAAATTGCTGAAGTAAATAGTTTGGAACCTCTCAACAAAAGCCCAATCAACACACCTTAGACTTGGACCCCAAATCTCACATCCATAGAGGACTATGGGTTTGATGATGCAGTTGAAGAGGTGCATCATTGTAGGTATGTCTTAGAAGTGTTTTTGTAAACATTTGTGTTCCAAGACCAAGACAGATATGTATCCTTTGCAAAGTCGTGACTTGTGAAGTTGGTCGAAGACTAAGCAGAGGACTTATAAACTGAACCCCAAAATAGGTGTACGCAATGCTGATCTCAATCAACTTACAACTGTATAAGAACTAAAACTTAGATAGGGAACTCTTTGATGTGTTAAAAACGTAAAGATCATCACCTAGTCTTGCTAAGATTGATTGCCAGTCGTTTTACGTTAGAAAAGCAGGTATAAGCATCCAATTGTCTTTGTAGGCCCTCAAGAGTATGAGCAAGAAGAACTGTATCATCAACACAAGTAATATAGCTATCAAGACCTGATGTAGAAGGCAACTATCATCAGCATGTGTGTTTTGACAAATAAATACTTCAAGCTCGTCAATGCAGATCTCAAAGAGTGAAGGATAAAGAGGACAACGTTGTTTGATGCCAATGGCAATCTAGATATCCTCTGAAAAACCAAAAGTTGTTGAAAAACGAACAATAACTACCTAATAGAGCAAGCCCCTTGATGGCAGTGATAAAAAGCTTCAAGATGTCAAGTAGTCTCTAAAATAAAAGATTCCTAGGAATGGTGTCAAATGCTTATCTAAATTCCACAAAACAGCAAAATATTGATGAGCCTCCTCAATAATAGCCCTGAAAGCGAAAACATGATCAATAGTCTAATGACCACTTCTAAAACCCACCTCCCCTATTGCTCTAAGCTTGCCCTCATCTAGTCATTCGAAGAGTTTCATATTAAAAATTGTTGCATAAAGCTTAGCAAATGTCTGCCCAATCATGATAATTTTGTACTTATTCAGATCTGAATAGTCAAAAAATTTGTGGATGGTGCAGATAATATGTGATGACCTAGAATAAGGGAAGCCAAAACAAACTACATCATTGAATAATTCTGCAATGGGATAGCAAATAGCTTCAGCACCATATTCCAAGAACTCAACCTGAAATCCCTCAAAATCGGCAGCCTTGTTGCAGCATAATTTACGTATAGCTTTTTTGATGTCCCATGAAGAGAAGATATGGCATGATGTAGATAGGAAAAGATAAGAAATATAAAGAATTAGCATGGGAGGCCCAAGACTTGTTATCAATGCACATGGGACAGGACTTCCAAGGAAGAAAAGTGCACCAAAAGGAGTTGGGAGAGCGATGAAGAGTATCTAGAAGTTCACAACACATAGTAGCAAGGCACTCTCGTTTCTTATGTTGAATGAGACATTTATAATCCCTTCTGGTGGAAGATATAGTTGTGGGCTCATGGATAAGAGTAAAACGAAGCATTCAATGCATGGACTTAAATTTTTCATCATACCAATGATTCATGGGGCAAACACTGATGCAAAGGACAGGATTTGGTCGAGGAAAAGAGAGGGGAAAGGAATCGAAAGCTGCATCCCATAACGTGCAAGAAAAACATTTATAAGGAAATTAAGAAAATAGTATTGGGACATCAACCATAAGAAACAAGCAGCATAATCATCAGAAAACAAGGATCAAAATGAATCATAAGATGGTTGGTAGGACTATGTGAAGGAGGAAAAGACAAAGAGGTAAAATCCTCTCCCGAGGGAGCTGAACATTTCCTTCTACATAAATATTTTCGAACGTCAAATACTCTACACTAATTGCACTCTCTTACTCCTCTTCCCTCCAATTGAAGGTGTAGAGATGTTTGTCCAGTTTATTTTTTTCTCTAACAATTGCCTTGGAGAATGTGATAATGGACTTCCCTCATCCTAAAGAATTCCCTTCCAAATTTCCCTCCAAATGAGTAAGGGGCAAATCACTTGGCACACTCTGGTTACTACTCTCATATTTTATGAGTGCTCTCTTGTCATCCACACTTAGGTTGTGTGCACATTTTTGTGCAGTTCTAACCTTCACATGGGATGATCTCCCATTATTGGCATCTATTTCTCCAAGCAAGGTACTCTTCTTGGATTTTGCTCATCAATGTCAACACAAACACCCCAAATTTGTATGGGTAACAACATCAAAATATAGTATGTCGGATATTTCCAATCATGCAATCAACAAATACAAAATGCAAAACGTAATACAATATAATGCAATTAAAAGCAATGAAAAGGAAATATCAACTCGCATATACAACTACAGAACCACCATAGACGAAGGCATTTCTCCCATTGTATTCTCCAATAAATACACAATACAATCAAGAAGAATAGTCATAGTCAAGTCTACTCACAAGACCAAGGCAATTAGGTACATATAGCCTCCCGGTCAGAGGATGGCAGAAAACAACACCACCACCTATCCAACTAAGGACATCTAATAAAATTGAATGTACCCTCTATAACAATGTGCATATCATGCCATTATTACATCTTTTGTTCAATTACATCAAACATATATCAAAATAGCAAAACACCATTGTAACACATCATCCACTACGACTCATGGCCTGGGTCCACATGACTGCCTCCAAGACTCTTTCCCATTAACATAGCGCTGGTTCGGGTTATGAAGGACCATAAGTTGCCTTCAAAAAGCTAGATTTGTTGAAGCCATTTATATTTGTACGTAGAGGTTTGCTGATAGTTTCCTTGTAGTCCTTTTAATATTACTGGTAATGTTAATTCTTCCCTTGTTGATAAGCTTATTTTTACTCTTATGGAAGACAAGGGCATTCCACCATGTCATGTTATGATGTGCACCCATGTCTTAATTAGGATCGTAAACTCATGATGTAGAAAATTGTTCTCAGGACTGGTCTACCCCACCCTTATAAAGGGAGTGTCATGGTTGGTTGATCCTTCTTGTTGGCAATCAAAATATCATTATCATAGGTTGTCCAAACTCCTATAATAAAGTTCAATCACACCCAAATGAGACCAAGTCTCCATTTGTTCCATTTATTTTCATGTTGATCATCGTAATGTTAATGATGAGTTCACCCTAGTCTTGCAATGACTATATTGTTAGTGAATCAAACATGCCATTAGTATCAATAGATGATTCCTTATGAACCTCTTCTAGTTGTGAATTATTTTGGTTCGATTGTTCATGAAGGTCTATATGTTGTTATACTTCCAATAATGTTGATGATCCTACATGCTCATATTGGATCTCAGGATGATTCCAATCAAGTTGATGGTCTTGTTGATTTTGATGTTTCCAAACTTCAATTTGGTAGAGATGATGGGTCACGATAAGATTCCTAAAAGATATTCCTATCTTTGAGAACTGTGTTACCTCTTTTAGTTGGAGGGGTTACACCTAATTTTATGGATATTTAAGAAAAAGCGAGCATTTGCTCATACATTCCAAAATGGCGACTGATCAAGGATAATGTGAAGCTTGTTATCAATCAAAAAATTTGAAATTGAGAAGATGGATTTATGGAGTTGCTTTAGAAGTTGCACCAAGGACCTACTCATTGGGATTTTATGAGATGGAATGATCCATGAATTGCAAATATCCAAATGAGGCATCTAGATATATTACAATCACACAAACAAGAAGTTGGAGATGGTGGTTTTGTCGAGTTGTGCCCAAGGTTGTAGCTAACAAATACTGGCATCTTGATTTTCAAAATGTGACATAGAATGCTTTTGACAAGTACAAAAATAGAGTTCTATTTTAATGTTCCATACATGTAAGATGGATTCATTACAATTCAAAATTTCATCAGTTTTGGACAAAGCTCCATACATGTGTTTTGGCAAACACACAAGGACTTGCCAGTTGGGGAATATTGGGAGTTGGATTCTCTAGTCGTGTCAGCCAATTCATGACAAGTTGAGATACATTTGATTGAATTCTTCAAAGTTCTTTTCCCCTTCCAACAAAGATTTTTATCTTTTTTAATTGTATTTACAGTAACATGAACTATGAGTTTACATTAACATTGTTATTCAAGACAACAAAGCCCACGAGGATGTCATAAAGGTACAACTCCCCAACTCTACTAGCGAGGTCGGAGTTGTGCTTGAGAGTTGTGCAATAGAACAAGACGCAATGAATACACTTCAAGCATTGGATGGAAAACAAAAAATAATAGCGATATATCGATCAGGAAAGACATAATAAGTAGAAACTAATAAATAAGGGAAAGCTAATGCAAATGCAAAATACTGTCATGTTTTGTTATTTTAATGAGTGGCCCCCAACAAAAGCCATATATAGATTATTAAAATAATATAATGTTGAGTAGAGTCCTAATTTCTTGTTTATTGCCTTAGCAATATTATAGATGACACAAGATTTATATGGAGCTCATACATGCTAGGGCATGAGGCCAACAGAAATGTTGACACTGCAATTGTCTTGTTGATGCCAAAGTGTCCAACTCATAGTTAAAAAAATCTGCAAAAAAATTGCAGAATCCCAATCTTTTGCCGTTTTTTTAAAATACCAATGCAATCGACAAACTCTCGGCGATGCAAAGATTTTTTGAAGATTTTTTGCCGATTTTTTGAAAAAATCTGCAATTTTTTTTCTATTTTTTTTTTTAAGGCTGCGACCAATTTAGGGTTTTTTATGCAAGCCCATTTTTCAGCTGTTAATGTTTGAACTCTGAAGTTTAAAGTTTAAACCCAAAACCCTCTTTTTAAGTAAATATTGCTGCCTGATAACTATGTATGTAAGCCCATTTTTCAGTTGTTAATGTTTGAAACTTTGAACTTTGAAATTTAAACCCTAATTCCTAGGCTAGGCCTTTGGGTTTTAGGTTTAGGGTTTTGTTTTTTTTCCTCCTCTTTTTAAGTAAATATTGCTGCCTGGTAACTATGTATGCAAGCCCATTTTTCAGCTGTTAATGTTTGAATTTGAAACTTTGAACTTTGAACTTGAAGTTTAAACCCTAAACCCTAGTCTAGGCCCTAGGGTTTTTTTTCCTCCTCTTTTTAAGTAAATATTGCTGCCTGATAACTATGTATGCAAGCCCATTTTTCAGCTTTCAATGTTTCAATTTTAAACCTAAACCCTAGCCTTTTGGTTAAGATTTAGTTTTTTTTTCCTTTTTTTCAAGTGATTGTAACTTTGTTGTTACTTGTTTCCATGTGCAGGCATATAAAAAATGAAACCTTTTTTTCCTTGTTGTTACTTGTAACTTTGTACCTTTTCATATTATAAGCAATACAAGATGTGTTTTGTCACTTTCATGTGTATTTAAAGCTTGAGCCATGTATGATGTCTTGACATGAATTATTGCTTTTATTGCAATATTTATTTGCATAATGTTAATTCATTGTAATTAGCATGGAAAAACTTTTTCCAATGAAATTTTTGTTTTCTTCGGTTTTTTCTTTCTTCAATTCATTGTCGATTCTTTCCCCGATTTTTTGTCGATTCTCGATTTTTAAAAATGTTGATTCTTTGCCGATTCCGATTTTCTCAACTATGGTCCAACTACCTTGGAGTAGTGCACTTCCTAGATCAAGAGTTAGTGAGGCGTGCCAGGTGAAATGCATAGTAGTCCCAATCAATAAAGAAGTCCATCATTGAGGTAATGACTAGGCATTAGCTTGCCTTGAACCTGCCAATGATGTGTCTAAGCAAAGTTAGCATTATTGGGATATAGTGTTTCCCAATCAAAAAGTTAGGGTCGCTGGCACACATGATTGCTAGAGAAGTTTGGACTAGGGGGCAGCCAACACAATCAGCTACTTGATTCTCCTTTCCTCTTGAGATGCTTGATTGCAAGGTAGAACTCTTGCAGGTAAGTAGTTCACTTCATATGGCATGCATTTCCTACTTTCTTTGAGGATGCATAAATTGCAAAGGTTAATGATCAAAATGGATATTCCCTACCCAAATAATGACACCATTGACGAACAACTTGTGCGATGTTTTACAATTCCTTTTCATAGGTAAGAAGTAGCATTAAACTATATCGCAAAAGATTTTAAAATGATAGGCAACAAAGTGTCATTGTTGAGTCATTCTAGCACCAAGCATGTAATCAAATAATCAGTCTCAATCTCGAAAAGTTGAATAATGCTTGGCATGGCTAGCACGATGTCCAACAACAACACTTCTTTAGCTCTTCAAACACCTATTGTTGGATCAAGGTCCACCTTAATGTTGTCCCACGACACATGATATAATTTAGTGGCCAGGAAACATATCAAAAACCAAGGATACACATGTAATAGAAGTTGGCCAAGCCCAGAAAAGTTTTGAGTTCAGTCAAGCTTACGAGAATGGTCCATTCTTAGATAATGTATCTTGGTAGAATCCACATGAATGTTGTCACAGTCAATGATGTAGCCTAGATAAAAAAATTGTATGAAATTTTAGCAATGTGTCCAAAACTTAACACACATGGTCAACATGCTTATCTTAAGTATTTTGAGGATAAGAATATCATCCAAGTAAAATTATTACTAATGGTCTAAGAACATCATTCATCAAGCACAAAAATGTTGCAGGTGCATTGGCCAAGATGAAAGGCATAACCACCCAGACAAAACAACACCTCCTTGGTCTTGAAAGTTGTCTTCCAAACGTCTGCAAGGTTGACTGGAACTTGATGATAACCTAACTTGAGGTCTATCTTAGTGAAGGACAATGCTCCCTAGTACTCGTCTAGAAGATCAACAATACGGGGCAAAGGATACATGTTCTTCACCAATATTTTGTGAAGGGCAAGAGCCATCCTTCTTTAACACTAGCATGATGGGGTTGCCACATGGAGATGGAGTAGAGCAATCTTGCCTTGGTCAATCAGCTCCTTAATATGACATTGTATTTCATCATTATCCCAAACCAAGCAATCATAGAGAGGGTCTCCCAAACTAAGTAGTTGTACACACCGTTGTCAAGTTGAGGTGAAGTTGGAATCAGGTCAATCTGATGCTTGACAAAGTAGCACAAAAAGACTCCCTAAGATATTTCAAAGACATCAAAGTATAGCTAAAGTAGTGCATCAATTTGCACTACTCATCACTGACTTTTGTATGGCAAGGGAAAGCTCCTTTGGCGCGAAGTGTGTTGCAACAAACCATAATCAAGACAAACCTTTATGCATGAGAAATCAACTTTTTACGCTATTTGGCTGAAATGAGAGTTTACCTTTTCCTGACAAAGACATTCTAGAACGTAGTAGGTCATATCTTTGATGTGCACCATCCACACCTAGGCACAAGCTTGTTACGTCATTTTACAATCAAAGAGCTAAGGTCTTCCAAGTAGCAAGCCATAGACTTCCAATGTTGCCCCAAAACATATGGGTGTGTCATGCATTGATTTGATACCAAACTCAAAAGTGCATTTATACCTCACCTCCTTTTGGTAAATGTAGCCACCCAAGGGACCAAGCCTAAGGGTGCACTTAACTTTGAAAACCCAGGCACCAAACAATATCCTATGCAATAATGTTCTTTTGGTTTCATAATCAATGATGACGTGGAGCAGCTTCCCATTGACCCAACAACAGGTATGAAAAAAAGCTCATGTTCTTCAAAGGTGACTAAGGTTGAGGCTTCATCGAACCTCTAAGCATTTGCACTCAAACATGTGGCGTCTCACTCTTGTTCACTCTCTGCTGTCTAAGTATAGTCATTGGCATTAGGCTGCACCACCAAAGACTTCATTGAGCCTTGCAATCAACATCAATATGAGCCTTCTGATGGCTGCATCATTTCCCTCCTTTCTCTTTTCCTTTCTCCTATGTGGTAGAGGACTTTGGTTTTTGTTGCGCTAAGGGAACCTTATGCAATGGCGCATTCAATCATTTGGGCATAGGCAGCTTTTGCTTTGATGCCCATTACGTATTACATATTTAGGCGGCCAAGACTCTTCCAATTTGGTCAAGAGTGATCCTCTAGCTTGACTGCAAATCAAAAAGCCTATTTCCAAGGTGTTGACTAGTAAGAACTCCATTTTTGAACGAATGTTGTAGTGAAGTGTATTGATGTACTTGCAGACCTGATGCTTGAACTCATCAAAGTGTTCTTGGACAATATGCTCATGACGTTGGCATCATTGTTGAAGATGCACATATTTGTCTTGATAATGCTTGAGAGCATTGAAACAAACACACACAAGCTCTATAAATTTCATCCAAGTATTGACAGGATCTTTGTCCTCTTCAAGCTTGGTGTTGTGGCATTGCAAAAGAAGATCTTAACAATGTTAGTGAAATGATTGCATAAATAAATAATATTTCAACTACTAAATCCAAGTATCCAACTTGTCTACATTTATTCAATTTGAGAAGACATGAATGTCCATTTTGGTTTGCACCTTGAGCGGGTCGTAGCTTTGGAAGCGTGCATAAGTAGGAACAATTAGTGATCCCATTTGAATCATGAGATCCTAAAACTATCCACACAAAGCATCTTTGTGCATCTAGAGCTTAGTGAAATTTGGGTTTTTTAACTCCTTGGAAGATGAATTCGCATTATCAAACATCTTTGCACACAATCAATGTTCTTCAAGGTAATCAGAAACAAAATCTTGTGTAATGCCTACCTTCTAATATTACTCGTGTGTATGAGTGGACATTCAATGACGAAGTTTACTAAATTACTCTATTCATGCTGAGGTTGTTGCAAGAATAAGGGTTGGTAACTCAAAGAGATAAAACAGTAAGAATTGATTTGATAATAATGAACTGCATCAACAAGGCCCAAAAGCATGGTAAACAGGACAACTCCCCTAATCAACTAGTGAGCCTAGATGACTTCAAAATTCTACAACAAAACAAGGCACAACAAATAGGCCAAAATTTCAAGCATTTGATAGAAAAGAGAAATAATGAAGAGATGTTGATAAGGGAAAACACAATAAGCCAAACCTAATAAAAAAAAGCTTCTACTTACAAATAATGCAAATGAATGCAAAATACAAAGCATCTATGGAGCGATATTGTCAACAACCTTGAATTCTAGCTTAAATGTTGCAAGAAGTGTGATAGTGCATGCTCGACATTGAAGTGTTGATTTCTACTCCTAATCTAGCCTACAAAGTGAAGAAGCCTAAAGGAAAGAAACAAAGATCTAGAAGAAGATAAATATATTGGAGTATCGCTTTAAATATAGCCATGTACATTACAGTTACAAGATCCTACTGGTGAACTAAAACCATTCCCTTCCACACAATACAAGAAGAATGTCATAAAGAAATAGTTGCTAAACAATTTGCTCATACCCTTATGGTGTTAGATGGCAAAATGATTTGACAATCCGATCTACCCATTCATAAAAGACTACTAGCATTGGACGAGTGGAGATTCCACATGTGAATTGTTGGAATTTGGAATCGGCGCCTGCCACCCTTTGTTTACTAACATTGACATCATAGACTTTGTAGTCACGTCTAGTCTAGGCACTAGTGTCACAAATATTGTTGGCAACCAAACACTATGTTGGTGTAGAAATGGAAAACAACACATTGCAATACAAATCCATTACCACTTATATAAACAAATTACACAATGGGAATAAGTTACCCATATAAATGGATACGCTTCACACACAACATGTATGCTGCACAACTTTATGCGATGCATCATACTTTGACAAACAAGCACTCCTTGGCCAACAACAACAAGCACTCCCCTATCCTGCATCTCTCACATAAATGTATAATTATGAATATAACAAGACCACTAGGTTGTTCGCAACTACCAAACTACCTCCAAACTATCCGTTTATATAAAACATTCAAAATACCCCATCACTTTACATCATTACAAACATTTTGCCACATGTATTATTACAAACACTTAGCATGCGTGGATTATTACGAAATACTTTGCCACTTACACACAACACTACATGAAAACTTATTGCAAACACTTCGTTTGCACATATACATTCCTATGCTCAAATATGTATATCCATGCTAATGTGTCAAATCGTTTGTCTACATCCCTCCCCTCCACTAGACTTATCGACATCCTCATCGACACATGGATTCAAAACTGGGTATAGAAGCATTGAACATTGTACTAGAATCTCTTGTCATGCTCCTTCTGCTTTTTCCTATTCCAAAAATCTTCTACAAGTGGATTCACCACAAATTGCTACCAACAAACTATTGTTCTTTGATTTCTCATTCCTCTTCTTGTAATCAGTTGCACCATCAACATGATGGGCAAAGCCCATTGTTGCATGTGTTGGGGGGTCAACAGGGTGGTAGCCAAGGTAGGCTTAAGGGGCAGCACCCATTACAAGGTCGAGGGGCAACCCTAAACCCTCAACAATGAAACCATTGAAACCTTCATTGTTTGAACTGAATTTTTCTCCTCGTTTACATTTTGATGGCCTTCGCTCAACCCACTCAAATGGATTCTTTTCATCTTTGAATGACCTCTACTAGCTCTGGGCAGCCCCTTCTTGGCCTCTAACGACCCTCCCTTGGCATCAAACGACCCTCCCTTGGCCTCTGACGATGCTCCCATGGCCTTAAACAACCTTGTCTTGGCCTCTGACGACCAACATTCTAGTCCACGCGGTTTTCTTTCAAGGCCTCACAGCCCACCTCTTGGGCCAAACAACCCTTCTTCTAGACTTGATGAACCTCCTCCCCTAGCAATCGATCTAGCCCAATGGCCAAACGACGCTATCAGGTTCCTAACGACCAAGGGGTTGTCTAAGGGCTCGACAACCTCCCCAAATGGTGGGGATTGGTATCAGAGCAAAGTTCCCAATTTTGGCTAAATCAGTCAGGGTTGATCTTGGATTAGTACACAATGGCTAAGAAGAATAGATCCTCATCCAAAAAAGCATCCCAGTCAGTTTCGGTTCCTGTAGAAGAGAAATTTGAACCGGAAAAGGTAGAAGAAGTGAATCCTGAAGTTTGTGATGAAAATCTTGAGGCTGAAGTAGATTTTGAAGGAGAGTTGATATCTGCTCTTGAAGAGTGGAGAATAGAAAAGAAAAAGAACAAAATACTCGTCCAAGAAATTAGAAGAATATGAGGATGAGATTGAAGATCTCTTCCTACAAATTCAAAAGGCCAAGAAATCAGAAGAAGCCTTGAAGACACAGCTGGGTAATAAGAATGATGTATACAGCACAAGTGAAGAGGAATATAAACAGGTTATTGTTGATCTAAAGCTGCAAGTAGAATAGAACAAAAGGATTGAAGATATTCTTAGGTCTCGGATCAATGAGAAAGAGACTCGTATGCTGCCAACAAGAAGAAGAGATTGTTTCATTGAAGAAACAACTAAAAGAGGCCAATATAAATCTCAAATTTGAGAAGAGCACAGAGTTGCTAGATACAATGATAAATCAACAAAGAAGCTCCACAGATAAGTTTGGTCTTGGATATGAAGCTGAACAACCTTCATCCTCCAAATATGCGAGAGAAGAAGAAGTCATCGGTTGAAGGATTGAAACAAGAAAAATCCGAAGTTGAATCCTCAAAAGGAAGAAAATATCAAAGAAGATCTACAGCAAAGCAACCACAGCAAAAGAGGTTCTCTCACTCTCACTCTTTTAATAATAATGTTTTTTATGGCTATTGTTCTAAATGCAACCACTTTGGTCACAAGGCAATTTATTGTGGACTGAACAATAGATCAAAGAGTTATGCTGATAAAAATACTTCTATTTTTTTGAGTGAACACCCTGTGCAATGTTTTAAATGTAATGGCCATGGGCACATAGCAAGGTTTTGTTCAAGCACTTCTTTATCCAATCTAAGGCAATACCATAGATTTCATCATACACATAGAATGCAATACAGACAGGGAATAAAACATGTGCAATGTTTTAAATGCAACGGTCAAGGGCACATAGCAAGGTTCCGTCCAAGCACTTCTATATCTAATCTAAGGCAAAACCCTAGATTTCATCGGACACAAAGAGGACAACACCGACAAGGAACATATCATGTGCATAAAAGAAAAGAAAATAATCATCCATCAAGAATGCACAAGAGACAACCCCACAAGAGAAATGTTCAAGTTCACGAACAGGAGCAAAATAGGGATGTTGTTGAAAAACCCAAGCCCAAGTTCAGGAAAGTCTGGAGAAAGACAGAAGAAAGGAAATTGTGTCTCCTTGGACCGAAGGAGGCTACTCCGCCATTGCTCTAAGAAACTCCAGGTGGCACATCCTCAGGAGGAGCAATATTAAAGTTTTATTTTAATGCTCCTATGTATTTGTCTAGGTATCTGAGGATGAAAGGTAAGCAGTCGAGTTAATGTTGTATAGTTGTTAAAGTGTGTTTTTTAGTTTATATAGTGGTTTGTGGAAATGCCGTGAAGTGTGGTGTTTAATTTGAGAGTTGTCACCATTGGTAGTTTTGAGATATGTCACCATTGTACTCGTTGATGATTCTTAATACCACTGTTCAAAATTACGAATCATAATAGTCCGAGATAATTTGCTCAACGAAAGAATGCTTGCCCTAGCCGTGTATTTGTGTTTCGAGCAGCATGTATTTGTTTTTACTCTTTGATGTGAAGATTGCCAGATCTTTCATGACACCTTGGTGAATATATTTAATTCACAGACAGTTTTGTTTTAACTATTGATTTAATGCCAGTCCAAGAATAAGAAGCTTGAGGCTGAGTAAGGTGCACTACGGTTGACCATAAAGTGTTTGACAAAATGTCTTCTTCCAACATGCATAGTTGAAAGTAAGAGTTGGCAATAAAATTGCAGTGCTGGACAAAAATTGGTACAGATGTGAGTCACTTGTCAATTCTGTTGACAAAAGTGAAATCAGCATGTTAAATGGGAAGATTGAAGAAAAAGTTTTTTAATGAGCAGCCAGATGATTTCCAGCCTGGTGATGAATAGTTGAGTTGCTTTCATAGTGGTTGTTTTGATCAAGTTAATACTTTTCTTGATACATGATTTAGGCTTACTCCATTGAGTTTGATTTGAGCAAGTTATTATTTGCCTTGGTGATTTATGTTGGTGGCTGTCTTGTTCAAATACCTTTGGAAGGAAAAGGATGTCTACTAGTTTCCTTTTCATGTAGTGATTGGTTGAATGCTTCAAGGTTAATCTTGAGTTGAATGATGTTGGTTAAACCTTGTCTATAAGCATTGTTGCTAAAGCCCTAATTGGTTGAGAAAAGATGTTGGTTGTCCTATGGTACAGTGTTTGGTACTTGCACAGAGTTGAAAGTGGATTGAGGTAGCCTGCTGGATTCTCACTGCAGAGAGAGACAAACAGCTGTCATTGGGTTCAAGCTTGTTGAGAATATATCCAAGATGCATGGTGAAGTTGTATGCAGATGTTGCTGGTATTGCAGAACAAAAAGTTGGCTATATAAGATTATTGTATGCCTTCACTAACAGTGGACAAGTTTGAGTTTGCAAAGCAACAGAGGGTAGTTGCACAGAAGACAGTGGTTCAGTCATGTTCTTACACATGTTATATTGGTGAAGTTGACGGTGATGGTGTCATTCACTCGGTTATTGCTGCTATTCACATTGTTGATTTTATTGATGCCTATTATGCTTATCATGATGTTGTCAATCAGTGAAATGAAGTGGTCTTGGACTCAGGGGGAGCATTTGTGTACTTGTTTTTCTTCTTGTTCATGCTTGGAATATTTTCTAATTGTAATAATTTGTGTCTAAGAATATTGTGCATAGACTCAGGGGGAGTCTGCAGCAGCCCTTTGGTATTATTGTCAAAGGGGGAGAAGATTTACAGGAAAATTGCACGTGTTGCCAACAATTCCAAAGGGGGAGATTGTTGAGCAAAGTGCAGCAAATAGTATTGTCATTGTTGTCAACACAGTCAGACAGATTTATTGATGCAATGGACAAGAGTTTATTGAACAGCAAGGTGCAGCCAAAGTACAATGGATAGGAGTTCAGTGTTGAGCAAGGTGCTGCAGGAGGGTTGTCATTGTTGTCAATACAGTCAGTTAGATCTAATGATGCAATGGACAGGCAGTTCAGAAGTCACTCAGATGCAGAGGATAAAGTTCAGAAGTTAGTCAGATCATGAGTCCTTAAATGATAGATGCACAGAAACAGAAAACATAATTCAGAATGAGAAGAAGTCTTCAGAACCTGAGATGTCAAGAAGCGGAAAGGTTTTTTGTGAAAACCAAGGCAGTCAGAATAAAAAGTTTTATTTAAAACCATGGATAACAGATTTGAAATGGGTTTTTCTTAAAACCTAAGTTGGCTCTTCGTTTCGTTGAAAAAGATGCCCCGGTGATAAAGATATTTAGTTTAAATTTTAAAGGTTTTTTGTGAAAACCAAGGCAGTCAAAATAAAAAGTTTTATTTAAAACCATGGATAACAGATTTGAAATGGGTTTTTATTAAAACCCAAGTTGGCTCTTCGTTTCGTTGAAAAAGATGCCCCGGTGATGAAGATATTTAATTTTAAATATTTAGTTTAAATTTTATTTTATTTAAAATTTAAATTATAATATTAAATTAAATTAAAAGGGCCGACATGTTACTATTTCGCGGCAATAAGCTACAGGAAAGTGACGAAGGTGGAAGAAGTGTTTGAGGCCGACAAAGTTAAATTTGGGCCGACGGATTTTAGGGTTTGGCAGCTGACAAATTCTAGGGTTTCTCAACCGACATTCTTTTAGGGTTTGTTCCTAAAAATTCTTCTATAAAAGCAAGGGTACTTCGAGTTTGAAGTGTGGAGTGTGAAGATAAAGTGCGAATGCAAGCATAGTGTTTGTGAGAGTGAAGTTCGTGTTGAGCAGAGAGCAGAATGTGAAACGACACAGAGTGTGCGAAGTGAGTGCGCAGAGAAAGCAGAGTGTGCAGAGAAGCGCGAAGGGCAAAGTTGATTGCAAAGTCTAGTTGTAGCAGTGCAGCAAACTGTGTGAAGTGATTGTGCAAGAGAGAGCAGAGTGCACAGAGATTCCAAAGGTGATGTAGACCAGTTAGAGTCTTGCAATAACAAAGGTATATGTCAAACATTTTTTATTCAATATTGAAGTCCAGTTGGTGCTGGCAAATGAAGGGGTTGGTGCCTCTTTCCAGTTGGTGCTGGTAAACAATTTGTCCAGATTGGTGCTGGCAAATTAAGGGGTTGGTGCCTCTTTCCAGTAGGTGCTGGTAAAATAGGAGTTGGTGCTCCATTCTGTTGAAGCAGATAAAGTTAAGGGGTTGGTGCTCCTTCCAGTTGGTGCTGGTAAAGGATTATGTAAAGTTGTAGCTTTGCATTGAATGGATTTGGATGGTAGTCCAAGCGGTCTTTTTGAGGAGTAGCCACATTGGTGAACCTCGTTAAAATGTTGTGTTATGTGTGATGCTTTCTTGATGCATTTAGTATCTCTTTTATCTGCTTTAAACTGCTGCTGGTTTTAAAATCATATGTTTTAGAAATTTTAAAAAACACACTGATTCACCCCCCCTCTCAGTGTCATTGTGATTACAACAGAGGGATCTATATAGCCCCTTGGCCTTCCAACCCAATGGTTGTCTAGGAGCCGACTAGCCTCTCCATACAACTTGGGAATGGCCTATTGGGTCGTCTGGGGTTGGATGACATCACCAGATGGTTGGGGAAGGGCCCTAACAGCCTCCTACCTTGGCCAGGTTGTCCCGAACAGCCTAGGAAACCATTCTTCTGCTCCAAACCTCTTGGAGGGCCTTACAGCCCACCCCAACAACTTGAGGTTTCATGCACACACATTGGACTCGGCCTACCCAAATGGCTTGGGGAAATGGTCAATTTTGACAAACAATGGTAAGCTCTATTTGTCGCAGTGCAACCATTTAAACACTTTTAAATTTTTCAACTTTTTGACTTGTTTGTCTTCTTCATCGACCTAGGCTCCAACTAAGTCTCATTGCTAGTGCCCTTATTTGTCTACTTGTTTGCCAGTTGTTCGGTCCTCTTTGTACTTCTTCAACAGAGATGCTCTTGAGCAAACTTTCAATGTGTTCATGCTTTGTCTACTCCACTACATCATCTAGGGACTCGATTCGTTATCTAGCAATTCAAATCTAACAGCTTGACCTAGCTATATGGTGGATGGGCAACTCTGTTATCTCGCGGCACAACCCAACTATTTGGTGGATGGGTTGTTACTTGCTCGTTGACTAACCTCCATGTCGCCATCCTTGGCACTTCATGATTGTAGTAATAACGCAATAACTATCCACGACAGTTATTTTCACTAACCTCAATTATTCACCCTTCGCCTTCTTAAACTTGAGCTTGAACTTGCACTACTCTATTCTTCAATGCTCAAACTTGTCAAGGTTGTGTTGCTACTCTCTTTCGATGACCTATGCATTCCAATATTTGACGATTGTCCCCATGCAAGGAGTTATTTGGCAGCTCCCTTGCTAACGTATTGTTCTCATCAATCAAACTTAGTTGGCAAACTATTCGCTGAAATGTTGCTTGCCAAATTGCTTGTTTAACTCCTACGACAAATTTTCTTCTCTCTAATTTTTTGTCTTCCCTCTAACGAAACCCTAGCTCATACCCTCTGTCATTCAACGACTCTAGGCCAGACAACTTGTGTCCCATCTCAAACAGTCTAGGTGCAGATGGCCTAAATACTAACAATTGGGTCCTAGTTCAAGACGACTCAAGTCTAGATGGCCAAACAACCCTAGCAGACAATCAAACACCGAACCTCCCCTCTTAATCATCTACATCACTCACTTTGTCGGTGAATTTCTCCTCCTAATGCTTGCATGCGTCTTTCTTCCATATTTGGATCGAGTTGCATGGTTACCGCATCATCCACCATAGTCTCTTCATCAAGCACCAACACAAATCCACCAAGTTGCATAGTTTCAACAACTTGCACAATTCCATAGAGTTGAACAATTTAAACCATCTACATAATATCAATTGGTGCAATCTCAACCTCCTGCACAATCTCAACCACTTGTGCAAACTCCTCTTCCTACGCATCCTTAACTATCTATGCAATGTATGCCTCCTAGTTTGTAATGAAGTTCATCTCCTCAATTGGAAACAAGTTCATTAAGTTAACCTCCTATGCTTCTTGGATAAGATCTTGACTCTTCATCGACTCTCCATATCCTCTACACATTATTGGTTCATCTCGACTTGCAATACTTCAACATTCAAGTGGTAAGTGCCCCCACAATTGCCATCACCAACATTGCACAATTGGTCTACCCTTAGTATCATAATTAATTTGGCTTCCAATTCTATGGTGATTGCCATGGATCACACCACCATTGGCATCCCTCCTTGATAGTCACCCTCTGTGTTGCACATTTTTGCAATGATGATTTCACGTCTCTACATACATTCTCCACATCATGCTCATCGTTGAAGTCATCGCCTTTCTATTCATAGTCACTCTAATTACTGACTTCTCGACCCCACACTTGGATGATGCATTGAGATCATCCTCCCAACTACTCTAGTTCTCAAAATTGTCACTCTCACTAACAAAGTCACTCTTAACATCAGTCACTTCATCTCCAGGGTCGTTGTCGTCCTCATTAACATGACCCCAACATTTCAATGACGTCTTTGCATCACTTTCCAAATTCAAGGCCTACTCAAAGGCATCCTGATATGACATTAGAGGGACCACCCTAATCTTCTTCCAATACGTTTAGAGTCCCTCCATGAACCACCTTTTATTCAATGCATCTAATGGATCCTCCTCCAAACAGTTAAACAACCCACTCAACCTTTGGTTGTAAGATCGAACAGACACTTTCTCATCTTATCCATTATATAAAGTTTAGCAATGACCTCATCATCATTGTGGGATAACCAAATTCCCTTAACAAATGCTTTGTGCAACTCTTCCCAAGTTTGGTACTCACCCTCTAGCAATCTCATGTACCAGTCCATTGTGATTCCACGAAATGTCACAAGGAATAACCTCCTCCAATTTGCTTCATTCTTCTACCCATTGGCCTTCCACATGCGTGATTGGAATCTCTAGTTCATCACCATGAAATAAGGGACACTTATGCGATATGCCAAAATTGGTCCTCGTGACAAGTTGATTCAACATTGGCAGTGATTGTTTACGTGTCTCACCCTTTGCATGCACATTATTAGACTCATCCCACCGCAATTGCTCTCGTGTCAGACTCTCGTCCCGCACACCATGAAATGTGCCAACATACAGTTGCTCCGATGTTGAACTCTCATTTTGCTCACCATAAAGCAAACCAACCTGCAGTTGCTCTAATGTTGGCCCCCCGTCTCATGCCCAGTCAATCATACCATCTTCCATTTCCTCTTATGTCGAAATTTTGTCCCCCTTAACATTGGACACACCAACTTGCAATTGCTCTAATGCCACACATTTGTCTTACATACTATTCACTGCTTCACTTGCTCCAACCATTCCTAGCCTTTCTTGTCAAACTACATTTTCTCCTTCAACAAATTTGTAGTCAGCTTTTTCACACCTTAATTCATCAGCACCAACTTCCATATTTGCATGCACTTTATCTGCATGAACTTGTTCGTCTACATGCACGTCTTTGCTTGCACAAACTCATTTGTCTGTATGCATGTATCACTTCCACATTTATTATCATGCACTTGTCCCTCTACACATACTTGCACAAACTTCTTTGTCAGCACTCACGTCTCCATGAACATCTTCACTTGTGCAAACACTTACACGTCACCTTCTTGCAAGTCTCTCTCATGCACGAACACTTGCATGTCTCCCTCATGCACGAACACTTGAATGTCTCCCTCATGCGCAAAAGCTCACGTGCATGTCTCCTTCGAGTGCATCCACTTCCACGTCTCCTTTGCACGTCAGTCCTTTGTCCACGTCAACAAACAAGTTTGTGTCTTCTATTGCAACCTCCAATCTTCTCTCATCCACGGCAAACTATGTCATTTGTCGGCTACAATGCAATCATCCCACTGATGTCGTTGCATACCTTCTTAAGTGTCACAACTCCATGTCACCAACTTTGAACAGGCATCAACGCCAAAATGTAGAAATGAAATACAACACACTGCAATACAATTCCATTACCACTTATATAACAAAATACACATGGGAATAAGTTACAGATACAAACGGATACACTACGCACAAAACATATATCTTGCACAACTATTTGCAACACATCATACTTCAACAAACAAGCACTCTTCGACCAACAACAACAAGCACTCCCCTCTCTTGCATCTCTCACATAAATGCATACTTATAGATATAATGGGATAGTAGGATGTTGGTAACTACCCAACTACCTCTGAACTACTTTGTTGATATAAAACATTAAAAATACCCCATTACTTTACATTATTACAAACACTTTTCCACATACGCATTATTACAAACACTTTCCACGTGTGAATTATTGCAAATACTTTGCAAAGTACATACACAACACTACAAGACATTTTACTACAAACACTTTGTCTGCCCACATTTGCATATATACGTTCCTATGTTCAAATATATATTCAGGTAGATGTGTCAAATCGTCTGCCTATAGTTGGCACTAGGTTGAATATGGTGCCAAGTTGCTAATTGAAAATACCAATGGGCACAAGGAGCAAAGACTTACTCTTGCTCTAGAATTTGCTAAGTATTGGTGCCATTGTTGATGAAGACTCAAGTGAAACCCAATCTACTCCGATCACATTGGGCACAAGATAGATGATCACAGAAAGTGGATTAGTCTTATTTACAAAATCTAGCTATAGGGAAATGGTGGTTTAATTCGTTTTTAAGCAGTCAAACGATCAAGATTGTTTACAATTTCTCCTCAACTTCTTTTGTTTCCCATGGATGAAAAAGGACACACATTTTCCTCCACTTTGCCATTAATTATTTATGTTTCCCTTTGGGTCTCCATTGCTAGCAAAGAAAATCGTGATCGCTTAAGTTAAAGTATATGGCGTATTAAGTTGTGGCTTTGTGTGGGGCAGCATTGAAGCTCGAGTATAAATTCAAGTTTGTGTAGTCAAGCCTAAGTATAATATTATTTAATATTACCACTTGATGTTACAACCTTGAACACTTACATTATAAGTAAGCATGTATATTGACATAGTGGAATGTACATTTTATAATTTATATAATATCCTAGCTTAGATATCTACAATACATATATCTATTAAGCACCTGGAGATACCAAATCCAAGGAACCTACCTCAAGCTTTCTCAAAGCTAAACATATAAGATAGGTGCTTTGAGTTTGAATTCTCTTGATGTTTAATAGATATAAGTATTGTAAATATCTAAGCTAGTAGCATTGATGGCCACAACTATTTTTGTGTTTGATTAGATATATATTGCATTATACAAATGATTAAGTAAGGGAATTTATTTTCATAGTAGGCGATGTTTTTCTCTTATGGTCTACAATTCAAACCCCTTTATAAATTTTGAAGAGGGTACAAAGCTCCTTCCGACATTTGATTATATTTTAGGTATGATAGAGGGTGATGATTAACAAGATGATGAAAATGATTAAAAACACTGATTTATTACTTTGATGTAATTCAAAAAGGATTCTTTTGAATGTCCAATCTTTGAAGTCCCCCTTTGGCCCCCTTGCTTAATTCAATCCCAAGTCATTTTCAACTTGAGATGAGAAAGGTAGGTTTATTCTTAATCCATCTAGGAACTCTAAAAAAAACTTATAATTTTTTTATTTAAATTAACAACTTTCTCCTGAATTTGGGTTATTTATGCCTCCCCAAAAAAATTAGTTGTGCAACCTAGATAATCTCCAACAAGTGGATTTTCTTATAATTGATACACATTATCTTCTATGGATATCACATATCATCCTGCTTATTTGGAAATGTCCTTTCAACCTTATTTTTTGAAAGGATTATTTCTTTTTGATTGGTTATATGAAATTGAAACAACCCCACTCGTATTAAATCATCATCATATTACAACATTTTGGCAATTAAGCAAGTATCATTGGCAAAATTCAAACCTGAGTCTCCTCTTTGAGAGTTGAGGTATTTAACAAGTTGATGTCATGCGACTTGATTAAAACTATTACGGTGCATTCATGATATTTGAACCTTAGTTTAGGGCACACCCAACCAATTGCCCTAAGCCCCATGGGATTTCAAAAAGGATTTTTTTTTTAATTGGTTATATGGGACTAAGACGGGCCCCGCCTATATTACATCATGACATTATAGTGGTATTATAACAGCTTGGCTATTATGCATGCTTGGCAAGATTCGAACCTGGGTCTCCTCCTTGAAAGTTGAGGAATTTAACCAATTAAGCTAATGCCATTTTATTTTCAAAAAGGATTATTGCTACTTTAGTTATGATGTATATTTCAATTTTTTTTTAATTTTTTTTAATATTCTTTTAAAACTAAGGTTTCGAAGTAATTAGCATAAATATTTCAAAATCTTGAAAATTTATTTAAATTTCATCCATAAGTTATTGAGAGAAATTCTAATTTTCAATGAATTTGTTCTCTTAGCATTATACTCAAGAATGAGTAATCCTATAGAATTATGAATTAAACATAATAGGTAACTAATAGAATTTTTCTAATTTTTTTTTGTCAAAACTATATATGTTGATTGAATGAAGCAATGTAAGTTATTCAAGTTGTTCAACTAATAGTATGATCTAATTCATGTATTGATAATTATTACTTCACATAAGTTTAGCTTAACACATGTAAGATCTCAAATAGCACTATTTAAATTGTAGAAAAAAGCATAAAAATTTTAAACCGAGAATCTAAATTGTTTAATTCTCACTCTCACTATGTGCTATACTCTCAGCTTTAGACTATATTGAAGGCTCCTTCAATTTGGCCTTCAAATTATTTTTAGAAGCTATTTAAAATGGATATTTCAAAGTTTTGAAAATTTATTATTCATCTAAGTTATCATTAATTAAGATTGTTTAATCCTTGTTTCTTGCTATGTGTTTTACTTGTCGCTCTAAATTGTTTAATCCTTTCTCCTCGCTATATGTTATTTTTTAGACATAGGGGAGTTGGTTACATCCACATTATTTTTAGTAACTGCCAAAAACAAGGTTCAAACCACAGGGGCTGCCCCCAACAAGCCTATACCACCTCGTTATTTTATAACCCGGCGTGAAGAGGACAACTGGTCGCTCGGATTCATACCTTCATCGTCGTCTGGCACGCACTCAGAGGATTCGGAGCAAACTAGTACCTTTGCAAACAAACATGCTCCCAAGGTTTGAACCTAGGTCTCTCCTCGGTAAGTGCCTGGGCAGACAGACAATTACCAATCCACCTAGCCCTTGGGGGCAAAAAATGTTAGGGTAAAGCACAGGTTTTTATGAGGGGTCTTGCTCCCCTGGTACTGAGTGGGGTTTGAACCTTTGGACCTCCCAAAGAGAGGCCAAAGCCCTTACCACTGCAGTAAGCTTGCAGCTAAATTGGATGCTCCAACAATTCCACAAAGGTTGAATTCATCTATAATTAGCATGAATATTTAAATTTTGATTGATTTATTAAGAATGATAAACATGTTAAATCCAATCACCTCAATTGTTTCATCCTTGCTCTTCATTAGGTGTTGTACTCTCCACTCTAGTCTATATTGGAGGCTCCAACAATTCCACAAAGGTTAAGTTCATCTATAATTGGCATGAATAATTTGAATTTTTTGAAATTTATTACAAAATAGATAAACACATCAACTTTAATCAATCACCTAGTTATTAAATCTTTGCTCCTAGCTACGTGTTGTAGAATCTACTCTAGTTTGTATCGGAGGTTTCAATAATTTAAAAAATTTTGAATTCATCCCTAGTTAGCATGACTATTTAAAATTTTTGATAGTTTATCTTTTTCTAAAGTTCATAAAAACATTAAATTTTTAATTAAATAAATTGCTTAATCTTTGCTCCTTCTCATGTGTTGTACTCAAGGTTGAATCCATCCCTAATTCATATGAATATTTTCAATTTTTTTAAATTTATTAAAATGTAGATAAAAGCATTAAACTTTAAATCCAATCATCCAAATTATTTTATACTCTCCTCAATGTGTGTTACCCTCTCCACTTTAGTCTATAATGAAGGCATCAACCAATTCCACCCAAGGTTGAATTCATCCCTAATTAGCATGAATATTTCAAACATTTGGAAACTTCTTAAAAAAGTAAATAAAAGCATTAAAATTTTAATCCAAACATCTAAATTGTTTAGTCTCATTTGGAAACTTCTTAAAAAAGTAAATAAAAGCATTAAAATTTTAATCCAAACATCTAAATTGTTTAGTCTTCTTTCCTTCCCATGCATTCTCTTTACTCTACTTTGTTTTATGAAGGTTGAATTCATCCATAAATAGCATGAAAATTTCAAATTTAAAAAAGTTCTGCAAATTCATCCCAATCGTTTTGAGAGAAAAATTACATAGATATGCATCTCACATTTTTTTTGTTTTCATTGATGCCATTCTCTTAACATTTTGCTCAAAAATAAATATATTTATACAAATTTTTAACTCAAAAAAAATTTGATAACTAACATATTTTTTTAACTTCAACTAATATTTTCTAAGACATTTTAATGAAATTTAATGGGTTTGTGAAGAATATATCCAAAAATATACTAAGATTTACAGACTCAAATTTTGACAATTATTTCTCTTTAAATAAATCTTCTAAGTTTTTAGGTAATATATAGAAAACCTGATAATACAATAATCCAAGATAAGTTGATAGATAGATCAGATATGAACAGAATTAAAATAATATAAATAATCTATCAACATCTATGGATTGAATGTTACTTAGAAGTAGATTTCAATATTGATTTCTTTACTTGTTATTAAAATATATTAGAATAAAAAATTGTATATCTTAACTAAAGCACGGCATAGTGTTCAAAAGGTTATCAGTAGAAAAATGCTTGGTGAATGAATTATATGAAAATATTAATAATATCTTGGCTATTCAAAATTTAAACTTTTGAACAACACGGGAGTACTAAAAGCATGTCAACTATAAGTTTATGGTCGCGATGCATGGACACAACTGTTACAACCCACCTCCTCCTCTCTGCTCTCAGCGTAATAAGATATAGATAATATATTTTCTTGAAACTTAATGCCAAACTTCATAGCCCTTTTCTTGGGTGGCAATTTTTTCTGATTCTTGTCCTCCTCAAATTCAAACACAAACGCAGTTGATTAAGGCACAAGATAGATGATTATTTGCTTGAGGTTATGTCATCGCAGCAATAGGAGGACACGTGGATTCTCCATAGAACAGACTAGATTACTCTTGCAATACATGGCTTGAGTTATCCAAAGTATCAAGCATTGAAATTAATCAGCTCCATCGGAAAGGAATTAAGAATACAACTTCGGATCATAAAGGAAATGTTAGAAGATGTTTAAAATATAATATTGGACTATTATACATTTGTCTTGATGGATTTCAACATTCCCCATGCAAGAAGGTGAAAAGTCCTATCACTTGGTATTCCATCTTTCATTTACTCTCTCAAATTGGTTTTATATTGTCCTCGTTGTATTTGCATGTGATTTTAATGCTGCTACTAAAATTCAGGTGATGATTTGTTTTGTATCTTTTTCCCTACATTTTTTTCAACATCAAGATTCATTAAATTGTATTAGGCACAACTAGAACATCGTATTTAATCATACTAATCAATTACAAACATAACACCCATCAGAACCCACATTTAAATTACCATATCTCAAAGGCCAGTTCCTTATGCAAACTTCACAAGTCTTTCTGTCACATATATCCTCCAACTGAGATTCCCTTGGGTTCCAGAGTACACTTTATAACTTCCATCAAAATATAGAGTTCCTTTGCAAGAGAGAAACAAATATCCTTCCCAATCATTAGAATGATAACATTGTGATTTTAAGGAGCAGTTAATTTATGCAGCTGCTTTGGCGCTTCAGCCTTATGATGCTCCTCTTATGTTCATGGTTTAGGTTCCTAATATGATGGGTAGATTCAAAAGTTTAGTTTTAGACGAGTGTTGAGAAATACTTATAAATTGATTCCATTGATCTTTCATTTTTTTACAAAAGCATGACCATCACTAGTACACAACAAAAATATCACATAAAAGCAAACTAGGAAAGTTTTGTGTGTACCTTAAAGATTGGACAACAGTGTTGGGAAAAAATGTCATTTCAAGAACAGATAACTTTGGAAGATGTTCTATTGCCTTGACAAGCGCTGACACTGCTGTATGTATTCTTTCTTGACACAAATTCTCAGACCGAAAGAGACCAAGACCTTCAACAGAACCCCCAAGCATCCAAATTTCCAGCTGCGGACATGTTGTAGCCTGTAGTTCATATTCAACAAATTTAATCATGCATTCTTATAAATAATAGACAATGAATCCAGTACCATTATGCACACATTCCAAAAAGAGGATTGTAGATCACTTACCACAGCTACCAATTCAAAAAGGCCAAGAAAGGCACAGTTATTTAGAGCAAGAATATGCAATCCAGCACCAGCACTCATTTTTAACCAATGTGAAGTTGCACACACATTGGTTTCTTTGCAATTCCCTTCTTCGGCTTCAACTAGAGGTGTATCCCTTGGAATATCCAAGCGATCGAGGTGACTAAATAGAATGCATTCTAGACGTGACCCATTCACAGCTGCTGCAGAAAGTAAATTACCAGCAGCTGTGGGTCCCACTCCGAAGCACCTCTGCAGGCTAACAGTTCGAGGACCTGTTCTTACAGAAACTGCCAATGCATCTGCCACACATGATGTTCTGTGATAGATATCACCAAGATCAATCTTATTACACATTAAAGAAAGATATACGATGCTATAAAAAATCATTCATTCAATGTAAATGGACTTCTGTCTAATCTAGCAAAAACAAATAACCAAAGTCATTGCATTATGCACAAAGGAAAATCATATAACTTTGCACACCAGACTTGATAAAGGTCAGCAATTGAAATGTTAGAAGATCCAGTACAGCAAACCCAAGATGTTTTAGTGAGTTTGAAACGCTGACAACAAAAAAATTTGACACTAACATCTCACACAGGAAGATTGACCTCCAAAAGTGCAATCATCGAAAATAGAGGAATAACAAACAAAACCAGAAGATGTAATCTGGCCCTCACTCTCATAAAGTACAATTTGATGCTGACCAATATTACCTCAACAGGAAGCAAACTGGACACACATACTGGTACTTTCTCTCTTAAAAAATCTTTAAACATCCTAATGCAAAAAATAGTGGAGTTTGCAAATTTCAATGGAGATGACACAAAAGAGTTGACTTTCTAAATTGAGAGTTTACAAGTAGCACTATAGCTACATTTTGGAGGGAGAAGATAATAGATATGAATGTCAAGTTTAGAAAATAATCCCTTCTAAAATGATTTCCATGGTCCAAAATTTCACCCAGAACTGAACTCCTCCCCATATCCACTAGTATGCACTTTAGAATCTTTAGAATCTTATCATTTACGTACAACTCATTTCTATTGATGTCAGTACCTGGAAAACAGAAGGCATATAAAACTATAAGACCGTAGGAAAGCATATAAAACTATACGACCGTCACTAGAGGAAGAATCTATGGGTGAGAAATATTGCTTCACTATCAAATCAATAAGGGCCACCATACAAATAATTTGTCTTTTAATAATTATTGTCATGTTTATTTGCTAATACTACTACCGTTGCCAGGAGAACTTAGCACACTTGTGTCTTTCCAAACTTCAGAGATCTTGAATCACAATACAACCACCTACCTCTTTCATGGAAGAAAATTCAAGGACTGAAAACAAAAGTGAATAAGTTCGAATTTTGGCTCCAATTGTCAAACTTATCTTAATGAATGCAACCCATCAAACTATAGAACTATAAGCTGGAATGCTTTTAAAGATTAAAAAAGCCAAAAGAAATTGAAAAAGCACAAAAGCAGAAAGAGGAAACGTTTCAAATATTCTTGATGAAGTCTCCTGATCTTATCTGGTGTTCAGTATTTTATGGAACTTAGATGGTTGTTAACTTATTTATAGCTGCATCCCTGAGAAGCCTAACCCATTTGGTAAATCCAAAGCAGTCCAAGAACCACTATTTAAACCGTTACTAACAAACATCATCTAATAACAACTGTTCAGCTGCAATAAAATGAACCTTTCAAGATGAAAAGCATGTTTCATGAGGATAATTATGAAAATAATTAAGATTTTCATGTCAATAATGGCATTTGTCATGCCACTTCATGTATTAGGTTTGAGGTCATCACCCAGTGTTAACTTTGGAATTACCATTAGTGATCCTTGAGATCGTCACCCTTCGTTAGTTCTGGTATTATCAAAAATGATAGTGTGATGGCTTTTCATAATTATAAACACATGACTAATACAAATCAGAATGTTCTCATTTATTTTCATTGCTTGATCCTTTGCTTTTCTTTGTGTGCAGAAAAATATCAATTGGTATCAAAGTCTGTGATTAGGCCTGTGGTTGGGTGTTGCCTTTCAGGACTCTCTAAAATGGAAGCTACCAATAGATGTGTAGGTAGCATCTTGTTTCCAAGTGTAAATTTGAACTCTCCAAAGGGAGCGAAAAAGTTGCAGAAAATTTCCAATGTTCCAATGCAAAGTCATGGTGACCGGTTTATGGTCGAGCCACTTCAAGAAGATGGAGCATGGTCACCATTGATATACAGGGTATTTATGTACTCAAATCCTCTATTCTCAATAGTATGTGACAACACTTGCACTATGGCTTACGAAGAGTGTGCCCAAGCAACCAAGAACATGCTTATTTAAGATTAAAGCAAGTTGTTGGAAGCATGGCAACCATTAGTTTATCATTTGGAGCACACTGGTGAAACAAAAAGGTGTATTTTACACTTGGGAATTGGAATTACACTCTCACTATCAAGAAAGGGGCAACCATCTTCATCAATGTGTGCCTAAAGAAAGTACAAAATCATTTCTCCATCAACCATGAAGAAGTTGTATACATGAAAGCTCCATGTATACCATCTCCAAAGAGAGGTAAGCATTCCAAAGGAGAAAAATCACTCCACTCGAGGAAGTATATACATATAAGCTCTACCACTTGCTCTCTAATATGAGAGTAAATATTTGACAACAATGGCAGCCATCATATTCTCATATAAAGTTGGGCATCCATGAGGCAAATGTAGTTTCCAAAAAGGAAATTTACTGCCATAGATACCACAAAGTAGCATGATATACATGGCAAATCCAGTTTTCATATTGAGCACACTCCATCTGGAAGGAAAGGCAATATTTGCATCAAGGAAACATTGTGCAAGCATAGCAAGCCAATGGCTATTGATTTGCAAGCAATAGGCACATTGAGATAGGATTGAGTAAAGCAAGAAACAGCTCAATCCAAAAAAAGTATAAGAGAATGGTTGCATTTTCTTTAATTTATGCTTTCGACAATTTTAATCTTTCCCTATATTTGCAAGGATATGATAGAGTAAATGCAGCCCTTGTGCAATACTCCATGGAGGATAGTGAAGGAGTATATATGACTCCTGCATCAAAGCAAGCACTTGACGTTCAAGTAAGAAAGCAAATGTAACCACTCGAAAGTCTAAGCATCCACTTGAAACTCAAGCAAGTGAAAGCACTTGGAAAACCAAGCAAGCTAGAGAAGCACAGGTATGCAAAGTCAAGGCAAGGATTCTAACATTCTAAAAAAGAAGAGGAAAACATTGGAAACCTCTGTACGACAAAGATAACTTCAGCTATTAGTAATTCATGAAGCTTGAGTTATTCACACCTGAGAGGTATGCAAGCAAAATGAAGGAAAATCTGATTTCCAAATTCATTCACCATCATAGGACAGCCAGCAGTGTATTAAAAAATTAGAAAGGAAAACACTTGATTCTCATAGCATCAAAGGACCATGTCATGAGTTGGAAAGTCATTACATACCTCAAGGGATGAAGAACTAGTCTAGTGAGGAAAGTACCAAGCTTCTTAGAAAGAAAATGAAAGTAACCAACAATTTGCAAAAACAGGCATAGAATGGTCCAAGATGGAAGAAGATTGACTATGTTTATTTATGTGTGCAAACTATGAAGTCCATACAAACTAAGCACATAGAATGATGGAATTGACTTCATGCACTAAAAAATACTAGTAAATGGAACACTTTTGATAGCTTCAACAACTTGAAGGATAGGAATATGGGACAGATCTGGACAGCTTTTGTTAATGAACAAAAGCAGCAAGTTGAGGTGAACCTATTTACAAAAGCCTACCCAAAGTGCAACCAAATATTGGTGGTAAAATCATAGTGAGGACCGAGTTAGGATTCCATGGGCTTGGATGATAAACTTGGAAAGCATTCAAGGCACACTCATATGGTTGTGTCTTTCTTTTCATTCCACATCACATCTTCCATTGAGAAGTAGGAATTGAGGATGCTTGCCAAAGCACACCATGGTCATGATATGACATGAGAAGCAGTTGCATGTTAAGGCAAGAAGACTTCATTTTAGGCACAGAAATTTTAGTTTGAATTAGCTGACTAAATACCACTTCTAAAGTGAGGTAAGGACTTAAAGGCAAACAAAGGCAAAACTGTAACTCCCATATATATATAAGAACTTTTGCACAATCAAAAGCCTTTAAATTGAGGTGTGATCAAGAAGGATTTGTGCATGTTCAAGTCATGTCAGACCTTCAAAAGCCTGATGACTCAAATGACATAATTCACTAAGCTCGTTAGGAAGAAGCCATAGGAGCCACCTAGTCAAAAGGTATGGCAAAACAGGGACAACAATGGAGAATTATAACTCCACCATATGATATTGAATCAGTCTTGAACTTCAAAGGAGCATTTCTCACATTCCAATATAGATATAGTAAGAGTTTCAAGTCAAAATTCCACTGTTTGGCATGTCAAACACACTGTAGAACAATTCAGAACTGAATATGGCGTTTTGCTCATAATTCAACCACATGAAGTCTAAATTGTATGATTCTTTTTCTAAAAAGAAGACAACTCAAAGAACTATCATACATGTGAGGCCAGTGCAAAATTTAATTATTTGAGCCATCAAAATACGAAAACTCAGTCCGTTGGAAAGTCACAATTTCTCATTCCTAAACTCAAAATGAGCCAAAAATTTTATCATAAATCCTTGGTATTGTAATCCATTTGCCCGCCTAAACTCAGTCCAAAATTCATCAAAAACATCACAAACCAGTCCATCTTTGAACTTGGCAATTTAGAAGCATGTAAAAGGTGTCCAAACATGAAAATGTATTAATATGGGATTGAGTTGACAATTTAAAATGAAAAACGAATCCACGGTATTGTAGAACAATAGGAATGGGAAGCAGTGATATCAGCATAACCCAACTTCAATGCCCATGTTGTGATGGACACTGCAACGATGATGTGGCCTGTGATAATACAGTTTGTTGTAAATACCATGATAATGCAGCCATGATGTAATATAGGTGGAACCCATTTCAACCTCATATAAACAAATTTAAAACATTAGTTACTTCCAGATTTAAAAGAAAAACCATTATGGATGAGTTGGTGCGCAAGGTGCGAGTATGGAATGCGTGGTTCGAACCTCCAAATTTGGGGTACCCGGGTATGGCAATATGTAGGTTGGGAGGCTGCAAGGATATTCATACATTAGAATGCATGTTATAAGTATCTATGCATTGTCAAAATATGCTCATGCCTTGTTGGTGCACCAGGTGCATTGTTGGTGCATCATGAGGTTATTGTATGCGTACCACAAACACCAGATACAGGTATGCATCCCCCGTGTGAGCCCAAAATCATGGGTATGTGCACCCAAACAACATTGGATGAAGCATTCTTGGCTAAAACTAGGAAGGGGAATGTTGAAATATGTGGTGTCAAGCTTCACTTCATTGTATTCATTTGTATAGCCCTATAGGGCTTTGTACAACTTGTATAGGTGGGTTTCTCGTAATATTTTAAAAGTAAAACTTAAGGTCAGTTCTTTTAACCTTGACCTAAAGTCACATATTATTTGGGTATTTATACCCCTTAAGACCAACAATTTTCTTATTGGTTGATTTGTTTATTCTTTTGTTAATGAGATTACTTTGGTGTCCATAACACCCTTCATATTGTATTGTGTTTAACTGTGATATATTCTTTCTTTTTGGGTAATGTGTTGATTTTGTTCATTTCTGGAAAGTATTGTTAAATTTGATAGGGAAGTGTCAATATTTTAAGGCAAACTTGATGGAAAAGCAATGAAGAAAGATTCCACTCATTCAAAAGCAAGAAAATCATGGAAAGAAGATTGTTAAAAGTGTTTAATTCACTTGCATTATATCTTAATCTAAAAAATGGCTATTGGAAGCCAAACCCCTTATATTTCTTTTGATTTTTGAAGAGCAAACAAAGCATACACTTTTAGCTTTGAGGAGTTCCATTCCCCAGGAAGTTTTTCCTCATAAAATTATCTACGTCAAGCTCTTTGTATGTGGATTTTATATTGCTCTCATGTTTTGCAATCCTTTTTAGCACTAGGTAGTAAATTTCATGCAAGAACTACAAGTTTCACTAGTGACAAAAGCCTAAATTTCCCAAGCGTCCAAGTGCACCTACTCTCAAAATTGTTTACCAATCTTCAAAAGGTTTGTTTAATAAAATCATTAGTGGAAAATTTCAAGATGTCACACTTAGCACAAAGATCACTAGGTTCAAAGGTTGTTGCATGTGTCGTCCTTCATGTTAGTAGGGATTGGCATGCCCCTCTTCCTTGTAATAGAACTCGCCATGGTAACAAAAGAATAAATAATATGACCCTTTGTCCATATTTTCCCTTTTTTCTTAAAAACGTAGTAAAAAATGGTAAGAGTTAAACAACAGGTTTGCAACAAGCAATAGAGCAAAAGCCAAGTTTCCAATTTCATTGGCAAACCTTAACATTTGCAAGAAATAAAGAACACCCCAAAGCAAAAACAAAGAGAAAAAGAAATCCAAAGGGGAACTGATTTAGGAAGGCATAAAGCAAATCTTACATATGCTGACAAGTGGGGTTAAACACATAAATAAGATTAAAAATGACGACAAAGATGTTATCATGGAATATTCAAGGTATAAATATGGCCCAAAAAAGTCATCAAGCAATTCACAGGTTATGTTTATCCTATCACATGGCATGAGCTCAAGTAGTCAAAAACATAGAATTTCAAGGCGAAGACCCAAGTTCAAATCTTGCCAACTAATATATGTATTAGTGCCAAATACCACTATGTGCCTTGTTGAAATATTATGGTAACATAGTCACTATATAATACAGATGAGGGGATTTGGAGAGCTTTGAAATAAGTGGTCATATGAAAAAATCCAAGCAGTATTGAGGGAGGTATGACCATGTGAAGACAATCGTCTGGAACAACGACAGCGTTAGGGGAAATTTTCCCAAAAAAACGTCTCATATTTCAGTAGTCATATCTTTGCGAAGGGTTATCTGATTCAAATGACTCTTGGACCAATTTGTGAGGAATTTGAAGAGATTTTAAAGAGTGGTCATATGAAGGAATCCGAGCAGAGCATTGAGGGAGATACGATCCTATCAAGTCAGCCATCCGAAACAACGGCAGTGAGGGAGATACGATCCTATGAAGTTAGCTAGGGTTCGGATGATGGGAGGAGCAATGGAGGGCTAGGACATCAACGAGGCGGGATATTTTGTTTGGGCGTAGAATTTTTCACTTGTCTCATTTATCCTTTCATTATCTTAGAACTTTGCATGCAGATTATTGTAGGTTTATTTTTAAATAGTATAATCACTACAGGATAATCCACGTGCTATAGGTGAGTTGGAGAGGGTAGGGCAATCCTCCAAGAGAGGTCCTTGGTTCGAATATCCACCCTACCAAATGCACGTCGGGTACCCAAAATCCAGTTGATTATGCTGGTGCGATCAGGGCCGGACACGACTCCCGGGTGATTTTGACGGTGTAGAACCCCCTGGTCGTGGTTTCTCAGACGAAGGTGGCCCCGCAAGGGGTTTTTCGCTAAATTCAAAAAAAAAATAATCACTACAATAATCGCTTTGCTTTTTTATTGGCTTTGCGGCGGGGTTGCACGCGGGTCTATGTGCTTCGAGGACCTGGCCCGGCTTCGAAAATCTAACTTTCTGCCACCTCGTACCTGGGCACGACTTTTAATCATAACTAAATTCTCTTGGGATACGCCCCGCCACCTTTGCATTAATCCCGCATGCCCTGAACGTTTTCCTAGGTTGTCGCTGGCACACCTCTCGAAGCACGTTTTAAATGCTTCTCGTTTTGCGCCTTATGATTTGGCGAAGCTGATCTTAACAAGGGACACTTCGCGGCAAACCTCCAACGATCCACCAGTTTTCACACTTCGGGCCCGAAGTTGTTTTACTCACGGGATTCGGGCTACCTTACTGCGTCATTGCCTGCTTCGCGGAAGATTAACCCCGAAGTGGGGATTGAGTTGCCTTTTGAGCGAAGCGCGTCTCTTTGTCTCTATCGCACTTATAGACGGGGAAATGGTTCGCTGAATTTCTTTTGAAAGTCACTTCGCTCGGTCTCCTTTTCGCGAAGTATTTCTCATGCCTTAGGCAATTGGAGGCTTCGGAGAGGTACTTGCATTTGCTTCTCCAGCGAAGCTTGCTGCTGAGCGAAGTTGTTTATATTTGCTTTCTCCTTTGGGATTTGAGCATTATGAGCCATCCCTTGGTATTGGTTGTCGGCGACACGCCGTATTCTGGTCTCAGTCTTCATTTTGATGTTGTTTTGGCCTTCGAGGAGCCTTTTCACGTTTCAACGCCAAGGTGCTTCGCAGCGAACCAACTTGCATCAGCTACTTCGCGCAAAAATTCCCGAAGGAGGTTCTACTAGACTTGGTGAAGCCGGAGCTCATTGCTATGGCGGTATGAAGCTGCGATCTTCTTCTGGCTGTCTATTTAACCTTTTGAAAGTCTTAAAACAAAGTATATACAAGCGCAAACAACAAGATATTATATACAAAGGTAAAAACTTTAAGGAATTTTTTAATAATTTTTTTTTTTTTTTTAACGATGGAAAGCCTTCAAATGAAGACCATTTACAGAAATTGGCAAAGTCTGGCCAGCTGTGTCCTTGAGGATAAAGGAGTTAGCTGAATTTACCTTCGCAATCTCGAATGGCCCATCCCAGAAAGCGTCTAGTTTATCATGATTGCCAGGCTTGGCCTTCCAAGAGTCCCACTTCCATACCAGATCTCCTACTCTGAATGTTCGGGCAGAGGACTTCTTCTTGAACCAACTTCGGGTGATTTGAGCATGTTTTGCGAAGTTCTGGTAGGCCTTATCACGATCTTCCTCCAATTGTAGCAATTGAGCTAGTCTATCCTCCATGGGACTGAATTCTTCTTCTTCGTTCAACAACCGTAACGCAGGAATTTCTATATGGGTTGGTAAGATAGCCTCCTTGCCGTATACCAGGGCGTAAGGCGAAGTTTTGATCGACTTCTTGACAGATATCCGATCAGCCCACAGGGCTCGATCTAGGAGAAGGTGCCAAGTCCTTCTGTTCTTCTCTATGAGCTTTCTCAGCATCCTTAACAGGGTTTTATTTGTTGATTCTGCCAATCCATTACCTTGTGGATAATAATTGGAGGTGACCTTGTGGTACATCCCATATTTGTAGGTGAATTCGTTGATCTTGGCACCTGTGAACCCAGGACCATTATCCGTTACTATTGCTTCCGGGATGTCGAACCGGGTAATCAAGCCTTCTAGGAATGTAATGACAGTTTCCTGGTCGGCGTGTTTTGTGGGCACTGCTTCGGCCCATCTAGTGAAATAGTCAGTTGCAGTCAAGATGAACTTATGTCCTGCAGAGGAGTTCGGCGAGATAACTCCTATGAAATCTAATCCCCACTGTTGGAAGGGTGCTTCTACCTGTATTGGTTGGAGGGGCATAGGAGCACTTTTGCCTCGGCCGGCGAACTTCTGACATTGTTCACATTTTCGGCAGACTGCAAAGGCGTCGGCGAAGAGCGTAGGCCAATAGTAACCCGCCTTAATTATTTTTAAAGTTGTTGTTCTTCCTGCGAAGTGGCCCCCTGAGAAACCTGAATGGAATTCACCTAGGACCCTTTTCTTATCATCTTCTTTTATGCATCTGAGAAGAACACCATCAATATTTCTGAAGAATAGGCCTTCGGGACGTAATATGTATCGGAGGGACCGCATCCTGAAGTGTCTTCGCTGCGAGGCATTCAAATGTGGAGGACATCTCCCAGTGTTGAAATATTCAACTATTTCACTGACCCAGTCTTTTTCATCTTCTTCTTGATTCGCGAAGCACTCTTCTGCTGCCAAGTCATCCCACTGACAAGCTGTTACTTCGGCTGCTACGCTCTTCGCAAGTTCCTGGCATAGCGCGCGACCGCGAACCAACTTTGTAGGTCTAATTTCAATGTCAAACTCCTGTATTTTGTTGACCCAACCAGCCCTTTTGCTGCCCAACTCTCCTTGGATAATGAAGTTGCGTACATCAGGATGAATGACGAATACTGTAACCCGACTTTGGGAGACGAAATGTTTGAATTTCCTTAGGGATTTCATAACAGCATGCACCTGTCTTTCTATGAAGTTGTACTTCTCCTCGTGGGGGTGTATTACCTGGCTTAGAAACGCAATGGGGCGCTCTTCGCCATCTTCTCCCTTTTGTGTCAGGACTGCGGCGTAACTCTCGGGTTCTCCTATAGCATATAGGATGAAATCCCTACTGTAGTCGGGGTTAGTCAGGACTGGTGCCTGAGCGATTCGGGCCTTGATTTCTTCAAATGCCCCCTTTCTTTCATCCGTCCAGGTGAATTCAGCGTCCTTCTTCAAGAGCTCAGACATCGGCTTAATGACTTGAGCGAAGTCTGGAACAAACTTCCTTACGAAATTAATCTGGCCGAAAAACGACTGCAGCCCTTTCTTATTCGCCGGGAGTGGGAGCTTTAAGAGAGCCTCAGCTCTGTCAGGATCTACGGCGAGGCCCTTCTCTGATATAACATGTCCCAGTAATTTTCCTTCATTTACTGCGAATATGGACTTCTTCGGGTTAATTGAGATGCCAAATTCTCGGCATTTTTCAAATATTTGCTGTAAGTGCAAAGGATGGTCTTCCCTTTTCCGGGAGAAGACGGTCATGTCATCCAAATAGATGACAATGACCTTATTCAATAGTTCGCCGAATGCTAAATCCATAGCCCTCTGGAAAGTGGCTCCTGCGTTTGAAAGGCCGAATGGCATTCGCTGATAAGCAAATGTTCCCCATTTAGTAGTGAATGTCGTTTTGTGTTGATCCTCATCCCTAACCCAAATCTGGTTATATCCTGAAAAACCATCAAGTAGGGAGAAACGTTGGGCCCCAGCTACTGAGTGCAAGATTTGATCAATCTGCGGGAGAGGGTAATGGTCTTTTAGCGAAGCCTGATTTAGATTGCGAAAGTCTACACATAGTCGAATGTCTCCATTTTTCTTCCTGACGGGGACTAGATTCGCTACCCAAGAGGAATGCTTTATGGGGTAAATTATCTTAGCCTCAAGCATCTTCAGGAGTTCAGCTTTCATCATGACTTCGATCTTTGGGTTAACAGGCCTTTGCTTCTGCCGGAAAGGTTTGACCCCTTCCTGCAACTCAATTGTATGTTGAACCAATTGTCGATCATATCCCTTCAGGTCTTGATAAGACCATGCTACTATGTCAGGATACCTTCTGCACAAAGATCGGATCTGTTCTAGCTCTGTTGAGGTGCAATCTGTCCCGACTTTTATCACTTTCCCAGATTCGAGCTCCAGATCCTGATATTGCTTAGCGTTGACTTTGATTCTGTGGGAAACCGCTCGATCATTTTGATCAAAAAGGCTTTCTAGAGTAATCAACCCTTTTGGAACATGGTTGTTTTTTAACTGGACCAGCCCTTCATATTCTTCATCTTCTGGGCTTCTTCCTTCAACAGTAGCTGCTTCTTGGACCAAGAAATTGATGATCTGTTCATCATTGTCGAAAATTTGCCAATGCATGTCTCTATCTGGCACAGAGGGCCTATAAATCATCCTCACGGCCTTGGGCTTGTGTACCATGTCGTCAGCTGGAGAATATCTAGCTGCGATGGAAGCCAAGACATCGGCGTGTCTATTCTTCTCTCGTGGGATGGACTGCAGATTGAGCGACTCGAACTGGTCAAACAAGTCCCATACTCTGTTACGGTATGCTTTAAGATAATGCTTTTTTGAGATGCACTTGTTGGTGACCTGATTACATACCAATTCCGAATCTCCGAAGACTTGGAGATGTTTTATGCCTAATTTCTCTGCTTTCTTTAGTCCTAGGCATAAGGCTTCATACTCTGCTGCGTTGTTGGTGCAGCTCCAAACCAACCGGTAGCAATATTCTCTTTGCTCGCCAGACGGTGATACTAAAAGTATTCCTGCCCCGACGCCATTTTTGCATCGGGCGCCATCAAAGAACAATCTCCATAATTCCCCCTGGGCACACATCTTATTCTCCAGCTTAGTGTGCTTCTCTGGTTCGGTGATAGTATAGCATCCTATTTCTGTTTCTATCATGGCATTGAAATCTGTCAGTGAAAACTCATCTTCAGAATTCAACTGCGCAAGGGATTATTCAACTAGGTCCACCCGCTCTATCCCCTCCGCTATTGCATGTATGAGATCACCACTTTCCTCCTCGGACATCTTCTGTACGAGGAATGTAGAAGGTTTCTCATTGTAGATTTTAACCTTCTTTCCCTTGAATGGAATTTCTAAATGTGAGTAGTCCATGGACAGGTATCCTCCTAACTTTGTTGTGAATTCCCTTGACAGGCACATACTAAAATATGGCTCCAGGTCAACGACTACCACCTCCTGTATTACCATAATTTGAGGCACTTTGTGCAGTCGAATAGGTATATCTTTAATTACGCCGACAGTCTTTACAGGAGTACCATCCAGTTGGAGTACGCCGTGGCTGCTTCGCGTGTACTCCATTCCTATTTCCTCGCAAACCGCCTTAGGCATGACTGTCGTTGCGGCCCCGGAATCAATCATACAATTGTGGACGATATACCCTTCCATTTGTAAGGACAGGTAGAACGGAGGAGGCCTGTTTTTCCCTGTAATGGACGTGGATAAGGTTTGCACTAGGGCAAGTGGTGCTAACTTTCTTGCCTTAGTTGTCTTCAAGGATTCCTGCAACAAGTCCACTTGTCCAGGTAGTTGTAATGCGTCGTACAGACTAATCTTGGCAGGTGTTTTCTTTAGCTCGTCTACGATGTTGTATATTAGGGAGTTGTGTATCTCGGGTTCTTTTTTAGCCTCATACTTCGTGCGATACTGCTCCGTGGCTTCGACTCTTTGTCGTTTGGTCAGCGAAGGGAGTTTAAGCTTTTCCCTAGCCTGTTCTTTGGTTTCCGCCTGAGGCGGGGTTGCGGAGGCCTGTTGGGCCTTCTCTTTTGCTAGCGCAGGATGAGAAACTTCGTCCGGGGCCTTGGAAGGTTGTTGTCCCTTCTCGCGGCGAGTATACACCTTTAGGGGGGCCATTTGAGCCGCATCTACCTCCATTGGTCTTTTTCCTTCCCTAGTAAGGACTGAAACTTGCTCTTCTTCATCAATTACTAGGTTCTGATCTATTTGCCTGATTATATTGACTTGACCACCAGGGCTACTACCCGACAGCGTTTGCACGTAATGTTGATGCAGCATGCAGGTATTTTCTTCATGTGGGTCGTTACACGTGGAGCACCAATGTATGTAGTCAGAAGTGCTTGGAACTTCGTCAATCACGGCATTTCTTGCCGATGACCTCCCTTGCTGTACCACTTGGTCTTTAGTGAGCGCTGGTGGGGGATAAGACCTCCTTGGCAGGAACTCCTGTTGTGCCTGCTTCTTTTTCATGATGGTCATGTCATTAGACAAGGTCTGTACCGTGGAGTTTAGGGATTGAACCTCCTGTAGTATTTTAGCCTGCATATCTTCAGCTTTGGGGGCAGGTGGCAATGGGGCCATCGTTGGTATTGGGGGTAGGGCAGGGTATTGGGGTGGTGCTGGTAACACGGGAAATGCCGAAGGGACAGTGGGCGGTGGTGCTGAAAATGTAGGAAAATGTATTTGTGGAGTAGTGACCTGAGACACAATGGGGTTCGGGTTCCATGATGAGATTGGATACGCAGGGGTTGCGGAGATTTGCGAAGCGACCGCACTTGTATACTGGGACTGAGGGAATTCTGGAAGTATGGGCATCGACATCCTTTGAGGAAGTTTACCCACGGCTATCAAATCCATTTCCGCTTTCTGGGCCAATTCATACGGTTCAGGGAAGGTATTAATATTCGAATATCTTACCATCACGCTGATGTCAGGGTTAAAGGCCCTAAGGTAATAATACGCCGCAGCTTCGTTGGTTGGTCGGAGTCCAGCTGGTACCCTTTGCCAAGTTCGAGCGAACCTTACGTTGAAATCAGCAATCTCCTCTTGCGGGTGTCTCTGAATCGTCGTGAACTGGTGCAAGAGAGAGGATGGATCGGCAGATTCATTGAAACCCCTCATTAATTGTCCGGCTAACTGGTCCCATCCCGTTATAGTGCCAGGTGGTAGGGATCTATACCAGTAGAGGAGCTTTCCTCTGAGAGACAGAACCAGAAGCTTTACCATAACTCTTTCTTCTGTGATGTCGTGAATTGCTGCCAGAGAAACAATGTCTTGGATATGTTCCAGAGCTGTCTTCCCTGTTCCATCGAATGTGGGGATTTTCTTCATAGCAGCAGGCGGAACTTGCCCTTGTCCCGCTAGATTTAATGGTCCGGAAGAATTCCATGCCGGGAACAATTTGGGCGGCGGTTGTTGTTGCTGCTGCTGCATTTGTTGTTGATGTTGCTGGTGTGCCATGTTTGCGCCTAGATTCCGAAAAACAGGAATTCCCGAAGTTCCTTGTTGATTGCTAACTGGATTACTAATTGGAACGGAGGCACTTGGATGATCTGGTGAGTTAGGAGGATTAGGAGGAAGACTAGCCGCTGTGCTATCCGAAGTTGGCCCTTGTTCGTCAAAGGCAGCCTCTTGCGAGGACGTTCCACGTAACAATGATTCAAGGGTGACCAACCTGGAGCGTTCCCCGAAGGCGTCAATATCGAGTTCAAAGAACTCGGTCTCTTCTCCACTATTCCTAACTCTCCATCTTGTTTGCATGAAGGCACGGATACTTTAGTACCGGTCTCTACGACTTTAAGATTCTCGGAGTTGAACAGAGTCGCCAGATGCTAGAGTCTTTTGGCAATGAGATAAGCATCGGTTCTCACTACCACTCACAAGGTGAGACTGACCGGGTCCCACCGAGCGTGCCAGAAACTGTTGGTCACAAATCTGCCACTGGAAAGGATTTTGGTATGTATACGCGCCCTAGACCTGGACCAACATTGAAAGGCCGGAGGGAAGAGATGCCCTCCGTGCCAATCTCCGGAGAAAGGCCGGCTCCTTTACTAAACTACTTGGTGTCTTAAGCTAAGAGTGCAGGAAAGAGATAAAAAGAGTAAGGGTGCAGGAAAGAAATAAAGGGAGTAAGGGAAAGAATGTCAATGGATTTTCAGAGGGAAAGAACCAGCAGCACGATTACTAGCTAATATCTTGAGGTAGCAACAATAAATACAAAGAATAAAACATGAATGAACGCCGCACTAGCTTTCCTATGTATCCTCTGGACGAGTTCCAGGATCCTCCTAATCCCTTACGCCGAAATCCAGATTTCAGAATTACAGCAATTAAGAAATAGGTGAATATAGCAGAAACACTATCCACAGGCAGCATACAAGAAGACTAACACAGCATTTTTCCCCCCTATGTATCCTTCAAGAGAATTCCAGGGTTCTGTCCCCAATCACACACCTAAATCCAGGATTCAGAATTACAGTACATAAATGAAGACAGAATAAAAGAAATAATCACGGAAGGCAGCATACAAGAGAGAAATGAGGCCCAAAGTTCTTGATATTAATCGCAGAAATCAAGTTACAGCAGCTTTCTAGCAAAAGTTCTCCCCCCCTTTTTCATTACAATTTGTGGGTTTTTATAGAGGACCCGACCCTCTGAGCTATTAATGCACTTAATCCGGAGGTACGCTCTCGGGAACCTGGAAAATCTGCTTCTGCTCCTCCTGCAACTGAGTTTTCACATCCTTTTCCACATTTACCCATTATGGCCGTATTAGCCGGGGAAACCTGCATTTATGGGCCGTTTGACCTGTCCTGGATTTTCCCGGGTGTGGGGCTCGAGTGGGTCCTCGAGTCCCTCTCCCCCGTGAAAAATGCCCGGCCTAGGAGTGCGTGCCTTTGAGAAAAGCGTCCTCGAATGAGCTTCGCCAAACTCGCATTCGGAGCTTCGCTTCGCAACGGACGTGGGCCGAAGCGGGAATGATCGCCTTTCAAAACGGGGCTCCCAACTGTTTATTACTTCGCCAGAAAAACAAGTTGGATGCCGCTTCGCAGGGGGTTTTGTCCGAAGCGGCAGATAATCGCCAATGGGCTACAAAATGCTTCGCTGCGAACCTCCTTCAAGACAGTTGTTCGGGAGGTTTTGGGCCGAAGTGCGTTCTTGCCTTAGAATATTGCTTTGACTTTTCAAGGGCAACTAATGCTTCGGATGAGGGAGCTTCGCACAAAAGTTGGCCGAAGTAGATGCTTCGCAGCAGCCTAAGGCGAAGTAGATTATGCTTGGAGAAATGGTTCGCCAGGAGAGGGGTCCGAAGCGGATGCTTCGCTTAAATCTTAGCGAAGCACTCTCTCAATACTTAGGAATTTCTGCATTTTCCGCTTCGCAAGGTTCTCACCCGAAGCGACTGTTTAGGCTGCTTCGCTAGCGAAGCTTTTTCCATGCCTTAGCAAATCTTGGGCTACGATCTGAACTTTCTTGTTTTCCTTTCTTGGCGAAGCTATCCTTCTTTTTCCCGCGAAGCTCCTAAACCTGGTTTGCTTTGTGGCGAAGCTCTTACACATCCAATTCTATGTACAAGGGGATGACAATGAAAGCCAAAATTGCTGCAATACTTAAAAATGTTCAAAAGCAAGGGAACAAATTCATGAAAACTAAAAAAATACTTTACAAAATTTTGATTTCCATTACCCCTCTAAGCAATGTGACAAAATTGTCAACAGTACCATGCACCATTTAGGAGAAGGAAAGTGGTAGAGAAAATGTAGTGTTAGATGTTAATACCTCTACCATTAACAAGGAAATACCAAAAAATGAGCAGGATAAGTCAAAAGCTTCCTTAGCAAAGCCAGGAGAGGATAAATCTAATGAAAAGGAAAGTTGTGAAAAAATATTGAAGAATAGAATAATAAGACCTATTTTCGATACTAGCAAGGCAAAAAGAGGAAAACCTTCAAATTATCAAGCGACAACCAGGGAAGCAAGAGCAAACATAGAGAAAGGAACACAATCTAAGTTGGTTGAACTTCTCTTTACCAAATAGCAAAATGATATTGGTCATTCATAGGAGAGGCCAGCAGCCCTTAATGAGACATGTTTATCATCTCATGGAATATAAGGGGTGCAAATGCCCCCTCAAAGCAAAGGTGTCTTTAGGACCTTTGTTTAAGTAATAAGTCTGATATTCTTTGTATCCAGGAAACTAAAATGACAAAGGAAAAAGTTTCCAAAACTATGAAAGCAATATGGGCAATATGTGAATGGGTGATTGTGGATTCAGAAGGAGCGGTGGGGAGAACTCTAACATGTTGGAATCTAGTTAGAACCTCCCATAAAATCATTCATAAAACTAAGCATTGGATAGCCTCTTTAGTCACATGCTACTTTGTTGATATTCCTTTCATCCTTATCAATGTCTATGGACCTACAACTCAATCGGGAAAATTAGATGTATGGAGTGGGATTGAAGCCTTTACGAGAAGTAAAAACAAAGAAACCCGATTCATGATCATTGGAGATTTTAATGCCATAACCAAGCTGGATGAAAATTTTGGGGGAACTAAGAAAATAACCCAAAGTATGAGAGACTTCTCGACTTTTATTCGAAACAATTATTATGGTGGGAGTTTGAGTTTGAAGAGGACAACTATACATGGACCAACAACAGGACAGGCCAAAACCTGATAGCAGAAAAATTAGACAAATGAAATACTCTCAGATCATTGGCTAGATGAAGGGACTTGTACTAAATTAATACCTTGACAAAGATTGGTTAAGATCACTGGCCAATAATAGTTAAAATGGTGGTAAGAGAATTCAAAAAAATATCATATTTTACATATTAGCAGATGTGGGAAGACCATCCTCAATTTGTTGATATGATAGAGCAAACATGGAATTTTTCAGGAAACAGTGGGCTGTATACACTTCCAAAACAAATTAAATCAAAGACATCTAGATTAAAAGAATGGAACAAGAACACTTTCGAAAACATATTTGAGAAGAAAGAACTAAAAGTGAAACTTTCAATTTCCACAAAGGTGAGCACAATAATCCAAGCTCGGAGGAAAGGGAGTTGCTTAATGAATATCATAATATTTTGAGCAAGGAAGATAAATTTTGGAGATTAAAATGGAGACAGACTTGGTTAAAAGGAGATAAAAACATAAAGTTTTTTCATAGGATGGCAATAGTACAAAGATCAACATCCAAAATTAGTACAATTAAATCAGTAGAAGGGGTTTGGATTAAAGACCAGCAAGAAATCACAAAGAAGGCAAGGCTTTTTTACTAGAATATTCTAGGATCGGAGGAGAATGAAGTTCTTAATGAAAACTACTACAAGAAGTACCTTTAGCTATAACAGATGAAGACAATAGCAAATTGATGGAGCCTATTACTCTGGAAGAAGTTCATTCAGCTCTTTTCTCTTTTGATAAGAATAAATCTCCAATCTAGATGGACTCTCTGCAACATTCTATCAACTTCAGGGAAATAGTGAAGGATTCTTTATTGTTGGCAGTGGAACATTCTAGGGTAAAACAATATATACCTTATCAAAAAATGCAACATATCTTACCTTGATTCCAAAAAAGAAGGGTGCCAAATTGTTTGATTCATTCAAGCCCATAAGCCTATGTAATATTGGCATGTAAGATAATCTTCAAAGAGATGGCAAATCAATCAAGACCACTATTGGACAAAATTATTTCAAAAGAGCAAGGAGGAATTGTGAAAGGGATATAGATTATGCATGAATCATGGTACCTCATGAAGTAAAGCATTCAGCAGCTTCTAGAAGAGCAATGATCTTAAAACTTGATATGAATAAAGCCTATGATAGAATTAAATGGGGTTTTCTTTTTGTAGTATTAGAAAAGTCTGAATTTGCGAAGAAATGGGTCAAATGGATTAATGCTTATGTCTCTAGACTCTCTACAGTATTATATTCAATGCTAGTCAATGGGCTGGTAATAGAATCATTTAAAGCCAAGAGGGGTCTAAAACAAGAAGAGCCTCTATCACCATATTTGTTCATTATTATGGTAGAGGTATTGGGAAGGAACTTGAAGAAAGCATACAAATATGGGCTAATAAGCGGACTTAAGGCTAGTAATAACATTGACAACATCACCCATCAACAGTTTGTAGATGATACAAACCTTTTTGGGAGGGCAAGGAAAAACGAAATAAGAGCTTTGAAAAACTTATTAAAGGAATATGAAAGAGCGTCAGTGCAGAAAGTTAATAGAACAAAATCCAAAATTTACTTCCTAAATACTCCCAGCTAGAATCAAAGCAAGGATATGCTGGTTACTTCAAATGGACGAGGCAAACTTACCAACAACATATCTAGGGATGCCCTTATTTGAAGGTAGAATGATAATAGAATTGTGGAATCAAGTTATAAGTGAAGTTCAGAATAAACTACCAACAAGGATAGATATATGGTTATCATTAGCAAGAAGAGTGCGGCTAATTAAATAAGTCTTACAAGTCATTCCAACATATTATATGTCGTTATAATTTATATATTATGCCAAAATCGATAGAAAAAAGTTTAATCTATATTATGCGGTCATTTTCGTGGTCAAGATTATATGCTAACGGTAAATTTCCTTTGGTGAAATGGAGCAAGGTGTGTGATGATAAAACTAGGAGAGGTCTTGATTTAAGAGTTCTTATAGATGCAAAATTAGCTCTAAAGGGAAAATAATTTGGAGATTGTACAAGGAGAATCAAAGACAATGGGCAAGAATTCTTCTAAGTACGTTGAGCCTAATGACCCAAGCTTAATCTTTACTACATTCTCACTACGAGATGGTTCTGCACTATGGAACGATTTGAAAAAAAATCAATTGATGGAGTGACTAAAGGTCTAATATGGGTGGAGGGAACTAGAGAAAACAATTTTATTTGGATGAATACTTGGTGTGGACAAAAACTTACTCAATCTAGATCCAATTTTGAAACCATGGATGAGATTACTTCAAGACAAATATGGTGGTAGGGTTTCAAACATTATGTACAAGGATCAAGAAGGGAGATACAAATGAAAAGAAGATTTTTTACAAGTATATTGGACATTGTTGCTAGGAGTCAATTGAGCTGACAGATAACAACAGTGATTATTCCGAGGGGAGCCAAGGATAATCTGATTTGGGAGTTGAATTGCTCAGGAGAATACACAACAAGAAACGGATATGACGTAAAGCACCAACAAAATAGGAATACTACAATAATATGGAGGAGATGTTTGGGATAGCCCAAGCATTCCAAAAGTCAAAATGTTTGTATGCTTAGTAGGTCATTGGAAACTTTTAACCTAGGATAACCCCTTTTCATGGCCCCTCACAATGTGTTCTATGTAAAAAGGAGGAGGAGAGTATAGACCATCTCTTGGAACACTATTCAATAGTCTAGGAACTATGGCAATGGATTCTTGATATATTTGGTAAATGCATGGTGATATATGGCAAAATTGAAGAATGGTTAAAGCAATAGCAAAGCACTTTTAAAAGTGAGGCAAAGCACTTTTAAAAGTGAGGCGTAACAGACAATTTGGGATGCTTCGAAAGATATAATACTTTGGACTCTATGGCTGGAAAGGAACAAATGAATATTTAAAGGAAAGGAAAGCAGTTTAGAGGTGATGAAAAGAAAGATTTGTTTAGCCATAGAGGAGTCTAAACCAAACCTATCAACTCACCCAATCCCTAATCTTGAAGTAGAAAGCCTTGATAGATGGAGTCAAGTCATCAAATGGAATTATGATGTTGCATATAAAAAAACAAAGGGAAGGCAAAGAATATAAAGAGGAAACCACCAGAAGCAAAGTTGGTCAAATTGAATTTTGATGAAACATCTAAAAGAAATCCAGGACTAGGAAGAGGAGGAGGAATAATTATAAATAATAGGGATGAGATTTTGTCACATTACGCTTTCAATAGTTGATTTAAGACAAATAATAAAGCTAAAGCTTTGGGCAGCTATGGAAGGGTTAAAAATATGAAAACAAATGCCATAGAACCGAGTATGGATGGAAGGCGGTTCACTAATAGTAATAATTGCAATTTTGATGAAAGCAAAAGCTCCATGGAACATTCATTGTGGAAATAAAAGACCTTGCTATAGAGTTTGAAGAAATCAGGTTTACACATACGGTAAGGGAAGGGAACAAATGTGCAAATAGGCTAGCCCATAGAGGGATTTTAATAGAGGATCGTGAAGTTAAATTATTTTTTTCATGATTAGAGAAAGTAGTAAGATTAACTGAAGCTAACAAGTTTCAAAGGACTACGAAATGTTTCAGGGGATCCATTTATAGATCAATGCATTGGAGGAAACAAACGGTCCAAATTTGGTAAAACAGACTATGATTTTGCGAAGTGAGTAGAAGTTTTTGTATGCTGAAGCAAAATAAGATGACATCAAATGGACTTCATGGCTGCATGGATTATTTGAGTTGGTTATTGGTTGGACTATGGGACAAAATATGGATTGTAACTTTCAACTTTTTAAGACTCCTAAACTATTTATTACAATTCTTGTGGTTGCACAAATGCTTTAGCAAGGAAACTAACAGTCCAGATATGGTAAAGCAAACTATGATAGCGCGAAGTTTTGGAAGTATTACTCTACTAAGTTGCAATGCATAGCCAGTAGAGGTGGAGTTTTGGTATTGTGAAGGTTGTTACAAGAAAATGTCAAGGATTCTGAATGTTAGAATATTTGTATTTAAAAAGAAAATTAAAGAAGATCCAAAAGATGAAAATCAATAATTCCAACTTTTTGTGAAAAAAGATGTAGGTTTCTACCTATAACAACTCAATTGAGATGAGAATTTAATTTATTTGTGAACCCTCAAGCTCTAAAGGAGAAAGTTGTGATTTGTCACGGATGGGGGGCTTAGTTACATCCCTTTTTCTCTAACAAAAAGAAAAAAAACTTATAATACTTTTTATTCTTTGAGTTTAAAAATATATGTATATTATGCATGTTTTCACATTAGTCTTCACTTGATTTCTAGGCATTGGTAATGTTGATTGCCTGAATCAAATAATGATTAAAATTTACTTTAATGTTTTCCATTGGTAATATTTGTTGTATTTTATAACATTAATGTGTTTTCATATAAACTATGTAATAACCATTTCTTCTCATTTGCTCATTTTTTTCTTCTCTCGAACTGTGTGGAAATGCTTGTAAGAGGTGAACACAATAATCTTAAGCCACTTTTCCAGATCACATCAAATATTGGACACTAGTTCAAGGAGATTTGAGGTGTTTCTACAGTCTCGTGTTGTGTTGTGTCATATGACAATTTTATCGTATGATGCAGTCTTGTACAACTCGTACGACAATCTCCTCATGTGACAGTCTTCTCGTGTGACACAGTCTTCTCGTGCGACACAGTCTTTTCGTACGATGCATGGCAGCAATTGTACAGTAGTCACACATACAATGCCATAGTCCTTTCCTAGTAACAAGACAATGATCTTCAAGACTGCAACACAAGCTTGGTCTGCCCCATGTACAATCTGCAACTTACTTACAATCTGTCCATGGTCGTTTACTTCCTATGACCTGCAACTTATAGATAGCAACTACTGCAAAATCCTAACGACTATAACCTGCAACTATGGTGAACAGTACTACAGTCTGCAACTATAAACAATATCCAAAGCAATACAACATGCAATCTCACCAACAATCATAGCATAAACAGAATACAATGAACTGCAAATAATCTGCAAATGATAGAGTTGTATTGGCATTCAATAAACAGCAAGGGCAAACTGTAATTACAATGTGCAGGGTTGCTCTTCATGCTTCCACAACCAGGCCTGCATAATCACAACAATGACATGGACAATCTCCTCAATGCTCTCACTAATGTCTCTATGATGTTCCTACTATCTAATGTTCTCTCTTGGATTGTACCCTCTCTCCATACTCATGCTCATGCCTTTCCCAAAAATGGACATCAAACATCAAACATCAAACATTGGCACCACTTGTAAGACGTCGGACATCAACACCACTTGCACGACTCCAGACATCAGCATGACTTATACAACGCCCTCTTTGTACGACAGGTCTTTGTACGACACCAATATCTCTTTGTATGACGAGTCATTGTATGGCACCTACTCTTGTACAACGATTTCACTTGTACGACATACATGTGTACAACAAGACTTCTCCGTGCCCTCCATTCATATGACAGACTTCTCCATTTGAATAACACCTTCCATTTGTACGACAGACTTCTCCATTTGAATAACACCTTCCATTTGTACGACAGACTTCTCCATTTGAACGGCAATCTATCGTACACACTTGCCTTCGACAGAGCTCTACCATACTTGTTCACTTGTACAGCAATTTGTTGTTCTCCCTTGTCTGCTTCAACTACTTTACCAACCTTTTTCTTGCACAACCTCAACTACCTACTAGATTTTCTACCTCCATCAAAATCAAGTTCATCTCCTCAATTCCAATCAAGCTCATCAAGTTCACCTCCTCAATTCCAATCAAGCTCATCAAGTTCACCTCCTCAATCAGGTCCACCTCCCCTACTTCTTGGCAAGGGCTATAACTCCTCTCAAACATTTCAAATTCAATATGCATCACTGGTTTATCTTGAATCACATAACTTTGGCAATGACGTACAAAGTGTCCCCACAATTGGCATCGCCATTATTGTACAATGGGTTTGCCCTCAGTATCATACTTTATTTTGCACTTTTATTTCTCCAACGGTTGTCATAGACCGCATTACTAGTGGCATCCCTCCTTCGTACACTCTCACTTTGTGTTGCGTATACTTGTAGCAATGATCTTGCACTCTCCAAATCACGCTTATCCTCGAATTCCTCGTTCTGACTTCTCAACTCCAACACTTGAACGAGGAACTACTCTCCTGCCCAAATTCATCATTCTCACTGTCTGAGTCATTCTCAATATCAAAATCACTTTCATCCTCAAGATCACTCTCATCTGTATTAACATGACACCAATATTTTAGTGATGTTTTTGCATCCCTTTCCCAAATCAAGGTGGATTCCAAAGCCTCTTGGTATAATCTCAAAGGAGTCATCCTCATCTTCTTTTGATATGTAGGAAGAAGTCCATCTATGAACCACATCCTCTTCAATGCATCTGATTGGTCTTTCTCCAAATGGTTAAACAACCCACTCAACTTCCAGTTGTAGGAACAAACAGACTTGTTCTCACACAGTTTCATTCTACGCATTTCGCCAATGACTGCATCGTCATTATCGTACAACCGAAATTCTTGCACAAATGCATCGTGCAACTATTCCCATGTCTAATACTTGTACTCTGGTAATTTCATATACCATTCTACTACAAATCCCACCTCCAATCCACCTCATTGTTCTGCCCAGTCGCTCTCCACATTGTGCGACAAATTCACCATGCCTAACTGGGTCTTTTGTTGCTTCTCCATGAAACAATGGATATTTACACGATATGCCCTAATTGACCTTCGATTTGATAGGTTGGATTTTCATTGGCAGCAATTGTTTCCGTATCTCTCCCTTACACACAGCCTTAGACGCATTACACTACAATTGCTCTTCCACTATACTCTCGTTCTTCTCACTAAACAACATTCCAACCCGCAGTTGCTCCGATGTCGGACTCTCGTCCCGCTCACCATCGAGCACACTAATTTGCAATTTTCGTAGTGCCAAACTCCCATCTCGCGCACTATTGGACACGTCATCTATCATTTTCACCGATGTCAAACTCTCGTCCCTCTCACCATGACGCACCACAACTTGCAATTGCTTCAACACCAAACGTTCTTCATCAGCATGTAACTCCTCACCGGCCCCTTCCAACAATTCCTACTAAACCTGGTTTGTATGGCTCTTCAACTTGTACGTACGACTACTTGCACTTGGACGGCATCTATCGTCCAACACCTTCACTTGTACAGCAAACGCATTTTGGCTTTTACGGCACTATCATACAACCTCGTCACTTGTACGACAGTTGTATTTGTACAACATATTTTGTTTGTATGACAAACTCCATTCATACGATGCCTTCCACTTGAACGGTTCATGTCAGTTGTACAACAAGCTCTATTTGTACAATGCACACCACTTGAACGGTAACCGTACACTCGCATGTCAATAGCTAATCCTACAACTAACTAAACAGCAGTGTATGCTAGATCAACTCAATGACAACTTAGCATTTCATTTGAACGACGATCATTTGTACAGCCATCAGTTGTACAACCGTATGCCATTCTACCATACAAACCTGCAACAATCTGCCTTTCTCCTCCCTTCTGTGTGTCTGTTGTACACATCCCGTTGTAAGGCTCTTCCTTCGCGTCAACAAACAGAACTACTTCTTAGTCTACATCTTCAGATGCATTCCATGGTCGTTGTACACCATCCTAAGCGACTAAATTGCTTCTCACAACTCCATGTCACCAAGCTTAACCCAAACTCATAGAGACAACATCTCTAGGATGTAGAAATGGAATACAACATACTTTCCCACATCCTTGGCAAATTCTCTATCATCTACCTCTCCAAGTATCACTTGGATTCTCCTCCTAAGAGCTCCAAACTCATTCGAGTATTGGTTCTTTCGTTTCTCGCAATTGCAGTACTTGATTGGTTATATCATTCCTTCTTTGAGCAATCCTTATGCTTCTTCTCACAGGCACTTGCCCCGACCTCGTCTTCCACATATTTATGTCATTCACCTTTCTCCTTTCAACGTGCTAATCCTTACTTGACCATCCTCACTACAGCAACAACAACGATGCCAAATGTAGCACGAGTGGTGAGATTCCCAACAATGGAATGGTGAAATGACAAATTTAGGAACCAATCAAGACTGCAGTCATAAGACTGTCTTCATAGACGCATGATGTCATTGTCCTGAGACAGTACAGTCTCACTTGTACGGCAACAATTGTACAGTAGTCACACGTACAATCTCATACAATCTTCTTGTATGTCACTGTCTTATACGATGCAGATTGCTGTCTCATATGATAGTGTCTCCTCGTACAACATTCTTCTCGTACAACACAATCTTCTCATACGACACAATCTTTTCGTACAACTTTCTCATACGACACAATCTTTTCATGCCGTGCATACTTGTACAACAACAATTGTATAGTAGTCACACGTACAATGCTATAGTCCTTTCCCAGTAACAAGATAGTGATCTTCAAGACTACAACACAAGCTTGTACAGTCTACCCTGTGTACGATCTAACACTCGTACGGTCTGCAACTTACAGACTAACCATAGCAGTTTTCTTCCTACAACCTGCAACTTATAGATAGTGACTATGCAAAATACTAACCACTATAATCTGCAACGATGGCAAACAATACTATAGTTTGCAACTATAAACAATATCCAAAGCAATACAACATGCAATCTCACCAACAATCATAGCATAAACAGAATACAACGAATTGCAAATGATAGAGTTGTATTGGCATTCAATTGTACTGGCTGTAATAGCAAGGGCAAACTATAATAACAATGTGCAGGGTTGCTCTTCATGCTTCCACAACCAGGCCTACATAACAAACCAAATGACATGGACAATCTCCTCAATGCTCTCACCAATGTCTTTATGATGTTTCCACTGTCCAATGTTCTCTCTCGGATAGGCTGCTCACGTGTGCCCCTCTCTCCATACTCATGCCCATGCCTCCCCCCCAAAATGGAAGAAGGGGGGTCCTTTTATGCACTCGGGTGGGAGTTACTAGAATGGCCACCCGGGACACCTCGCCCTCAACCGTTTGGACTTACATTAATCTGCCTAAGTTACAAATGCAATATTAACTTATGACGTCAACATTTTTGCCATCATATTACATTTGACTTTTACACATCACATTTGTATTTCATATTCATTTCATATGCCTTTCATTTCATTTACATTTCACATGCATTTACATTTCATTTCATAAGTCACTTTATGACTTTGTTGTACATGCTAATATTTCACTTTATCACATTTAATATTATATTATGACATTGCCACTTTATAACATTATTAAATATATGTATACACATTTCGTCAAACACTTTGCGTACAACTACAAAATACCAAAACCTAGTCACTAAATGCAAACATATCAAGTTGCCTGCCTACATGGATGGATGCAAGAAACTGCACGATCTTGAACTTCATGGTGTCTTCAGATGGATCCATGGTCTTCCTAAAGTTTGTTGATGCCTCATGAGAGCTAAAGAATGCACAATTGTTATTCAATTTGTTGGGGGAGGTCGTGCTAGAAATAGGAGCGAAGAATGTTGTCCAAATAGTGACTGAAAATGCAACAGCATATGTATCTACAAGTAGACTTCTTGAGGAGAAGTACCCCTTTATTTTCCAGAGACCATGTGCTTCCGATTGCATTGACCTCACGCTTGAGGACGTTAGCAAATTGTCATGGGTGAAGACCATGGTAGAAGAGGTGATTAACATTACACAGTTTATCTATAACGAAACATGGGTGCTTAGATTAATGAGGGAGCATAATGACAAGAGGGACATTCTTTACCCAGGGATCACTCGATTTGCCTCCAATTTCATCATCTTGCAAAGCCTTCTAACAACATCACCTGCTTTGAAGCAGATGTTTGTGAGCAAGGAATGGTACGCCTCACTGTTTCATTCAAAAGAGGAGGGGCAATAGATATGGAGGCAAGTGTTTAATGATTCATTTTAGGTGAGCATTCAAAATATTCTCAAGGTGACTGCAATTGCTTGTTGAGTTCAAATTTAAATTTTTAAATCTTATTTTATACTTGAGTATTACTTATTCTAAATTTTCAGTATTTACAAGTTAATTGGAGGTAACAAAACCCTTGGTAAGGGTTATTTGCTTTGGAAATGGGCTATCTATATGAGGCAATGGATAGAGCCAAAGAGGCCATTGAACATTATTAAGGCATCAACCAGCACAAGTCTGAACCAATTTAGCGCATTATTGAAAAGAGATGGAATAGGCAACTCCATCAACCTATTCAAATCGTGGGGTGTTTCTTGAACCCCAAATTCTTTTACACTAGTAGTCTTAGCAGTGATGAAGAGGTCCATGCAAAGTTCTATACTTGCTAGAGAGGATGATAGATAACCCTACCAACCGTCACCTTATCCTTGTTGAGTTGCAACTATATAATGCCACGGGAGAGAGCTTGTTTGTGTCCTCCTTTGCTAAAGAAGCAAGGTCAAGCTTACGACCAAGTAAAGCATTTAATCTTGTAACGTTTTAACATTTTTTTTTTAATTTTATGTAGTTACGTTCTTGTAGTTTAGAAATGTAAATTAATACTTTGAAAATTTTCCTTTTTTGTAGATCTATGGTGGGAGGACTATGGTTCCAAAACACCTACTTTACGAAGGATGGTTGTCTTCATCTTGAGTCAACCTTGTAGTGCTTTTGGGTGAGAGTGCAATTGGTCTCTATTTGAGGCCGTCCACACCAAGACATAATAGGTTGACCCAAAAGCGCCTCAATGACCTTGTATTTGTGCAATACAATCTTATGTTTCTCCTAAGACAAGTGGAGTCTAGTGAATCCTATAAGGCAATTGAATTGGATGACCTAGATCCACTATGTGATTGGATTGTCAGCAGTCCTGTGGATATCGAGTTTACTGCTAAGGACATTAAGGCACTTGAGGAGGAAGCAAAACATTTAAGAAGATTGGAGGAGATATACCATGCTGATATCGTACCTAAGAAGCCTCCAATTCATCCAGCAGTTTAAAGCCAAGGCCAACCATCTACTGCAAGGGGAAGGAAGGGAAAATGAAAAGGAGTTTAAAAATTGTTTCATATTTTGAAATGTTGCATTTCTATGATGTCCATCTAGTGCGAGGGGAAAAAGGGAAAATAAAAAGGAGTTTAAAAACTGTTTCATATTTTGAAACGTTGCATTTCTGTGATGTATTTGGTTGGATTTGTTGATTCATGAACTAATATGTACTCTTTTTATGAATATCTAATATAAAATCAACTTTTTGGCTCTCCAATTGTTGTTTAAAATGTTTTTTTTCTTTTTTGAAAAAATTTCTTTGAATTAGTTTTTATCAAGTTTTCCCAAGTTGCCAATATCCAAAATTGGGCTGCCGAGTTTATCACAAGTTGCGAGTTTTCCAACTATGTCTTAATAAAAATGATATCAAAAAATCGACTTACAAAAAAGGCAGAGACCCAAGAAATAGGAAGAAGAGGGAGCTAGAGATATTCTACAAAAAGGCAAGGCATAAATGATTCATGGAAATTATGTTTGGTTATGATCTACCTGGCTTAATAATAGTTATAATGTTTTTGTTCAACGAGAGTGGACCCCTATAAAAGCCACAGAACGACAAGTTTTACACATGCCCTGACAAGAATAAGTAATATGACCCTATTCGATTGTATTTTCCAATTTTGAAAACACAATAAAAATGCTTAAAGTTTCACACATGTGCAAAAAAGACGTAATTGTTGAATCATTTGACTTGGCACCCTATGAAACAAAAACTGATAAAATCTGATTGTCCCTCAACACAGTAGCCGCTGAATCAACCAAAATTTGGTCTTCCATATGAAAACTCCATGTCTAAAGCTAAGCTGTTGCTACTGAAAAAGTACATGCCACATATGTTGCTAAGAAACTTTCCCAACAATCATAGCCAGAGTGCTCGAGCTGAAAGTGAACTATTATACGTTCTTGAAACATCCTTTCTCTGACATCTACCTAGGACTCTAGGGCCACATGGAGGACTCTCTCAGCTTAATAAACTATGACAAAGATTGTAAAAACATAAGGGTAGGGCACCCCATTTTGACGTAATTAACAGGCCAGTTTACTCCTCCTGAAATAGAAAATGACCAAAAAAAACTCATCCAAACTTAACCATCCACAACCCCACAAAAATGCTATACGAGAATTCTTATTTAAATATCCACAACTCTAAAAATAAATTAAAAGAAAAAACGTAATCAAAAGTGCCCCCGAGAACTCTTACTATAGGCCTCTTACTATTGGTATACTCTCAACTCCAAATAATTGAATAAATAAGCAAAAATGTCAATAATTTAGGAAGGAATTCCGTGAGGCGGGTAAAAACTCATACTGTTACATGATAGAATATAATCTTTACTGGAACTCTGGTGCAGGAAACCTGGAACCCTAGCGGACACTCTCAGGATTAAAATGTACTTATAGACATTTTACGGTCACATGGCGTTTGAAACCAATTCTAATTTATTCTAATTATAATGTATATAACATTCTTCAAAATTCTCTCTGCTACCCGCTTAAAATTTTAAACTACAATTCCTAAGACCAAAATTCTGCTAAAACATTCTTAAAAATTATCTCCTGCTACCCACTGAAAATCTTAAAAACTCCTATAACATGAGATGTCAGACTAGGGGTTTAGGGTTTAGTACAGAGTTAAAGACCAGGACTGAAGGGACTTACAGTTTTTGGCACCCATCCAGAACAAGACAGTCCAGGTTTTTCAAATCTGCCAACACTGCCGCCACGTCATCATCGACAATCCACGTCCCCGCCAGGTCCAAGACCCGCGTAGAGGGCAAATAAGACCTTATGCTCTTGAGCACCCCTCGAGTCCAAACCCTAGAGGAGGGCCCGAACTTGCACTGGCTCAATTTCACAGTAAAGGGCACCACCCTGGCGAGGGATCGAAACTGGCGGCACGTACAGGCGAGGGCATCCAGGTCCGCCGCGGCATTAACCCGCACCATGATGCACGACAGAACCTCCGGCGGAAGAAGGTCCACAAGGCCCGGGGAAGCCCCCTCCGTTTCCTCTGGGTAATCCGGGGTTCGAGTCCCTTCGCGGCTCATTTTGCGAAGAATTCTTCAAAGTTACCGAGCGGGGGCTATTATCCCAACGCTGGCTCTGCTTCGACTGCTGAATTGCGCTAAAGTCCATAAATGTGTCGAGAACAAATGGTGTTTGAATGCAATTCATCTGTGATTTCTGTGGCCCTTTACATGCTTCCGCCTCATTAAAGGCCGGGTTCCGCCGGCTCGGGTAAAAGGAAATCCATCAGATAGACTGATCGAACGTTCTGGGTGGTTAAATGGGAACGGATAGGATTCGACCACAGATTTTATAAGCTGTGCGGTTGCAGAAGTTTTTTAATTTGAATGAAAGTCAATGGGAATCTTAGGGCACGTTTATTTACAACAAAAGTATAATTGGAAATCAGTATATATTATCAGAACGTAAAGGTGTGTGAATGTTTTAAAAAAAAATTAAGATTAGGAATATTTTAAGTTGTTAATATATTTAATTTATTTTTAATTATAAAATTGAATTGAAAATATATTTTTAATAAAATATAAATTATTATTCGTTCATGTAGAGGAGTTGGAGAGCAAGTGGGTAGTTAAAACTCTCCCGAGAGGCTCACGTTTTCAAATCTCTCCTCTCACATGTTGTTGCGAATATGTTGTATATAAAAGGTTCCTCATAAAAAAAAAAAACCAAAATATAAATTATTTATATTTATTTAAAAAATTAAGATAGATAAATATTTTTTTTATTTGGTTATTATAAGAAATTTTTATGATGACGTATAGGGGTGAGCAGTCTCCTCTCAACCATGACCTCTCGTAAATCCGAGAGCTATACTTATCAATAGGGAATTTAACACAAAACCACCACACACCACGCCCCTCACACACTCGCCCACACCACGGTTTGAACCTTGGACCTATTAAAATATAAGTATTAACGAGGAACCCGAAATTCCAATCATGGAATATGTGACTAGATTTGCATCACGTTAACCATTAAGATAGGTATTAACGTGGAACAAAATTCCAATCATGGAATATGCCACTAGACTTGCATTATCATTCCAATCATGAAATATGCCACTAGATTTGCATCATCAAATTAACCGGTTAGAAAGCAAGAGGGCCAAACATTTAAGAGAATATTTAAGTTTGAATCTTTATTATACCAAACATTTGAAATTATTTTTATTTATTTATTTTTATTTTTTTGTCAAGTAGAGGGTTTAAACCACATGGGTTGCTTCCACCAAACTTATTTCACCTTGTTATTGTTAATTCCGCGTAAGAGAGACCATCGGTCGCTAAGGTTTGTACCATCGTCGATCTAATACACACTTAAAGGATTCAGATCAAATTACTACCTTTGCAAGCCTCCAAGGTTTGAACATGGGTGTCTTCTTGGTAAGTGTTTGACCAAACAAGCAACTACCAATCCACCTAACCCTTGGGACCCTTTTTTTTATTATTATTATTCATAGAGGATTTTGTTATATCTATAGTCCTTTTCTACCACCAAACAAGGTTTAAATCCTATGATTGCCCCCAACAACAACTAACCACTTTATTGTAACAAATATCCAATTTAAAAATATATATTTAAATTTATTTTTAAAAATTTGGATAGAAATAAGTTTAAAAGTAGGTCGAGTAGTGGTTTAGTTTTATACGAGGAATTATAGTCATACTAAGCAATTTGTCTTCATTTTAATGTATATGAATATTAGTCAATGATTATATATGTACACATAAATATTAAAGGAGAATGTGTATAAATATTAATAATGGATCAATGTAACTATAGACATCAAATCCTAGCCATTTGTTATTCATATAAATATATAAATATTTTATATATATAGACAAATTTTGGTTGCTCATCATACTTTAATCCTAACTTACCACTTGGAAACACTACCTCGCCACTTCCAAACCCTAACCCTAATCTTTCAAAAAGTTATAAAATTTCATTCACTTGGGTGAATTGGGGATATCAGAAAAGAAGCATTTGAAAATCCATAATGATACTATGTCGAAATTACGAGAGTAACCCTAACAGAAGTTTGGAGGTCGAACCACCGAAGGTCCGAATCGATTCGCATCCATTTTGCAAATAGATCTAGACGCGACAGGGCATCTACATAGTTCCAAACACAGCTCTACGTTTGTAGAGACGTAGGAGTTCACTTAGCCAGTCCCCAAGCACAGTCCTACGTCTGCTCAGCAACATTTTCATTCTCGATATTAGCAAGGTAGTTTGATTTATTTGTTTTCTATCTTCTATGCATTGTTTTTACATTCTGCAAACATTCATATTAGGGTTTTCTTAGCTTTCTTCATATCAAAGAGGGCCTCATACAATGGAGGCCCTTCAAGTGCTACTAATATTCTTCTTATTTGCATTTTACACAGGTGCAAAAAACAGGTTTCTGAGAAGTTGTTGAGGCAAAGAGTGGCCCACCAAGGATACATAAGCCCACTCACAAAATCGATTGTAGCAGAGGAGATCCAAGACACCTATTTCCAATATTAGCTACCCATGAAGGTTTTCACCAATCAATTATAGCAGAGGATATCCAAGACACCTATTTCTAGTTTGAGTTGCCCAAGAGGTTTTCACCATTCTTTGGGTTTATTGTAATCTAAAATAAAAACATTCTTTTGTAACCTCCACAAATACAAGGTAAATATTATAAAAAGAGGAGATCAAGGCTCCTAAATTTAATATGAAGTTTATATTGTTCATTACAAATACTTGTTTCAATATTTTATTGTCTGGGTGTATTTCTTCATTGCTTACAAATTGGCGATCATGGTGGGACCCCAAAAGGTTATGTTTTTTATCTACCTTGCTATCTTTGATTTAGTGATATGCGTTTTTTTTGTTGCAAGTTTTAGAGTCCTATTGCGCAAAAAATCAACAATTCGATTCGAGAGTTCTAGAGCTTGTTCAGGTCTATTCTAAGCCTAAGCAAATGCAAATATGCATCTAGGAGATCTGAGTAGATGCACCTTTGCATCTGGTGTCCTAAGAAAACACCCCTATGCATTTGGAATCTTGAATAGATGCAGCACTCCGTTTGGAAAGTTGGTAGGAGAAAGCGAAAGGCTTCCATGTAAGCCATCTCTAAAATCTAGATTTATTTTTTGTGTACTTTTGAAAGATAAAGAAAAATAAATCTTTGTTGTTTAGTTTTTGTTTTCAGTGTAGGCAGTAGATAAGACATTTGGTAAACATTTTTGGGTTTTTGTAGGTGTTTTAAGTGTTTTTGCAAAAATCCAAAATAAGATGATGTTTTAAGGCATTTCTTTGTCTTTTTAAGTTGCAAAAATCATACTAGTTGCATTTAGGGGTAAATTTGCACTCTAAAGAGCATCTTAGATCATATTAGGATTCCATATTTGCCCTATTTTGGTTTTTGACACATAGTTTGAGATGCAGATCTATGTTTGGTTAACTCCGAACACGACCCTACATTTGAGCAGTTACAACTCTGCGTTTATGCAGATGCGGCTTTGTATCTGCTCAATCCTAGACGCACCTTTGTGTCTAGATTTGTGTTTTAGAAGCCTCTTAGGGACTATTTGGAACATGTTTGTTGCATTTAAGTTAGGGTTTTATATGTTTTACATTTTTGTCTACTTTTATGTGTTTCTTGATTGCATTTGTAGGCATTGAATCAGAATCGCATCCTAGTTTTACATTTTGGTGACATTATACTAGATTTGCTTTACAAAAATTGCACAAACAAACCAAAACAAAAACAAGAAATTTTTTTTTTACACACACTTTTGCACAATCTACATTTCGCACTTTTTTCATATATATAGTGCGAGGAAAATCTCCTGAACGAGTTGGATTTCATCACCAACCATCAATAGAGCCTTAGACAAGCCGTAGTTAGCATGCATAGCCTCTTGGACTTCATCACCGAGAGACTATATCCCTTGGGATTAGCTTGGGCTAATCTATTAGGTTAGATGCCCTTTAACCATTGGGCTACATAATTAGTGGAGCACAGCTGTCGTTCTTGTCCAAGCATGCCCAAGTGTGAAGTAAAAGCCCGGACGGGTAAGTAGCAAGACTTAGACAGTACAACCTCTTTCAAGAGGTAATTTGATTCCTTAGGTTACACCCATCGCCAAGCCTTCATCTAGTAAGTATTTTTAGTCTTTTGTAATTCATTATTCGTCAGAAGGGTGGGTGCGAACACACCTTTTTAGATTCATTCCACCACCCACCTTGCATAGTTTTCTAGGCCTAGGATTTACATAAAATTAATATATATATATATATATATATATATATATATATATATATATATATATATATATATATATGTTAAAAAGAATCAAATTTAAAATAAAACATTGCAAAAATTGAAAACTCATGTTTTCTTGGTGTGACTATTTACTTGATTTATAAGTAGATCTCACATTTTTACACACACATACCTTGCATAGTCTCCTTAGCTTATGGTATTGACCCAAAGTCAAGCCAAAGCTTTGGATCAATTGCCCATAAGCCAACCACCTTCACCCATGGAGCATTTTGCTCAAACTTCCCATCCTCCAACCACTTCTATGGTTGGCCAAGCATCCACCTCAAACACAAAATAATGCAAAGAACGATCCACACTTCTATCCTTGGGACCCCCCGCATGGAACCATCCACACTTATTGATAATCGCATCATTTATAGATATTATGACGTCATCAGAGGCTATGTGAACTCGACCTTCTCATCTTTGTCATCCCTTATCATCCCACATGTTCCTACCTTTTAGCAAGAACCCACCCATTCACACCCTAACAACACTAGCCATCTCTTTATTAACCCCCTCTTTGAACCAACATCCCTAAACCAAAATCCACCATCATCATCCAACCCATATATCTCAATCCCATCCACCAACACCACCATTTGTTCTAACCCACTTTACGAAGCACAGGTCAATGTTGCTTCACAAGCACAAACCTTTATCCCTCATGCACCATTTGAATCCATTAATCTCATTCCCCATTTGGTTACGACCTCCTTCGCAACTTATCCTCCACCAACCTCAACCCATATCGCAACCACTCATCATATGCAAACTTCTACCACCCATGCAACCCCTATTTATAGCCATACAACCATCTACAATTGCCATACAACAAGCATTGCAACATTTACAATAATTGCTTGCAGGTAGTGCTAATCAAAGAGTTCACCCATGCCACAATATCAATCGTAGGTGGTATATTTCAATCATCAGCCCACCTCGAACCCAAATACCTTTTTTTCTTAAGATCCATCTTGGGCGTCTTGACCATCCACAATAATCATACCACCCATCCACATAACAACATCATCACCTCATTAGCTCAACACACAACCATTCCCTCAACTCCACATCATCATCAACCACAACCTCATCCACGTCAATCACTCCACAATCAATTCTAGCAAAACATTCAACATCATTAGATACCCACTCACATCAATTCCTTAGCCAACTAGAATCTCATCTCATCACAACAATTCATCACTCAACAAACCCCACCCACCTACACTTACCAAGCAAACTAGGGTTTCCAAATGCCATTGGAGGATCCCAAGTTCCAATTTTTGCAAAACCAGATTGACAGCTTGGCTATGCAAATGCCTAGTACGATATACTAGAAATAAAACTTAAGATAACTAGTCAATCTTTTGGTCCATACTTCGGTACTGTTACCACCTTACCCTGTAGATTTCACACTACCAAAGTTTGACAAATTCAAATGGGATGAAGACCCTCAAGAGCATGTAGGTGCATTCATCGATGCATGTTTCAGAATACAATAAAATCATGCCTTGATGCTTAAAACCTTTCCTCAAACATTTGGAGGAGATGCTCTAGAGTGGTATAATCATTTACCACATCACAACCTATTTACTTTCAAGCAATTGGTAGACCTATTCTTAGAGCGTTTTTCCCTCAATGTTAAGAAGACAACATTAATCGACTTGTTTAACCTACGATAATTTGAATATGAGTCGATCAATGATTTTGGAAACCATTGGAGGGCGGTCATCACCAAGTTGTCATTCACCCTCCCTATGGTAGAATTAACATGAATGTTCACAAGGAGTTGTTTCAAACCTATCTCCTTGCTACTTCAATTACAACAATATAGAACATTTATGGAAGCTCTCACCCAAGCCTAGGTTATTGAAGAGATCTATATTCAATAGGGTGAGATAAGCTAAAAAAGAATGAATGAAAAAAAAAGAGTCAAAGGAGAAACTACTAGAACCAGCCAAAATTTGGTCAAGTGAACCAAGTTGTCTTGAGCCAACCACCAACATGAACTCAATAAGCTCAAGTACAACTTCAATACCCCCACAACAATAACAACAACTGCAAAAATTGACATATCAAGTGGTTCCACCCCTACAACAACTGCAAAACTAAGCTCCACTTGCAAACAATCATCAACACTAACAATATACCTGATCAACTTGCAACTACACCCCATTACCCAAGCCACTTTCCAACATCTTCCAACGGTTGTATGATTTACAAATGATTACATTACCATAAATTAAACTAGAAGACCCCGACAAACCATGGGGTTGGAATTATAAGGAGTACCAATATTGCACCTTTCATTGACGAAAAGGTCACGATATTAATAGTTGTTATTCATTCAAAGATATAGTCCAAGATATGATAGACAAAGGGACTATTAAGATTGATAACCCTTTGGTCCAAAAAACTAGAATCTTGGTATTTACCAAACACCTCTTCCTCATCGTGAGGAAACATAGTAAACAACAAGGGCATCAACTTCTACAGTTACCCTAACCAAGTCAACCATATACATGCACAACTATACCAAGGTTTTGTGGGTGCTATCCACATAGTCACCCGAGTTCAAAGGAATGCCAACCAAACATAACAACCAAATGAACCAACACTAGTGGTACTCCCTCATACGACACTATCACCCGCTATGTCTTTACAACTGAATCACATCCATCTACCACCTACAATACATCTCCAAAACCAACCACCAAGACCAACCATCATACTAAGAAGTCAATTAACACATAGCCTCAAGTTGACCTTGGTCAAACTATTGATATATGAGCTCATACAAAAATATCCTCCACATAAAGAGGTATTTATGGACATCATAAAATCCATTGAAGTTCAAACTAAATATCTCAATGCCTTTAACAACTTTAATGGGAGTTTTCAAATATGCATGGAGCCCTTGATCACAATTTATAATTTTGAGATCAAGACAATGCCACTGGAGTCACCAGACCCTCCATTGAATATCATTGCTCATATTGATCAAAAGTCATTTAAGCGAGTGCTAATTAACACTAGTTCCTCTATCATTATCATCACCACCACAACACTTCAACACCTTAACCTTCCACCTTCACATATTGCTAGATCAACATCTACCTTGTAGACATTCAATGATGCTATGTGTTCCACATTAGAAAATGTTGTCCTACTTGTAAGAGTGGGGTGAAAAAAATTAATGTCTTGTTTCATATCTTAGAGGGGGGCATGCAGTACAACATACTTCTTAACCATCCTTGGATTTGATACATGAAGTTTTTTCCCTCAACATTGCACCAATGTTTGAAATATGTGCTTGAGTGAAAGGTCCACTGCATTCTAGCTGACACTGAACCATTTAAGTACTACAACTTGATTTTAAATCTTTATGAAGCATCACTCCCATACACTCATTTATTCATCACTCCTCTCACCACTAAATCCACCTCAAACACAAACACATCATCCAAAGTACCCATTCTCGAAGAACTCCCCATCATAAATCCAAATTAGGCTTCTACTTCAATATCTCATAACATTCTTTCCACATCTCACTCTTCATCATAATTTGCACCATTCACATTTGGTTAGGTCCAATCATTATATCAAATAGCCACACAAGGGGTACAAGCCTCCACATCATCTGCATCACCAATAATTAATCATCACTCATCATGCATACAATCAATTCCACAAACGCCATCCATCATCCTATCTCAGTCTAAGCTCCTAACCGTTAGCCAATCTGCTTAGCCAAATCCACCTCCACCTCAACCGACCAACATCGCATAGATTGATTTATATATCTATGATATGTCATTGCAACATACGCATTTTCCCCTACCTGAGCCTCAAGTCACCCTTGAGTCCTCTACCTCTGCACTTGAGTCATCCACATCCACACCCACACAAGTTGTAGTCCATCTTGCTAATCCTAGCATTAGCGAGTATGTGGTTCAAGATGTTGTAATCACACCACCTACTATCAAGACTGTTAGATATTATGGTCATCTAGGTGACCTACCTCTAACCATAGGTCTGGTTTCTAACATGGGTTCAACTCTGAATAGAATTAATTTAATTAATGGAGGAATCGATTCTTCATCTGATCCACTCCCTCCTGATGAATCCAGAAAACAAGTTTGTGGTAATATAGAATATATGTCCAACCTAAATTTCTCGAGATACTTTCAACGAGTTAACTAGAAGGGCTATAGGATGACATAAACATGGTATTCATGATATCCTTGGATGTATGATCGCTTTGGTCTAGTATATAGGGCACAATCCTCTACTTCCTCTTTCGAACAAACATTTCAACGACTCACTATAGACCTTGAGGAGGATGGGGAAGAGGATGAAGATAACGATGATAATAAGGATGAATACATAAATCCAAAGTTCATACATCATCCTGTACGAGGCCTTTCTAGAGCGCCCCGAGCCACCTATTCAACCACCACCGCCACCTTGGCCATCTCAGAGACAAGGTTCATTCACCAATTCTAGGACAACTACTCCACTGAGAGTTGGAACAGGAAAACCCATCCTTCACAATATAGCCACCATTCTTCCACCAAGTTAACATGATTTCGGTTGACTTGATGACAACTTTTTGCAATCCATATGATTTGGAAAAACCAATTCCTATTTTTTTTAATAGCGAAAAACCTCTTACGGGTCCGCCTTGGTCTTAGAGACCACGAACAGGGGGTTCTACACCATCAAAGTCATCCGGGAGTCATGCCCGGCCTTGCCTGCACCAACATTATCAATTGGATTTTAGGTACCCAATTCAACTTTTTTTTTGGTAGGGTGGAGATTTGAACCTGGGACCTCCCTTGGAGGATTACCCTCTCCTCTCCAATTCACCTACAACACCTGGGTTAAAAAAACAAAACCAATTCCTATTGACATAAGCCTCATCGACATGGAATGGATATGATCAACCCCATTTATTTTTGAATTCATCCTTTCCAAGGAATTGTTAAGAGCCTCTGGTGCTTACATTCCTTTACAACCTTTGCCTTCATATTTGCCCCTCACTTCATCTATTTTCATGTTGAAACGAAAGAAACTATGCTAGTTGAGTTTGATAATATTGCTGATGACATTCATTTAATCTCGATGTCCCATTAGCTATAAGAAGGTTCACATATGTAAATTGAAGGTACTATAAATATGAACCTAAGCATAAATGTAGACAACCCATAAATTGTAAAACTTGGAGAAATTTAATCTATTAAAGAGAAAGAGCGACTTGTATATTTAATTACAAGAAAGAAGGACATCTTTTCATGGTCCTATAAAGATATGCCTGGCCTTGATCCTAATGTGGTAGTTCACAACCTCACCTTGGATCATGACGCTAAGCCGATTAAGCAAAAGTTAAGACAGTTACATCCTACCATAGCCTTCATGGTTAAGGAAGAAATTTAGAAGTTGTTATATGTAGGTTTCATTCAACCCATTGACTACCTTGAGTGGATTTCAAACATGATACCTGTTCTCAAGTCCAACGAGGTGATTCATATTTGCACTGACTTTCGATATCTCAATAAAGTGTGTCCTAAGAATGACTTTCCTTTACCAAACATTGATACTCTCGTAGATGGTACTGCAGGCCATAAAATGCTTTTTTTGATGGATAATTTTTTAGGATATAACCAAATTTGAATTAATTTTGATGACCAACACAAAATGGCATTTACAATACATTTGGGGACTTTCTTCTACAAGGTGGTGCCGTTTGGCCTAAAAAACGTAGGAGCTACATACCAACGTGCTATGACGTACATCATTCATGATTATATGCATAAGATCGTTGAAGACTATGTAGATGATTTGAAAACAAAATCTAAAACACATCTATATCACATCGATGTATTGGAAAAAGTTTTTGATTGGCTTCTCGAGCATAACATGAGGTTGAACACTAATAAATGTATCTTTTGAGTTACTTTAGGTAAATTTCTAGGTTCATTGTGTCCAGGCGTGACATTAAAGTGGACCCAAAATAGGTCAAGGCCATTATGGAAATGCCTCCTCCAACAAACTTGAAGGAGTTACATAGCTTACAAAGAAATATTTAATCAATCCGTTGCTTCATCGCACAACTCTCAGACAAATGCAGATCATTCAATCACCTGCTACAAGAGGGGGTCACATTTTCATGGACCAAAGAATGTTAGGAGGCTTTTTGATGACATCAAATGATATCTAGCTTCTCCGTTGGTCCTAATGTCCCCTCGCTCAGGGGTCCCTTTTCATCTTTATATTTTAGAAACGAATTTTACATTAGGGACAATGCTTGCACAAAAGAATGAAAAAAATCAAGAGCAAGCAATTTATTATATTAGTTGAACATTGGTAAGTTATGAAACCATATATGCGTATGTAGAAAAATTGTGTTTGGTAGTGGTTTTTACCACCAAGAAACTTAAACATTATATGCTAGGTCACACCACTTATGTCATAGCTCAAAAAAATTCTCTACACTATATGATGACTCACACATACAACACCCATACTGCAAAATAGATAATGCTTTTAACATAATTCGACCTTGAATTCATTAGCCAAACGTCTATTAAAGATCAAGTGATATCCGATCAGCTTGCAGAAGCTTCGCTTCCTAATGATCAACCTTTATTTATTGAGCTATCAGATATTTCGATATTCAATATTACTGCACAGGAGGAAGATGTCATTCTTGAAGATGATGTTGATATCACCCTATTCTTGATGATTTCAAGTGTGAGAAAGGACAAGGTGTAGGAGTTATGTTTCATACACCACAAGGGATACCCATCCCTTTATCATTCAAATTCAACTTTCCATGCACAAGCAATAATGCAGAATATGAAACCCTAATCTTAGGACTTCAAGAAGCTATAGCTATGGGTATGAAGTGCATACAAATATTTAGCGATTCTCAACTTGTTGTTTATCAAGTGAAGAAATCATACCAATGTAGACAACCAATCTTAAAAATTTATAATGAAGTAGCAATGAAATTGCTAGCAAAATTTGATTGGTACGAGATTGACAACTTACCTCGTTCAACTAATAGATTTGCAGATGCGATGGCCTCTCTAGGATCATTGATTCCAAAGAACTCCATAGGGGAGGTCCAACCATTGATTATCGCAATGAACTCTAAATCTGTCGTTTTGGCATTCCCTCAAAAATAATCTCTAATAATGGCAAGTATTTTAAAAATAAGGATGTTTGAGCGATGTGTGAGAAATATAACATCCAACAAAGTTTCTTGACTCTTTACTACCCACAAGCAAATGGGCAAGTTGAGACAACTAATAAGACATTGATAACCATTCTAAAGAAACTAGTCAAATAAAATCATCGACATTGGTATACTTAAATTTCCTTGGCATTATGGGATTTTTGAATGAACATTCGTACGCCTATAGGGGTAATTCCATTCTCATTGGTTTACGGTATCGAGACAATCATGCCTCTTGAGCTTGAGATCCCCTCACTACACATTTTATTATAGGAATTCATGGATGACAACACTGCTAGACAAGCACATTTCAACCAACTCACGCTCCTAGATGAAAGGTAAATTAATGCTTTGAAGCACTTACGAGTATATCAAGATCGTCTAAAGCATGCTTATAACGCAAAATTCCACCCATGCAAATTCCAAGTAGGAGATCTTGTACTAAAATAGGATCAACAAAACACTAATGCATTACTGTATCTTCATGATAAATTTGTAGCTAATTGTTTGGGTCCATATATTATCAAACCAAAATTGGGTTCAGAAACATATAGGCTTACCAGTATTGAGGGAATAGAAGAGCCTGAGCCATTGAATACTATCCACTTAAGAGTGTTTTATGCTTAATGTGAATTATATATGTACACATATACATGGCTTTAAAAAAAAGATAAACACATTTTCATTACCACTCAATCATACACATTGCATTTCATGCATCCATTCATGCATTCCACTTACATTTGTAGCACCCTAAAATTGGCACAGTTAAACCTTAGTAAAAAGATAAAAGATTAAAATTTGAATTTTAACCCCAAACTGCCCGTTAAACTGCCTTTTACCCGCTTTCCCCATTTTTTGTGCCATTTTTAGGATTTGTTGTGACCGTTGGACGATATCATCGTCGATCAGACGATATCGCCTCAGATCGGACGAATTCATCTAAAGCAGAACATCCACACGATTTCGTCCCAAACTGATTTGTTCATAATTAGCTTCTATTTCAATGATGTCTCTAACCGAGGAAAAAGCGTGTCTGTGCCGTTAGAGACCTTCCCCGTTGGAGATCTCCCAGATTGGGATGATCTCCAACCTCCCAACCTCCTTCCTATGCCTATTTAATCTTAGGCCCTCCCCTTGACCTACCCCTGGCTGAATTCCCCTGTAATTTGATCTTTGTGTGCGTTAGAATACCCTGAATTATCATTTGCATTTGTGCCTTTCTAAGTTTTCTTGCGGGAATCTCATTATTTTTCAGCCAGAGCAAGCTCAGATCATCGTAGACGATCCTGTACGATCTCGGACGATCACGTCACAATTCAAGACGATTTGTATTTTGCAGGCAATTTCGACTGCAACCAACATTGGGGGCAATCAGTGCCCTGAGTTTGCATTCTTTCTCCACTATCTACTATTTTGCTTTGCATTAGTTAGACTTATTACTATTTTGCATCCTGGAGTTCACCTCATATAGTGTAGATGCATGATAAGGTTAAAGTCAGTCATTAAGATAATGCATTTCATTTAATTTATCATCTGTAATTGTTATTATAGCATTCATACTTTCATTTCCATCATTTTCCCTTGCCTTTGCAATTGTATTTTTTCTTCTTGGTATCCATTTATGTAATTACAGGTCTCTGACGAATTCGTTTGACGATATCGTCAGATTAGAGACGATCTTGTCAGATTAGAGACGATCTTGTTAGATCAGTAGATCAGGGACGATCCTATTAGATTAGAGATGATCCTGTCAAATTCCAGGCGATCTAGACTGCTTCAAAAATCAGAACCTCCATCAGACATCCGAATCAGGTATGACTTTTCTCATCTAGCTTATTCTCTATGTTTTCTGTTCAAATCTATTTTCTGTATTCATTTAAATCTGCATTTCATATAGAATAGTTTAGATTCATTTGGCCAAACCTAGGAGTTGAATGATCAAACATAAAAATGAACACATCAAACACTCTCTCAACCTAGGCGTGGAAACTGCCATTCAAAAGTTTCCTGGTGAACCCACCATCCATCAAAAATTCACCTTTATACACCTCCCCCGAGAGGCGGGACCTTCACAAGGCCTCTTAGTCCGAGGTACTGTCCTATCCTTCTCGCATCCCCCTTCCGAGCACGGATCCTTTAGCCTGAAGGTAAGGGTGTGGAAAATTTGGAACGATACATTTTGGTGAACCCGACGTGAAGAACTTAAAGAACCCATGAACATTTTACATCTTAAACGTTACTATGCATAAAAAATTGGTCATTTCATCATTGTATATATTTGTTTAAAATATTTCAAAAACCACTATCTTGTATTTCTTTCAATTTATAAACTTAAAAATATAAAAACACCAAAAACATCCAAATCATCAAAATCTTCAAAACCATATTTTATCTTTGTACCTCTCAATTTGTGAAGTATTACAGTTATATTTTCCAATTATTTTGGATAAATTAGCATTTATTTGGAATCTCTCACTTTTGCAAACACCAAAATAAATATCTTGATTTTATCTGGCATGATTACTAATCTCTCTTATATCAAAGTCCACAAAATTCAATTAAATAAAGTTTGAGCACGGAGAATTGATCTTGTTATTTACTTAAACCAAGCATATCCTTTCACAATAAAATGATTATATTTGTAATGTCCATGCTATGCTACATAGTAGAAGTGGTTTCTTGAGCGAAAAGTTTCCCCTCGCTATCCTATCATGCACATGGTCTAGAATCTTTGAGAATTGACAAAAGGACAAACTCACCCCTACCCAGAATAAAAATACCTTGCTCTACAGCTAATCCGAGCACATATCCCTAGAATAGGAAGCAAAAGAAAAAGAAAAATCAAGCAAAATCATGAGAAAAAGAAGCATTATTTTAGAATCATTTTGTACTCTCTTAGCACTATTTCAACATTATCTCAAATATCAAAGCAAAAGATACGAAAAAGAAAAATACAAAAAAAAAAAAAAGAGAAAAGAAAGAAAAAAGCAAAGAAAGCAAAACAAGCAAAAGCAAAAGCAATAAAATCCCTTTCCCTACCCATTGAAGAAAAGAAGGGTTGATGAGCTTGAATCCCTGGAATTCTCAATTATTCGAAAACTGTGAGGTAAGCCCCATAACAGGTGGTTTGTGCCCAACCCGCTTGGCCTTGGGTAACTCCTAGCGTGGTGATATGTCTGTCACATTAGCGACCTTCTTTTGTATAGATCTATGTCTGCTTATGGATTAGCTAGCTCTTGATAACCCGACTTACATAGTAGTCTGGTACGATTATATGCATCTAAATCATGGTTAATAAACACTTATTTGGTTAATTCAAATCACTTGTATCAAATTATCTTGCTCAAAACTGGTAAATGCACAAAGCAATTGCACACACATTTGTATTTGAGAGATTTTGTGTATCATTATGATAAATCAAGATCGAAAATGAACTCACATACGCACATGGGATTCCTTATAAATCTAACTTTTGTCTTTAAGATACTTTGAAATATTTTTGCAAATTGTCTGGAATAATTTCATTTTCTTCTTTGAGAACAGTTGTTTAGTATAAAGACAACTACATGCATTACCAAAAAAATCAAAATCATTTTTCAAAAACATGCAATAAAGCTACATTTATATATAACTTTTGACTTTCGCGACGATGGTATAGTTCCAAAACCAAAATTGGAATTTTATGCCTAGCACAAGTCTTCATCTTCATATTTTCTGTTTATTTTCAAAAATTAAAAATCAACCATGCAATAAAACTATTATTTTCTTCTTTGGATTTCGCGATGATGGTATAAGTTTATATCTATAATTCTATGCCTAGCGCAAACCATCGAACTAATTTTATTTCCCATTTATTTCAAATCATAAAAAACATATGACTTAAATCATTATGTTACACAATTATGCTTTAAAAGAATGCACATTGTTACTATTTCATGTCATTATGTCAACATCCAATTTTGCAATGATGGTATAATTCCTAGGGAATTATTCAAAAAAAAAAAATTATCACACTTAGGAATTTATGCCTAGCAAAAATCATTTTAAAATATTTCATGCATACTATTTTTATGAAAATTTGAAAACAAATCATCAAACCATCATTATCTCCATCATTACAACACAAAGTCTTAAGACAGTCTCTTAAGCACTCTTTTATTTTTAACAATATTTCTATACTAGGATTAGCTTGACGACCTAGCGAGCGACGACTCCATGAAATGGTCTATAATAGCGACAATGTCCTTTGAAATTATTGTTAGAAGTCCCTTTTATTTTTATCAAATTATCCCACAAACAACCAATTTGTTTACATCAGATTATTTCATTTAAAATCTTACAACATGATATCAAATTATCATATTTCAACACGACATAATTACATGAATCCTCAAATAAACAAACAATTCAACCATTAAAGCATCATAACAACATATGAACAAGTCATATCATTAGAAACAAGATCATATATATATATCAAAAAAAAAATTTATATACATCATATCAAAGCTAGATTGGTATGCCACAATCTATACCCTGGCATACTCAATCCTCTAAAAAATCTATAAACCTTTGGAACAGTAAAAATGAATTAGGATTTTATTCTATTTTTCTTAATTTTATTTAAAAATCCACATTTTAATTTTGTTTTTCCACGTTTTTACCTCAAACGTTCGATTTGGGTAAAAACACGGAGGGGGCACCATAATCAGCATTCGTACGATTCGACCAAGAATCGTCGTCTAAAAAATTGAGTATATTTTTGCTTTCTCGTAAAAAGGGAAAAACTCGTCTTTAACGCATTTTCTTCGAAAAATTCGCTAAAGAGGGGGCAAATGTAGCACCCTAAAATTGGCACGGTTAAACCTTAGTAAAAAGATAAAAGATTAAAATTTGAATTTTAACCCCAAACTGCCCGTTAAACCACCTTTTTACCCGCTTTCCCCGTTTTTCATGCCATTTTTAGGATTTTTTGTGATCATTGGATGATATCGTCGTCGATCAGACGATATCGCCTCAAATCGGATGAATTCGTCTGGAGCAGAATGTCCAGACGATTTCGTCCCAAACTGATTTGTTCATAATTAGTTTCTGTTTCAACGTCTCTAACCGGGGCAAAAGCGTGTCTGTGTCGTTAGAGACCTTCCCCATTGGAGATCTCCCAGATTGGGATGATCTCTAACCTCCCAACCTCCTTCCTATGCCTATTTAATCTTAGGCCCTCCCCTTGACCTACCCCTAGCTGAATTCCCCTGTAATTTGATCTTTGTGTGCATTAGAATACCTTGAATTATCATTTGCATTTGTGCCTTTCTAAGTTTTCTTGCAAGAATCTCATTGTTTTTCAGCAAGAGCAAGCTCAGATCATCGTAGACGATCTTGTACGATCTCGGATGATCACGCCGCAATTCAAGACGATTTTGTATTTTGTAGGCGATTTCGACTACAACCAACATTGGGGGCAATCAGTGCCCTGAGTTTGTATTCTTTGTCCACTATTTACTGTTTTGCTTTGCATTAGTTAGACTTATTACTATTTTGCATCCTAGAGTTCACCTCATATAGTGTAGATGCATGATAAGGTTAAAATCAGTCATTAAGATAGTGCATTTCATTTAATTTATCATCTGTAATTGTTATTCTAGCATTCATACTTTCATTTCCATCATTTTCCCTTGCCTTTGCAATTGTATTTTTTGTTCTTGGTATCCATTTTTGTAATTACAGGTCTCTAACAAATTCGTTTGACAATATCATCAGATTAGAGACGATCTTGTCAGATTAGAGACGATCTTGTCAGATTAGTAGATCAGGGACGATCCTATCAGATTAGAGACGATCTTGTAAAATTCTAAGTGATCTGGACTACTTCAAAAATTAGAACCTCCATCAGACATCCGGAATCAGGTATGACTTTTCTCATTTAGCTTATTCTCTGTGTTTTCTGTTCAAATTTGTTTTCTGTATTCATTTAAATCTGCATTTCATATAGAATAGTTTAGATTCATTTGGCCAAACCTAGGAGTTGAATGATTAAACATAAAAATGAACACATCAAACACTCTCTCAACCTAGGCGTGGAAACTGCCATTCAAAAGTTTCTTGGTGAACCCACCATCCGTCAAAAATTCACCTTTATACACCTCCCCCGAGAGGCGGGACCTTCACAAGGCCTCTCAGTCCGAGGTACCGTCCCATCCTTCTCGCATCCCCCTTTCGGGCGCGGATCCTTTAGCCTGAAGGTAAGGGTGCGAAAAATTTGAAACGATACAACATTGCATACACACATTTGTATCAGTTGCATCCATTAAGGCCGCTCACTACATTAGTTGTCATTCGATCAGATAATTGTTAGTCCAACAAGTCTTCTCACCTTAATCAGGGTACCTTCAATCTTGCATTAGTCCCATTTCATAACTCAAGCTCCACCTTTAGGTGTTTTCAGTCACTCAATCACTCCTAGTGTTTCAAGCAACCTCCATTGAACATCAAGTTTCCTCTTACACGAAAACACAATTTTCACTAAGAAAATTTTGAGTTATGGGAGTTAACTCTACTATTTTTTCGAACCAAACATATATTACACTTATTAATAACATCTTGTGTTAGAGAGGGATGACACCATGTTTGGACTAAACCTTAAAGCGAAAAGTTCTTCTTGCTTGTCCCATTATGCACATAGTCCAAAATAACAATGAAAATAGTGGTTTTCACCACTTACAAAACTTTACAAAAATACAATATAGAGTAGTAAGGATAAAAACAAAATCCTCATTGGGATTCGATCTGAGTGGTTGAGAATACGATTCCCCAAAGCTGTAATTCTTGTCACAACAAAAATACCATAATAACATGAGTAGTAAGGATAGGGTTAAATCCTCATCAGGACTCGATTCAAGTGGTTGAGGATCCAATTCCCCAAAGCTCTAATTCAATTTGTAAACACATAATAACAATTGGGCTTCAAGTAGTAAGGATAGGGTTTCATTCTCATCAGGACTCGATTCAAGTGTTTGAGAATCTGACTCCCAAAAACTTGAAGATCCTAACATTGGACTATGCTCATGCCTAGCAACAACTCTCTCTTGAAAAGACCTCTGAATGCACATAAGGACAAACTAACTTTATGGTTCTCTCCATGACTAGTTTAATCTCACCTTACTTAATATGGTTAAATGAATTCATTCACACACAATGGTTCTTAATTGGCTTAAGTCATTACCATACTCATGATTGGTAAATGAACATCCATTGCACACATAATTGGTCCTTGAGAAATTTGACTCCGCTTTGCCAGATTAATAGATGAGTTTGTTTGAAATCACTAGGATGTTTGAGTCTCTGCAAAAAAATTCTAGATTATTTATCCTTAAGACAAACAAAGTCATAAGCAAGCTTACATTCCATATCATCATCGCATCATTACATAAGTTTCATAATCCACTTCATATTTCACCATTATATGTTAGTGTCCCTGATTAAGAAACAAAGATAAAAATGGTCAAGCAAGAGTCTAAAATCTCTACGAATGATTATTATATCATAATACCATCAATTCATACATCATCACAATCCACATCGCTCATAATGCATTCATATCACCATATACACTTAGTTATCAAGTTCGAGTTCGATGCTTTTAAAATTCGAAAGAAATTCGACATGTTTAAAAATTCGACATAAAATTCGATATATAATAAATATATCTTTATATAATTTGATTTTTTATTTTTATATAAAATTTAAAAATCAAATATACAGAAAAAAATTGTTTTTAATAATATTTTTAATATATTTTTTAAAATATATACTTTAAAATATATTAAAATATTTTTTTAAATATAAACATTTTTATAGCTTTATGTAAAAATCATGCATAAAAGAAAGCACTTAAAATTAATATTATTAAGTTTAAAAATGAGAAAAGTTTAATTTTAGGTTTCCTTAGAAGCTAGGGTTAAAGAGCAATGTTTTTTTCTTTTATTTTAGGGTTAAGCAATGTTTTTTTTTTTTTTTAGGGTTAAAGAACAATATTTTTTTCTTTTATTTTAGGGTTAAAGAGCAATGTTTTCTTTTTATTTTATTTTGAAGAACTCGCAGATTATTTGAGACAAGGACCATTTCAAATAACAGGTCCAGAAATAATGAAGCCTCCAAATGGGAGATTTGTTTATCAACAACAACTTTCACACTATTCATTCTCTCAAAGGATGATAAAGATAAAGAAAACAATATTCCCATGAGGTTGAGAATATATTGAAAATAGTTTCTTTCGATAGTATCTGCAAAAACTTTCAAGCTTCTAAATTGCATATGTTCATAGTGGTCATGTTTATAGTACTTCCTCTGTATTGTTTTCAACAATTAAAATTTAATTTTAGGTTTTTTGATGCTTTTTTTCACCTAATTTGTTTTGGCCGAATTTAGGATTTGTTCGACGAATTTATTCGATAGGGTTTTAAATTCGACGATTTTTGAATTTCATATAATTCGACGAATTTGATAACTAAGCATATACATATGCGTTCATACACACATCCACAATAAAATAAAAACAAAAAAATGCAACACAAAATGATACACAGAAGAGCCATGTATATATATATATACATATATACAAAGTATACTCGAAGGCTACATACAAAAGAGCACTAAGGCTCATATACAAAGCACTACTAGCTAGCACCACTACAATTCCTAGGAGGTACAAAATGAGGCCCATGGCTAGAACCCTGTGATGCTGATAGATCAGGATACCGTGGAGCTCTAGAGCAAGAACTACTGTGCCTGGACTCGCTCTACCGACTAGTGTTGGATCTCAAAGAAGAAGGCCACAAAGGTAGTGACATACCCCCCTATGCAACTCAATTCTCCAACAATCAAATATATATATCCTGGAACCACATATGATCCTCCTCTATGTGAAGAAGAGATAAATCCTGCCTCATCTGCCCATCCTTCTTTGCTATCTCGATGCGAAGGGTAGCTACCACAACCACATTATCACCTCTATAAGGGGCACTCTATAGTCCCTCCACCTCACTTCGAAGTTATGCAATCTCAATATCCCGAGTAGTCACCTCTACCTGCAACCTTACCTCCCGCGAATCTTGCTCTACCACAGTATATAAAATATGATCCCGCTCTCCAACTAGGATGTCTTGCTCAACTTAAAGCATAGCCCAATCCTCCCCACTCTATGCCAGAGGTCTCTTCAAAACATCCCCCATATCAGCCCAACCATCACCTCCACCCTCACCATCATCTCCAATCTCAAGATGTTGATCTACCTCAACCCTCAACTACCTCCTCCCACTGCTAGCTCGACAACATCTCTATCATTGAGGAGTCTCCTCTATCTCAATTACGATCTCCCCATCATCACCGCTCACCTCATCAACCACCTGACTCAATACCCATGGAGGCTGAGAGATAAACTAGGTATCATAGTCATACATAGTCCCGATGTCATCCACATTTGGGATATCCATGTTGACATCATTCTATGACTCCTCCCACCAAGTATCAGCATAAGGTAAGCCCAGCTCATCACCATGATACCTATAGATCACTCAGGAATCAAGAACCCCCCGTTGTATCCCAAACTATTATAAGATATGTGAGAATTGGATTAGCTCTATCTCATTATCGTGGCACCTGACAACCCATTTGACCTGTCTGGTCTATTATAGTTGCTCCTTATCCATATCCCATCTAGCCCCTTGCCATGATTACCAATATACCTGCTTAGGTGTTAATATATCCCATAAGTCCCTATACTCCTAATCATTGTGATTGGGATGACTCAATCGTATCTCCTCGGCTACACCACCTGAGTGCATAGGGATGTGCTATATCCCACTCATAAGGTAACCCCACAGGGTGAGCTACACTTAATGATGCAGGAGCATCCAGTTGGCAAGAGCCAGGTGAGAAAAAAAAACAACCAGCTGAGAAAAAACAATTAGCATTTTTTTTAGGATGCAGGGGCAACCAGCTAGCAAGAGCCAACCAAGCAAAGGAAAAAGCAGTTGGAGTTTTCTATTTTTGAAGACTGGATAAACATGCAGTTGACAACTAAGACTGGGTAAGGATGGATAAGAATGCTTGGTTGTCATGCATAGCTATCAACTCATTGCCCTCATGCTTATAAATAAGAATTTGATGTAGAGCATGAAAGGGGAGCAAGGGGCTCCAAAGAATTTGGCACTCTATGGAGTGCTTGTAGGGGGTTTCTTGTATGAAGCCTCAAAGGAAGGAAATTAGCACTCTGTGTAGTGCTTGCAAGAGGTTTCTTGTACGAAGCCTCGAAGGAAGGAAATTGACACTCTATGTAGTGCTTGCAGGAGGTTTCTTGTACGAAGCCTCGAAGGAAGGAAATTGGCACTTTTCACAGTGCTTGTAGGAGGTTTGAGATGTAAAACCTCAAAGAAGGAGATTGGTTATCTGAGGAGTGCTTGCAGATGTGTGGTGCTCTATGGAGAGCAATTGTGTAATGTTTGGTGTGGCAGTTGAAATATAAATAAAACAGAATTATGTGTTTTGTTTATGTGTTCGTGTGTTATGTTGCTATGTAATTTGTCCTTGCAATTCATCTATTTGCAGATTAAAGTGGGTTCTTTATTTATTACTTTTTTACGTGGTGCAAGAAGATGTCTGAGCAACTAGGAGAGGTTATTCAATTGACCCCCTCTCTGTCGCTGCATCAATTTGGTATCAGAGCCAGAAGATCGATGGGGTCGTGTATGATGCAGGAGCTTTGTGAGCAGGAGCTCACAATTGTTTTTGTTACCCGATGAGTATGATGTAAGAGCATCCATTTGGAAAGATCCAGGTGAGAAAAAAAACAACCAACTAAGAAAAAACATAACATAAACCATGAAACACACAAAAAACACATAATATTGTTTTTATTTATATTTCATCTGCCACATCAAACATTACACAATTGCTCTCCATAGAGCACCACACATTTGCATGCATTCCTTAGATAACCAATCTCCTTTGAGGTTTTACATCTCAAACCTCCTGTAAACACTGTGCAAAGTGCCAATTTCCTTCCTTCGAGGCTTCATACAAGAAACCTCCTACAAGCACTACACAGAGTGCCAATTTCCTTCCTCTAAGGCTTCATACAAGAAACCTCGTACAAGCACTCCACAGAGTGCCAAATTCTTTGAAGCCCCTTGCTCCCCTTTCATGCTCTACATAAAATTCTTATTTATAAGCTTGAGGGCAATGAGTTGATATCTATGCATGACAACCAAGCATTCTTATCCATCCTTACCTAGTCTTAGTTGTCAACTACATGTTTATCCAGTCTTCAAAAATAGAAAACTTCAACTGTTTTTTTTTTGCTTGGTTGACTCTTGCTATCTAGTTGCCCCTACATCCTAAAAAAAATGCTAATTGTTATTTTTCTCACCTGGCTCTTGCCAACTGGATGCTCCTACATCATACTCATCGGGTAACAAAAACAATTGTGAGCTCTTGCTCACAAAGCTCCTGCATCATACACGACTTCATCGATCTTCTGGCTTTGATACCAAATTGATGCAGCGACGGAGAGGGGGTCAATTGAACAAAAACCTCTCCTAACTGCTTAGACATCTTCATGCACCACATAGAAAAGTAATAAATAAACAACCCACTTTAATTTGGAAATAGATGAATTGCTAAGACAAATTATATAACAACATAACACACAAACACATAAACAAAACACATAATTCCATCTTAGAAATTCATCTATTTCCAGATTTAAGTGGGTTTTTTATTTATTACTTTTCTATGTGGTGCATGAAGATGTCTAAGTAGCTAGGAGAGGTTGTTGTTCAATTGACCTCCTCTTCGTCGCTGCATCAATTTGGTATCAGAGTCAGAATATCGATGGAGTCGTGTATGATGCAGGAGCTTTGTGAGTAGGAGCTCACAATTGTTTTTGTTACCCGATGAGTATGATGCATGAGCATCCGGTTGGCAAGAGCCAGGTGAGAAAAAAATAACCAGTTGAGAAAAAAAAACAATTAGCGTTTTTTAGGATGCAGGGGCAACCAGCTAGCAAGAGCCAACCAAGCAAAGGAAAAAGCAGTTGGAGTTTTCTATTTTTGAAGACTGGATAAACATGCAGTTGACAGCTAAGATTGGGTAAAGATGGATAAGAATGCTTGGTTGTCATGCATAGCTATCAACTCATTGCCCTCATGCTTATAAATAAGAAGTTGATGTAGAGCATGAAAGGGGAGCAAGGGGCTCCAAAGAATTTGGCACTCTGTGGAGTGCTTGCAAGGGGTTTCTTGTGCGAAGCCTCAGCAGAAGGAAATTGACACTCTGTATAGTGCTTGTAGGAGGTTTCTTGTATGAAGCCTCGAAGGAAGGAAATTAACACTTTGCACAGTGCTTGTAGGAGGTTTGAGATGTAAAACCTCAAATAAGAAGATTGGTTATCTGAGGAGTGTATGTAGATGTATGGTGCTCTATGGAGAGCAATTATGTAATGTTTGGTGTGGCAGTTGAAATATAAATAAAATATAATTATGTGTTTTGTTTACGTGTTTATGTGTTATGTTGTTATATAATTTGTCTTAGCAATTCATCTATTTGTAGATTAAAGTGGGTTGTTTATTTATTAATTTTTTACGTGGTGCAAGAAGATGTCTGAGCAACTAGGAGAGGTTGTTGTTCAATTGACCCCCTCTCCGTCACTGCATCAATTTGGTATTAGAGCTAGAATATCGATGGGGTTGTGTATGATGCAGGAGCTTTATGAGTAGGAGCTCACAATTATTTTTGTTACCCGGTGAGTATGATGCAGGAGCATCCATTTGGAAAGATCCAGGTGAGAAAAAAATAACCAACTGAGAAAAAACATAACATAAACCATGAAACACACTAAAAACACATAATATTGTTTTTATTTATATTTCATCTGCCACATCAAACATTACACAATTGCTCTTCATAGAGCACCACACATTTGCATGCACTCCTCAGATAACCAATCTCCTTTGAGTTTTTACATCTCAAACATCTTGTAAACACTGTGCAAAGTGTCAATTTCCTTCCTTCGAGGCTTCATACAAGAAACCTCCTACAAGCACTACACAGAGTGCCAATTTCCTTCCTCTGAGGCTTCATACAAGAAACCCCCTACAAGCACTCCACAGAGTGCCAAATTCTTTGGAGCCCCTTGCTCCCCTTTCATGCTCTACATCAACTTCTTATTTATAAGCATGAGGGCAATGAGTTGATAGCTATGCATGACAACCAAGAATTCTTATCCATCCTTACCTAGTCTTAGTTGTCAACTGCATGTTTATCCAGTCTTCAAAAATAAAAAACTTCAACTATTTTTTCTTTTGCTTTGTTGGCTCTTGCTAGCTGGTTGCCCCTACATCCTAAAAAAATGCTAATTGTTTTTTTTTCTCACATGGATCTTGCCAACTGGATGCTCCTGCATCATACTCACTGGGTAACAAAAACAATTATGAGATCTTGCTCACAAAGCTCCTACATCATACATGACTTCATTGATCTTCTGGATCTGATACCAAATTGATGTAGTGGTGGAGAGGGGGTCAATTGAACAACCTCTCCTAGCTGCTCATACATCTTCATGCACCACGTAGAAAAGTAATAAATAAACAACCCACTTTAATCTGGAAATAGATGAATTGCTAAAACAGAATTATGTGTTTTGTTTATGTGTTCGTGTGTTATGTTGTTATGTAATTTGTCCTTGCAATTCATCTATTTGCAGATTAAAGTGGGTTCTTTATTTATTACTTTTCTATGTGGTGGCATGAAGATGTCTAAGCAACTAGGAGAGGTTGTTGTTTAATTGACCCCCTCTCTACCGCTGCATCAATTTGGTATCAAAGCCAAAAGATTGATGGGGTCGTGTATGATGTAGGAGCTCACAATTGTTTTTGTTACCCGATGAGTATGATGCACGAGCATCCAGTTGGCAAGAGCCAGGTGAGAAAAAAACAACCAGTTGAGAAAAAAAATAATTAGCATTTTTTTAGGATGCAGGGGCAACCAGCTAGCAAGAGCCAACAAAGCAAATGAAAAAGCAGTTGGAGTTTTCTATTTTTGAAGATTGGATAAACATGCAGTTGACAACTAAGACTGGGTAAGGATGGATAAGAACGCTTGGTTGTCATGCATAGCTATCAACTCATTGCCCTTATGCTTATAAATAAGAAGTTGATGTAGAGCATGAAATGGGAGCAAGAGGCTCCAAAGAATTTGGCACTCTATGGAGTGTTTGCAGGGGGTTTCTTGTATGAAGCCTCAGAAGAAGGAAATTGACACTTTGTATAGTGCTTGTAGGAGGTTTCTTGTATGAAGTCTCGAAGGAAGGAAATTGACACTTTGCATAGTGCTTGCAAGAGGTTTGAGATGTAAAACCTCAAATAAGGATATTGGTTATCCAAGGAGTGTATGCAGATGTATGGTGCTCTATGGAGAGCAATTGTGTAATGTTTGGTGTGGCAGTTGAAATATAAATAAAACGTAATTATGTGTTTTGTTTACGTATTTGTGTGTTATATTGCTATATAATTTGTCATAGCAATTCATCTATTTGCAGATTAAAGTGGGTTGTTTATTTATTACTTTTCTACGTGGTGCATGAAATGTCTGAGAAACTAGGAGAGGTTGTTGTTCAATTGACCCCCTCTCCATCGCTGCATCACTAAAGTGCTCCCAACCTCAGATCTGAAGGAGTAGACTGCACCCCAATCCCTTATACCCCCACCTCTTCACCTCATACAACTCAATGGACATCTGAGCTAGTAAGGTAGGCACCCAAGCATACACTCGAGGCTCATAAATTAGGTCGAACGCCAACCTAATTAGGTTCCAAGGAAACCTGCATCCTATGTTGTTTGGTAACGACATGTTGGCCAAAACAAACATCACATAGGTTGGTAATGTCTCCAACTCCTTCTTCAAGTACATCACCAAATACTCGATGTTGCTTCCAATATCCACATCATCCCAAGCATCACCATAAATAAGACTGAGCTCATGTCCCTTATATCGCCCAACTTGGATACGTAATCCCTCAATAGGTACACAAAAGATGTGGTAGATATCCTCGAATGTCATTGTCATCTCCCCTGTAGGGAGTTGGAAGGCCCCCTTGTCTGAATCCCACTTCTCTACTAAGGTGAAGAGGTACCTTTCATCTGCCCTCATCACCTCAACCTGAGCACATCCACCAATCCCACCTTCACCAACCACTCTCATTCGACCTCTGTTAGCACATTTTTTACCCCAGGAAGGATAGGTAAAAATCGGTATCGAGCTTCCAAAATATTCAACTACAACACAAACAACAATAAATACACATTAGTATGTGTCAAAATAACATTTTCAAATTCCATACATTTTATTCCAATTTTTTTTTTTGCCTTCCCCCTTTCCATTGTAAAAAAAACACTTTTTCACATCCCATCCATAAAAAAAAAAAACTTTTCGCCCTCCGCCTTTCTGTCGTAAAAAAATAAATAAACAAACAAAATAAAACTAAACAAAACAATTATGGAAATAAATGATAAGGCTAGAAGAACTTACCTTAGCCACCCACCCACAAGCTCCAATCACTATGCCAACTCCCTCCATCACCATCGCTATCAACTCCTCTACTCCTCTCCTCTCAAACACCGATTTACAAATGAAAGAATGAAACCAAAATGCCTCATGTAACACTTTTAATAGCTTAAAACATGCTTGCAGGTGCACCTCCACATTTGGTAGGTACATCCAGACGTGGCCCTGCATTTGGAGGGCATGTGCAAATGCACCTTTGTATTTTCCAATGACTAGACGTAGTCCTACGTTTGGGAAGTTAACCAGACAAAGGGGTGTGCTTATTCCCAAAATGCTATAGAAGTCTTCAAAAGGTTACAAATCATTGCAAATATCCACAAAATCATCTAATAAGCTCATCTAAGCATCAATTATATCGTTCCATATCATTTTGTGGCAAATTATATTGATTTGGGTGCTTAGATTTTGAATGCTACCAAAAGTTGCAAAAAGCCCCAAAAACCTTCAAAACATCCTAAAATGATTCAAAATTTCACAAAATAATCAAATCAGCACATCAATACATCCAAAACATCATCCCATATCATCACACTTGAAATTAAATAAGTGTGGTTCCTCAATTTTGGAATACGACTGTGTTCAAGAAAATTTGCTCAAGGTAATCATCAAACCCTCTTTGCAGGGTCGTAAAAAGTGGAAATCTCTCTCAAGTTACAAATTGGTATGCACCATGTCACAAAACGAGTCTGACATGCGGTGAATAATCCTAGTATCATACACATACCCACGTTGGTTGGTCCATCTACCACACCTAAATCGAACATCAATTAACCAAAAACAAACTTTCAACAAAGCAACCCATTCCAAACTTGGGGTAACCACCTTGATCCTGATTTTCAACGTTTGCATCCATTACATTCACCTATTTTCACCATCCACATTCGATCAATTGACTCATGGGTTTTATTCTTTACCCATACGTCAATTAAGGGGGTAAGCTAAAACCAAAATTTTCAAAATCAGTCTTCTTGCGCGTTGAGGAAAGAGTCCATTTATTCATCCAATAAAACCAGGTTTCTTGTGTTCTACACAACGTAGTACAAAAAGAGGTATTTGTAGACACCAAATCCTAGCCATTTATTATTTATATGTATATATATAAATATATAAAATATTATATATAGATATAGATATATAAATCTTGGTCATTCATCATACTCTAATTATAGTTTGCCCCTTGGCAATGCTACCTCACCACTTCCAATCTATAATTATACTCTAATTATAGAGGGCCTCATATAGTGGAGGTCCTCCAAGTGCTACTAATATTCTTCTTGTTTGCATTTTACACAAGTGCATGAGACAAGTTTCTAAGAAGTTGTTGAGGCAAAGAGTGGCCCACCAAGGATACACAAGCCCACTCACAAAATTGATTGTAGTAGAGGAAATCCGAGACACCCATTTCTAGTCTGAGCTGGTTTTCACCATTATTTGGGTTTATTATAATTTGAAACAAAAACATTATTTTGTAACCCCCACCAATACGGGGCAAATATTATAAAAAATGGAGATCAAGGATCGTCAATTTAATATAAAGTTTATATTGTTCATTGCAAATACTTGTTTCAACATTTTATTGTTTGGGTGCATTTCTTCATTGCTTACAATAACCATTAAATGCATATTCAAAAGGTTTTATGTAAACTAGTCTATCAAAGGGCAAATGGTAGGAAGAAATAAAACATTGATTATACTTATCTTTTAGAGGTTTGCTAATTACAAAGTTATGCCTTGATGGTGTGAAATGTGTTGTCTAGTGAAACATAACCTATAAGGTAAAATAAAAAGGAAAAATGCTAGAAAGAATAGTATAGTTGGAATATTCATTAATGAAAAAAATGGAAGATGTGATAGAATATATGTGAGGAGAAAAGGATATAAATGATAATTATTTCAACCTACACGGAGAATGATGTGAATTTAGTCAAGCATGGCCTTTCCTTGCACCAGGAAGATATGCAACATGTAGATTACGATAGTTTTGTCTTTTAGGTAGTCTTGGTATGACATATGTGCAAGTGTAGGGAGGAGTTATTGGAGTATATTATCTTGCAGGACACATTGTAAGCTTATCTTATTAACATCTATTAAAGTGCAAGCAAGTTGAGGTTTAAAATAGTAAGAAGATGACTAAAGGTAGTTGATGTATTAATTGACAGCATTCAGACTATCCCTAAAATATTTTGTTGTATTATTACAATTTTAGTAGATGGTTTGGAATGGAACGATGTAGACATTAGGTAGTATCAACATACCTTAGACCTATAAATATTTTTTGGGACAACTATTAGAGGTACTAGCGCATGTTGTTTATATGAATGTAAATGTTGGAAGTGTTTGAATGTAGATCTTTAATGTTGATGCAAGTAGTAGTCTTATGTCATCCATTACCCTTTTGTTATTCAAAGGAGTAATAATTATTGACTGAGCCATTTGAAGTGTGCTTAAACATGTCAACCTTTTCCTTAATATGTTTTTGAATAACAAGATTGCCATCCTTCTGATATGTGGTTGTTGGATCAAACAAAAGAAAGACATACACAAAGTATAAATATTGCAAAAAATGTTAGGAAGTTAGGTGTAAGTTGTTTGTAAAAGAAGTGAAAGGAGAAATGAAGAAGAGATGAATAGGAAATTAACTATAGTAATGGATTTATTTTTGTACAAATGAGGTTTTTGTAGTCGTATATGATTTGTAGAGTTTTTTGCTTCCTAATTTGTGTTGCATTTGTGACAATAACAACAATGGTACCAGTTGAATATGGCTCAAAAATTGCTAACTATTTCTCGAAGATTATATTTAGTATGGATTTGTATTAAGGACAATGAAGGGATTTCATCCATGATAATTGTCTCACTGGTGACTAAGATGCAAGCATAATAGCATTGATTGCATTTGTTTTTGGGATTATTTGAAAATGTTGTACAAATAATTCAAGTAATGGTTGCAACTTTTGCTTGTCTTTTCACGAGATCAAGAGGCATAAAGAGTGTTATGATCCTCTCAAAATTCTTCTTTGTGAGATCAACATAGAATATGACTTTGTCTTGCACCTTGTCTATGCTTGCCTGGTAGGCCATTACGATGTCATGAAGGAAGTATTTTATCAATTTGTAACTCATCAAATCTTCTGTAAAGATGTAAGATCTTGAGCTTATGTATGGGTGCAAAGCAAATGTTAATATTAGATAGGAGGACATATTAGATGTAGTGAGTTAGTCATAACTTTTATACTTGTATTTTGGTTGTATTAGGTTTTTTGTTCAAATGCATCATCTATCATTACTTAGATGACAAAATGGTATTTACCATTGCATGTAGTAGCAAATATTAGCTCATGATCATGATTGTTGACCAAAAACATAGATAAAAAAAAGTGCATGTGACATGTTTCCCAATAAACATACGAAAATATGGTTAGGGTTATAAACCTAGGTCCGACGGTGGAAACTTGGCATAGGCATTGCTTGTGTTATTTATTTGTGATTGGTGGAGCGAAAGATAGTACATGTGCCTATGACAACACTAGGGTTTGGGAGGGGGACATGATTGATGTCAATACTAGTGGTGGCTAAGAGGTTGCAAATTTGTGTTTCAACAATTATGATACCTTCGACATCGCTTAATACTACTTTACTGTTGCTATGTGCATGGACGTAGACATTGGAGGGAGAAACTACCATGGCGATACCCACCTCAAAACTCTGTGCCCCACTCTCTCTCTTGTGATGTTCTGGCAAAATATGTCGAGCATCAATGTTGAAGATATCAAGGAGTTAATGAAGGTTGTTTTTTTTTTTTATAGAGGTATATTTGTGGCCATATTATGAGGAAAATTAATAGTTTAGAGAAATCTATAATTAGAAGTGGAGTTTTGGTATTATGAAGTAGAGGTAGAGGAAGGTTGTTGCAGGAAAATCTATGGATAGTAGAGTTGGAATTTTGGTATTGTAGGAAGAAGGATGCTAAATTTGTATTTAGCAAGAAAATTGAATCAAATGGTATTTTAGCACAACAGGTTCAATTCCTCAACATTCAAAGAGGAGATCAAGTTTGAATCTTGTCAAGTGACACATGGATAATATCTAATTTTTGTTGTAATACCACTAGGTGGTGATGACATACTACGGGCAGGACCCATTTCAATCCCACATAACCTATTGATAAAAAAGAAACATACATTATTATAATTCAAAATAGGTGAAAGAACTTATAAATCATATGGTGAATCATATGGAATATATATTTGTGTTTTATATTTTGCTATGGTGGATTTGATTTGTAATGCATTGGATCCTGGTTTGAAGGTTCTAATGAGATTAATTATGTTATGGTCACTCTAATATATGTGTAATTTGAAAGAAGGTATAGCAAGTCCTTGATGTTGGACCATATATGATTAAAACGAGGTTGGAAAAGGTTACCCTAGCTTTATAAAAGGAAGTATATGCTATTACCATTCATATAGCCATTAGTATTTTATCTTAGGATTATATGCAGTATATCCATGTTATAGTTCCCTATGATGATGTCATGTATTTTGCATATTTGATCAAATATAATGTTACCAATAATAGAGACAAGATTTTGGTGTAGCTCTAGATGTGTATATATCGATGATTACAAATTATATATGATGAGTAGTTATTCATGATACTATGAATTTTATAATAATATTTTGAAATTAGTTTGATTATAATATGAGGGTGTGCCTATAGATGCATGTCATAATTTCATGGACTTTATAGCTTTCTATGAAATTGATATTTTGATGCTAGTTATCAATAGTTGTTTACATAGTGCATGTTTCTTATAAGCACGCTATACTGAAATACATAATCATAATTAGTTGGTAAATCATGCATATGAGCATGTAGGCTACATGTCAAGTGGCATGATAATGATGGATAGTTTTGATAATATGTGATGTACACTAGTTGCCAAGCCCCATTTAGATTATATTTGTAGTCATTCCATATCTATGGTGATTTTTTATCTTACATTTAAGTTCAAAAGTTTAAGGGCAATTAACAAGAATAACGAGTCCAAATTTTTTATGTCCAAGAGCATTGTTAGATGATCTCATGTTTGTATACCTCCTCAATGGTTGGATGCTAGATTGACCAACATTAAACCTTGATATTTATAGATTGTGCATCAACATGCTAATTGGACAAAAAATTTCTTTCAAACCTTTATGTGGCCTATTTTTTTATTTATAGCCACCATATTTGCTAATTACAATATGCACAACAAATATTCTAGAACGTCATTGTTGTATATAAAATCTAGATTATAAATGATGTAATCTAGGTTGGTTGATCTAGTAAAGGATGACCAACCAAGTAGCCACCAAAGCAATTTTGAACACAAGAATATTAATTTAAATTTATTTTATTATTATGTTTACACACAAGTTGTATTTACAATGAGAAATACCTTATTTCACTTGTTGGAAGTTTAACTCTTCAACAACGATAGATATACATTACATCAGCCTAATCACATTATTAAAAAAACCCTAAAACACTCTTAAACAAACTTGAAATAACCTACAACAATTGTTCTTGTGCCAAAATCCTATTTTAGCCTACTACAACTATTGGTATTGTACCAAAATCCTCTTTTAGCTTACTATAGTTGTTGGCATTGCACTAGAATCCTCTTTTAACCTGCTATAAACTATTGGTATTGTGTTGAAATACTCTTCTAACCTACTATAGTTGCTGGTATTGTGCTAAATCCTCTTTTGCTACAATTGTTGGTATTATGTCATAATCCTCTTTTCAATACCAAAAACATAATAGGTTACATTTAAATCTCAACACCAACTCCTTGAGGAACCAAACCAGATCTCCCCTTTCTCTATTTGGCTATCGTAATTTCCTTAACCAATCTAGGACATTCCATTTAGTCGTCTTTTCCTTATTTATAGTCTTCTTGCCAACAAATTGGTAATTTAAAAATAAAAATAAAGCTAAAAACATCCTCTAATGCCCTCCCTTCTTGTAGTAAAACAACCCATGCAAATTTGGATTTTTATTTAAAAATTATATATAGTTTTAAAATACAGACCCCATGCTTGAGAACTTCTGATTCACTCATCCAAGTTGTCTCTTTTGTTGGTTTACCCAACCACTTGGTGAGATATTCCTTCTACTCATGGTCCTTTGTCTTCTTGACAATCCACTCATCAATTATCTTATCTTCTTTCTCTCTCTATTTCCCCAACAACTATTATACCCATTGTTCAAGCTTTGAATTTGAATTGACCTTTCTCTCTGTTGCTACATTATCTACATGGAACTTGTATGCATTTCTTGAATTAAATTTCCTCATGACCCACAACAATATGATATTTTTCCTTTCCACTTCTTGTGGTGTCATTTAGAAACTCTCCCCTCGCTTAAATGAGTAAAAAATAAACCACCCACTTTGAATTATTTTACTCTTTTATTGTCATCTACACCACTCTTGTACTTTGTTGTAGATCCATCTTTACCTCTTTATGTAAATCGTGCATATACTCCACAAAGCCTTTTGCTACACCACTTTGTCCCTTCTTCTTTGGTGCTAGCACTATAGGTGCTATACATGGGCTCAAATTCTCATGAATTAGTCCTTTGTCTAAGATTTCTTAGACTTGCTTCCACACTTCTTCTTGCTCCATTGGTGTCATGCGATATACTGCATTATTTGGCAAGCTAGATCCTGGAATAAAATCTATATGGTGACTTATGCTTTGCATTGATGGTAATCCTTTTGGTAACTCTTTTGGAAAATATCTTCATAATCAACAAGTATTTCTCTCACTTCTAATGGGTTTTTATCTTCCTCCTCTACTTTACTAACTTCCATTGGCTTAGCTATGCATGCATAATATTCCCCTTCCATTGTATCTCTCAAACATTGCTTACCTATAACAGTGCATACTCTAGGACAACTATCAACATATTTGTTTTTATCCCTTATAGGGATTTGTGTATGCTTTTTAAAATCCTTTACGATGCTTATGGTATTCAATCTTCCATCATGGCTTTCGATCGAACTGCCATGGTCTACTAAGCAATACATGATATGCATCTATAGGCATGATGTCACACAATACTGAATCCTTATATGAACCAATTTGAAAATCAACACATTGCTTACTCACCAAGATGTTATACCATTTTTAAATCTAATATACTTTGTAAGGATTTGGATGCTCCCTTTTGAAGAATTTACAATAATACAATTAAACAAATTTGGAGCAACTATTATCTTCTTATTATCTAAAATAATTATGGCAGAGTTTCAGTACTCTGTTACAATCTCCTCACAGGCTCTGGAAGAGCTCACACACTTGCTACAATGCAAAATTCTTCTTCATAAAAGAAAACCCTAAAACTGCCTTAAGTAAGAAAAAAATAAATCAAACCCTAACCCTAGCAAATCACATCCATCGGATATACATCGACGATGTTTATTACATGTCTTAGTATTTTGCCCATAACTTTTGACTCGGGTATCCGTTTGAGCTTGTTTTTTTTCCAGATTGCACAAATTTCGAAGCTCTACGATTTTGTTCTATCTCCTCTAAGAGGAGATTCTTTCCAAGGCTGAAAACATTATCTAACGGCCTAAATTTTCATTTTAATGTATGATTGGCCAGATTTCCAACATTCTCCCCCTTGCTGGTAAGGGGATTGACTATCAAGTCCCTTAGCAGCAAAAATTGAGATTTTACTACTTCCTTATATTTGCTACTTGATCGTGTGTGGAACAATACCTGAATTTAACTTATTCCTTCTCCACCATGTACGGAATGAAGTGGTACTTGATGTCGAAATGCTTGGACTTGGTATGGTGGATAGGATTATGTGCCAACTTAATGGTACTTTGATTATCACATAATAAAGTAGTTGGAGTCCCTTGCTTCTCCCCAATATCTCCTAGCACCTTTTAAAGACACAATGCTTGTGCACTTGCCGATGTAAGTGCAATATACTCTTGCTTCAGTAGAAGACAACGCCACTGTAGCTTATTTCTTGGAAATCCATGTCACCAAACCTGAACCAAGAGAAAAGTAGTGCCCACTCGTGGATTTCCTGTCATCAATATTACTATCCCAATCACTATCACTGAATCCCACTAACTTCAAATTCTTTGCCTATGAGTAGTGGATCCCATAATCAATTGTTCCACGAACATACCTCAAAATCCTCTTCGTTACCTTCAAATGTAACTGTGATGGATTAGCCATATACCTGGAACAATGTGAAACAACAAAGCATATATCTGACCTAGTGTTACAAAGGAATATAAGACTACCAACAATACTCCTATACTCTATTTTGTTTGCCCTTTCAGCTCCATCATCCAAACTCAAGATCTCCCCATATGCAATGGGTGTTGCTATAGGTTTACATTCACTCAAACCAAATCTCTTCAGCATATACCTTACATATTTGGATTGACAAGCAAAAATCTCATTGCTAGTTTGATGTACTTCCATCCCAAGAAAGTAACTCATCAAACCCAAATCAGATATCTCAAACTCCTTCTTCATATCATGTTTAAAAGAATCATTCAAAGAAGAACTACTCCCCATAAATAACATATCATCAACATAAAGGCATACAATAAGAATATCATTACCTTCCCTTTTGTAGTACAAAGTGGGCTCACTCTTACTCCTTTCAAAATTACACTGCAGGAAGTAGTCATGGATTCTAGCATACCAAGCTCTTGGAGCTTGCTTCAGCCCATATAGAGCCTTCTTCAACCTGTAGACTTGATCTTCTTTTCCTTGGATAAAAAAACCTTGTGGTTGTTCCACATATACTTCTTCATCTAAATATCCATTAAGAAATGCACTTTTGACATCCATATGATACACCCTCCAACTTTTATGAGCTTCCAATGATAACAACATCCTTACTGTTTCTTGCCTTGCCACTGGAGCAAATTTTTCCTCATAGTCCAAACCATATTTCTGAGTGAAAACCTTTGCTACCAACCATGCATTGTACCTCTCAATGGATCCATCACTGTTCTTCTTCATCTTGTAGACCCACTTGCATCCTACACATTTTCTATCCTTGGGAAAATCACACAACTCCCAAGTATCATTCTTTTCAATAGAATGCATTTCTTCTTGCATAGCCTTCATCCATACTTTGCTAGTACTAGCATGCTCAAAACATGAAGGCTCAAAATCATCAACAACAACTTTTGAAACTTTAGAAACTTGAGAAACAAGTGCATAGTTTACAACATCACCTTTGGGATATCCACTGTCATCATCTCCATAAAGATGCAGGTTCTCTAACCTCTCTATTACTGCATTCATCTCTATATGTTGACTTCTTATCACCCTCTTATGGAAAATCTTATCAAGAATTTGAGATTATGGGTGATCCTTCAACAATATTTTACCTTTTCCTTTGGCCGATGGTGATGGAGGTGGAGAACTACTGGAAGAACCTTCTCTTGGACTTGAAGGTGCACTTGCAGAAGATGAATTGGAAACTTTTTCATGGCTGGGCTGAACTGAAACATGGCTTGGTTCCACCTTCTTTTCACCAAAAACATCCTCAAAACATAATTTTTGTGATCCCCAACTTCCCCCTTCATCAAAAATTGCATCTCTAGATACAATTATTTTATATGAAATAGGATTAAAGAACCTGCAAGCCTTAGATTGCTCACTGTACCCAATAAAAATACATTTTTCACTCTTTGCATCCAACTTCTTCTTATTCTCAGCATTAACATGCACAAAAGCCACACATCTAAAAACTCTAAAATGATTTACATTTGGCTGCTTGTTGTACCAATATTCATAAGGGGTAATATTCTCAAGACTCTTAGTAGGACTTCTATTTAAAATGTAATTAGTAGTACTAATTGCTTCAGCCCAATAAAACTTACTCATACCTTCTTCTTGCATCATACTTGTAGCACCCTAAAATTGGCGCAGTAAAACTTAGTAAATAATTAAAATTACCTTAGTAATAATTCAAATTCAAATTTCAACCCCAAAACCGCTCCCAAACCGCCTGCTACCCGTTTCCTTGTTTTTCGTGCCATTTTTAGAGTTTGTTTCGTCCGTTGGACGATATCGTCTCCGATCAGACGATATCGCCTTAGATCGTCCAGACGATTTCGTCCCAAAACTAATTTTTCATAATTAGCTTCTGTTTCAACAGCTTCTCTAACTCGGGCAGAGACGCGTCTGCACCGTTAGAGTCTCCCCCCGTTGGAGATCTCCCAAAATGGGATGATCTCCAACCTCCCAACCTCTTTCCTATGCCTATTTAATCTTAGGCCCTCCCCTTGACATTCCCCTGGCTGAATTTTTTTGTACTTTAAGTTTTACATGCTTCAGGATATCCTAGATTATTGTTCGCCTTTGTCCCTTTTTGAATTTTCTTGCAGGAACTTTGTTATTCTTCAACCGGAGCAAAGCTCAGATCGTCGCAGACGATCCTGTCCAATTCGAGATGATTTCGTACCAATCCGAGATGATTTCGACTGTAATCAACATTGGGGGCAATCAATGCCCAAAGTTTGCGTTTCTTTACTCTTTTTTGTTGTTTTGCTTTGCATTAGTTAAGCTTATTACTGCTTTGCATCTTGGAGTTCACCTCATGTAGCCTAGATGCATAATAAAGTCAAAGTTAGTCATTAAAACCATGCATTTTACTTAATTTGTTATCTAAAGTTGTCATTCTAGCATTCATACTTTCATTTCTATCATTTTCCCTTGCTTTTGCAATTGTATTTTTTGTTCTTGGTATCCATTTCTGCAATTGCAGTGTCTTCGATGAATTCGTCAGATCTCAGATGATCCTGTCTGATCAGAGACGATCATGTCAAATTCCGTATGATCCGGATCGCTTCAAAAATCAGAATCTCCATCGAACATCCGGATCGGTATGGCTCTTTAATCTAGCTTATTCTCTCTATTTTCTGTTCAAATCTATTTTTTGTATTCATTTAATTTGCATTTTCATAATAGAACAACTTAGATTCATTTGGCCAAACCTAGGACTTGGATGTTTAAAGCTAAAATTGAACACATTAAACTCATTCCCAACCTAGGCGTGGAAACTGCCACTAAACGTTTCCCGGTGAACCCCACCATCCGTCGAAAAATCACCTTAATACCCCTCCCCCGAGAGGCGGGACCTTCAAAGGGCCTCTCAGTCCGAGGTACCGTCCCATCCTTTTCCCATCCTCCTTCCGGGCACGGATCCTTTAGCCTGAAGGTAAGGATGCGAAAAATTTGGAGCGATACATTTTGGTGAACCCGACGTGAAACTAAAACCTTTTGAAAAAAAAAAAAAACAAAACAAAAACATAGATGCATTTAAAATCATTAGAAAAATACTAAGTTGCATATCATGTCTAGATGGTAGCTCCTAAGAAAAGACTAGCAGTCACTATAAACGTTGCAAATCAATTAATAGCCATAGAAGTTAATTCTGTGCTTAGTGTGCCTGAAATAGATAGAAACCAACTTTTGTGGAAAGAACTTGATAGGAGGCTAGGTGTCATTTCATCTAAATCAACCGAACTTAGACAAATCAAGAGGTTTGCCCTAGATAGGATCCTGGATCCTCATCAACTCATTTTTTATCATGAACTTCAGAGAGCCCGCCATAGGTGGTTAGCTTATAGGAGAGCTCTTGTGTCTTCAGAATTGTTCACCTTCGAGGAATACCTCGAGAACGCAACTGTTATACACCAATTCCTAGGTTGTGTAGAATATCAAGAGGTCGTTCTTACTGATTAGGGAAATATGGAATAGAGTTCCTAGGGCTGTGTTATATCGAGAGTATTGCCACGAACTTTATTTCTACCAACCATAATCTGAGACAGATAATATCACTATAGCACTTTTTGTCAAATTCTTGAAAGAAAATTTTCAATTTGAAGAAGAACACTTCATGACTCCCGAAGAACTCGAGCCCATTAATGATATTTATAAATTGTTTATAGAAAACTAGATCATTGCTTTCATTATTATTATTTCTTGCATTTAGTGTGTTGTTTGTTATCTTTATAATATTGTTACAAAAACAAGAAAAACCAAAACATAACAAAAACCAAAAACATTTTATTTCAAATACTATAGTAGGTATATAATTAAAATATATACCTCTTAAGCTTGTTGCATATATATATATATATATATATATATATATTTGCTGAAATCTAAATTTAAGCACAATGCCTAAACTTAGGAGTGGTAAACAAACTGAAGAAGAAGGAGAAGATTGGTTAGGAGACAAAACAAAAAACCCAAATGTCCTTCCCCGAGGAATCAATTCCGAAGGAGAAACTCTAGAACAGCCGTAAGATGACCTCGGTCAAGAAAATGAACAACAAGAAAATCTTAAAGAGGAAGGATCCTCATCCCCTAGAATAGCTCCCGATGGAACTATTGCTTTTGATAATTTAGATCATTTCTGGAAATTTTTCAATAATAACATTGGTGCTCTTAATATGGCAGTTCGTATTGATAAAGGACAAATTAGTGACACTCAAGCAGCCATGGAACATATGTTTGACATACACACTAATCCCTTGTCTTTCATTGATCAAGAAAGTGATAAGGTCGGACCATCCAATAGAGATATGGTCACTATGATTCAGAACATGCCAAAACAACAGAGTTACCCAACCCCCTAAGGAACCCGTTATTGAGCCTAAAATCATTCCCACACAAAAGAAACCTTCCTTCACCGCTTTACTTCGCCAAACTATTGATCAATATGCTTCAAGTAGACAAAAACCTAAAATGAAGCCAAACACCAATTTTCAACAATCGGGCATACAACATAATACAACTTCAAAATTTCTTCATAACACCCTTCCTACCAACAATTTATACAATAGCAATATAGCATCTAATCTCCATGTCCCTCCATCATATGCTCACAAATCCCATATTAATGCCCTACCGAATCAATATGGTGGGCAAACCAGTAATCTGGAAGCCATGGTGAAACAGTTAGCTTCACGCATGGACCAGATAGATCCCTACCGTCCCTCGTACAATTATCGAGAGATATGTAGTCAACCTCTGGATCCCATAGTTGTAGCACAACCATACCCTAAACACTTTCCCATGCCCGTCCCGCCTATATATAAAGGAACTGAAGATCCCATAGAGCATCTTCGCATGTTTAGGATAGCATGTCATGATATATCACATGATGACTTGCTATTACTAAAAATGTTCCCAAAAAGTTTAGGAGGAATGGCATTAGAGTGGTACTATCAATTGCCCACTCATTCTTTGAGAAATTTTGAAGAAACAACTGAATCTTTTGTCCATCAATTTAGTGCCTACATCGAGAGGCATGTCACCATTAAAGATTTGTACAACTTAAAACAAGACAAAGATGAATGTTTTGCTGATTTCTTAGCCAGATGGAGGCAGTTGATAGGAAAACTGCACTTTGTGCTACCTTATAGGGAAATGTTGGACATTTTTATTAATAATTTACAAGAACAAATATCTTATGAGTTATCAACCGCCACCTTAACTACCTTCGATCAAGCTATAGACTTAGCTCGAAGGGTAGAAGATGCTCTCATTAGAAGAGGTCAGCTCAAAAAGAAAGATGATGAGAAAACATCTAGAAATCAGTATAAAAACAAACAAGTTGTAGGTGACGGAGTCACTGATAGTAGAAACGTTGCTAATATCAATACAACGAAGACAACAGAAAAATTTATATTAAAACCTCCCGATAAACCTCCTCGAGAATTTACTAGATTGAATCAACCTTTATCAACCATTCTTCCTCAATTATTAGCACGAGGCTTGATTCAATTACCAACTATCCGGGAACCCGATCCAACTATACCCGGATACAGTAGCTGATTTACATTGTGACTTTCATAGAGGACCCGGACATGCTACAAATTCTTGCAAAATATTGAAACATAAAATACAAGATCTGATTGATAATAATGAAATGGAGGTGCAAGCCTTCCAACCTAAACAAAATGCTCCTAATAATGCTCAAAAGACCATTCCCCAAAATCAGAATCAAAATGCTAATCAATCATTAGATATATTTCAACATCCTTTACCAAAACATGGTAAAGAAGTGGCCAATCAAATCGAACATCATAATGTTCCCCCTCCTACCCGATATGTAGGGACTATTAGCGGACAATTATCCTGTTCAGGATCCTCAAATATTTGGCACAACCTTATCCATGGTCACGACTGCACTCCCTACATAATTTTCAAACCCCCGATCCTAGTGATGTAGAATCGGATACTCGAAAGTGAAATAGACATCACCTCAAACCAATCGAATAGTTCTGAAAATGAATCAGATCCTATTCAACCCATCACAGATGCTATGGTTCCAGAAGAACCATTTCCTAGAAGAGTTACTACTCGACCCTCTTCTAATCAGTTCCTTCCTAATGAACAAGCCATAAACGCTCAACCAAGACCAGTTCAACGTCTTCAATATAACATTGTGGGTACCATCGGAGTTGTTACCAGACAACAGGCTCAAAACTCTCAACAAGATCAAACTCATAATGATGGATCAGCTCCATTTATTTTGAAAAATCCCAATAAAGGGAATCATATGTCTAATGTTCAACCAAAACCTCCTTACAATATTAATGAACAATTATCCAATACTACAGCCTAAATTTCCCTTTTGGACTTGTTAAGATCTTCTCCTACCCATAGGGATGAGTTAATGCTTACATTAAGCCAAATGATGGTACCTCAAAATATTCAACCCGAAGCCATGTCCAATACTATCATCACTCGAGAAGTTGATTGTATTGACTTTCGGGATAAAGATATCCCACAACATAGTTTACATAAGGATAACCCCTTATATATTACCGCTTTAATTGGAGATGTAGTCGTTAAAAGAGTCTTGATTGATAATGGTTCATCTCTAAACATTTGCACTTTTGACTTCTACCAACGGTTTGGCTTTAGAAGTGATGAAATGAAGAAAATCGACATGATTATCAAAGCTTTCAATGACGAGACACAAGAAACGTGTGGAGTCATTACCTTACCCTTGCAAGTTGGTCCTAGAACCCTAGATACAACCGTGTTTATTGTACATTGCCCAACATCGTACAATATACTTTTGGGTCGCCCTTGGATCAATGCGATGCGAGCGGTTCCTTCCACTTTACATCAGTGTGTTAAATTTGAATTTAAAAATCAGTTGGTCACTATCCATGGTGACCCTAGACCCTTTGATATGTGTGCTTTGGTAGAACCTGTTGGAGTGCAATTTTGCCCTGCTCTGTCATCCACACATCCTAATTCTTATTTTTCATCTAAACGTGTGAAACACACACACATAACCTCATCTACCCCATCAACTACACCTATACATTTAACTCAACCATCTTCTGAACAAACCACACTAAAACCTCAAAAAGATCTTCAATCCACAACCAATCCTTCATGTTCTATCCCTATAATTTCAAAACCTATAGACCCATTTATTGACACCTCCACATTATCAACATCTATCATACCTTCCACATCTAAAGATATAGGGAATGATCCTTCTACATCTTATGCTCTTTCTGATGAACTTTTACCGGATTTATCCACAATCTTAATATAAAAAAACAAATGCTTTTATGCAAGATTCAATTCTTTTAAATAACTTGCCACCATCTCCTCGTACTTTGGGCCTCCCACAACCTATGGGAAGTACTTACCAAGTCGGGAGTTGTGCTTTTATTTATAAAGGATATGATTGGGGAAGAATACCCAGGAATATCAAAACTCATCATGAGGGATATGCCCGATGTTATTTTGCTAATGAATATATTAAAGCTAAGCCCATAATGCTTAAAATGGGCTATAAAGGGAAAGGCTTGGGACCTTTCCAAAATGGTATGAAAGAACCTATTGAGGTAGAGCCATGGCCCGCCCGATGTGGTGTGGGCCTATTTCCTAGTAAGGGTCAACCCTTCCCTTTTGAAGATGATGATCAACTCATATGTTATCAAGATTATCTAGATAAACAAGATTCTTTGTGTTCAAAGAATAATCCCTTTACCCGCAATATGCTATCCATAGCTTACCCCGAATTGATTGTTGAATCCGATGAGGAGTTGGAAGGAGATATTTTCCATGATGTCTCCGTTGAAGAGTTGTTACACAATGGTTTTTATTTTGATGGTTCTATACCAACTATAGCCCAACTTGAGGCCACCACTCATCAAGACGAATTATCCAACTTAACCTTAAAAGAATTACAAGAATTGGGCGTTTCACCCGCCCCACCTAATTTTGAAAGAGATCTACACATGGAAGTAGAAAACGCCATTAAAGTTAACATTGGAACTGAGGATAATCCTCACATAATCAATATTGGATCAGCATTAAGTCAAGAAAAACAAGATGAATACATTGCATTCCTTAAAGAATATGAAGATGTCTTCGCTTGGACATATGAAGATATGCCAGTGTCCCGGACCCTTCCGTAGTCATGCATCATCTAGTAGTCCATCCGGATGCTAAACCCGTTAAACAAAAACTTAGAAAAATGCATCCCAAAGTGGCCCCTGCTAGTCAAAGGGGAGTTAGAAAAACTCCTAAATGTTATTTTCATACAAGCTATTGATTATGCTGAATGGATCTCGAATGTAGTTCCAATCACCAAGAAAGAAGCTACCAAAGTTAGGGTTTGCACGGACTTTAGAGATATTAACGCCGCATGCCCTAAAGATGATTTTCCTCTTCCAAACATGGACCAAATCATTGACTTTACCATCGGGAGTGGAATGATGTCCCTAATGGATGGATTTTTCGGCTATAATCAGATCAGATAGCTCCTGAAGATCAAGCTAAAACAACCTTTATTACCCCTTGGGGTACCTTTTGTTGGAAAGTGATGCCATTTGGTTTAAAGAATGCAAGCGCAACATATCAACGAGCTATGACTTATATCTTTCATGATATGATGCATGATATCCTACATGATTACGTAGATGATATTATAGCTCGCTCTATTAAAGAAGATGATCATTTAGATGATTTGAGAAAAGTATTTAATCGGTTAAGAGAATACCTTATTCGATTAAATCCAACCAAATGCATATTCGGAGTTAAGTCCGATAAACTATTAGGGGTTTTAGTTTCTTTACGTGGTATCAAAATCGACCCTCTCAAGATTGCGGCTATCACTGATATGCCCGCACCTACCAATATATCTGAGTTACGAAGTTTACAAGGTAAGCTTCAAGCCATCCGTCGCTTCATCGATAAGTCAGCGGACAAAACCACTCCCTTTCTTAAGCTCCTTAAGAAGGATGTCCCTTTTAATTGGGACGACGAATGTACATAAGCTTTTGAACTTCTCAAACAATACCTCCTTAACCCACCTGTGCTTTCACCGCCTAGACCTGATCGCCCGTTTCTCTTGTATATTTCAGCTTCAGATTTTGCTTTAGGAGCTATGTTAGCTCAGCTTGATGATGAGAAGAAAGAACATGCTAATTATTACATTAGCCAAACTTTAATTACTTATGAAACTCGTTATACCTCATTAGAAAAACTATGTCTAGCAACTGTATTTTCTACGCAAAAATTATGCCATTATATGCTTAGTCAAAAAACATATGTCATTGCTAAATATGATCCCTTGCGGTATCTTATGAGTCGACCTTATTTATCGGGTCACACAGCCAAGTGGGTTCTTGCTCTAAGCGAGTTTGAACTCACATTCATAGGACAAAAGTCTGTTAAGGGTCAAATCATAGCAGATCAGTTAGTCGCTGCACCCTTAGAGTCTACCCATCCCCTCATCATTGAGTTTCCTGATGAATGCCTTCAATTAGAGGCAGACCATGTTGAACAATGGTCCTTATACTTTGATGGAGCCCGATGCATGAGTGGGGCTGATGCGGGTATTATTTTAATATCTCCACAAAAACACATTATACCTTTGTCCTTTAAATTAACATTTGCTTGCACCAATAATACTGTCGAATATGAGGCTCTAATCCTTGGATTACGAGCTGCCTTGGCATTAAAAATCAAACATCTGCTAGTTTTTGGTGATTCTCAACTTGTCATAAATCAAATTAATGAAGTTTATCAGACTAGAGATGATAAATTGCGCCCATATAAAGCATATGTTTTGCAATTGTTATCCTTGTTTGATAAAGTTACTTTGGAAGCTATTTCATGAACTAGCAACCGTGCGGCTGACGCTATGGCCGCAGCTGCATCTCTTCTGCCCTTGGAGTTAGATGACGAATATGCCACCATCATTATTCGTCGACTCCAGGAACCCGCTTCAAATAAGTCATGTTTAGAACCTTTGGATGTGTTTCTAATCAATGAAACTACTCCTGACCCTTGGTATACAGATATATTTGATTTTCTTCACAATGGGACTTTCCCTGCCAATTCTAATAGAAACCAACGTCGGTTATTACGTAGACGAGCAAGTCGATTTGTAATAATTGGCAATACTTTATATAGGAGATCTTTTGAAGGTATCCTATTGAGATGTTTGAATCTAGAAGAATCCAAATCAGCTTTAAGTGAAGTCCACGATGGATCTTGTGGAGGACACTTCAGTGGTAGTGTCATTGCTAAAAAGCTCCTTAGGATAGGCTACTTTTGGCCTACCATGGAAAATGATGCACATGAGTATGTGCGCCATTGCGACAAGTGCCGTAAACATGCCGACCTTGTCCATGCGCCCGCACAAGAGCCGCAGGCTATTTCATCTCCTTGGCCCTTTTCAAAATGGGGCTTAGACATTATTGGCAAAATTAATCCCGTGTCATCCGATGGACACAAATTCATCATAACCGCCACCGAGTATTTCACGAAGTGGGTTGAAGCTATGCCTTTAGCTTCCTGCACTGGAACACAAGTCTCTAAATTTATTTTTAATCAAATCATTTGTAGGTTCGGAATTCCTGCAAATCTCATCTCGTACAATGGAACTTGTTTCAAAAATAAAGATGTCAAGAAATTATGCCAAAAATATAAGATTCAACATCGATGGTCCACTCCCTATTATCCTCAGGGTAATGGCCAAGCATAAGCATCTAACAAAACCTTAATCAAAATTCTTAAAATATTGGTCAATAAATCTGGCCGCGACTGGCACATTCAATTATATCCAGCTTTGTGGGCCTATCGAACTAGTGTTCGAACTCCCACTGGAACTTCACCTTTTGTCTTGGTTTATGGCGCTGAAGCCGTTTTTCCTTTTGAATTAGAAGTTCCTTCTTTGGCTCTACTACTTCAAGATACCGAAGTAGGAGATGAATATCGAGCTGGCAGACTCAGTCTACTGGAACTCCTAGATGAAAAGCGCATCAATGCTTTGGAGCATCTTCGTGCTTACCAAAACAAGCTTAAAAGATCATATGCCAAGAAAGTTCGTCATCGATCCTTTGAGGTCGACGACCTTGTTTTAAAAGAAAATAAAAAAATACTAATGCAACTAAAGACCTTAAAGGTAAATTTGAGCCCAACTGGCTTGGACCATATATTATCACTGCTAAATTTGAATCAGGAGCATACAAATTAGCTACCTTAGATGGTAAATATTTAAAAGAACCTATGAATATTATGCATCTTAAGCGATATTACGCATAAAATTTGGTCATTTCATCATTTGTACATATTTTGCATGTTGTCTCATTTTAAAAATATATATAAAACTCTTTAAACAAAAACAAACAAAAAAATAAAAATAAAAATAAAATAAAAGTCAAAACAACAATATTATTGACTCTTTTCAAAACCAAAAAAATAAAGAAGAAAGAGAGAGTCAAAATCATCAAACTCCTCAAAAATATTTGTTATATATATTTCTTCTTCAAGTATTGCAGTTATATTTTCAAGTTATTTTGGATAAATTAGCATTTATTTGGAATCCCTCACTATCACAAACACAAAAATAAATATCTTGATTTTATCTCGGCATGATTACTAATCTCTCTTATATCAAAGTCCACAAAATTCAATTAAATAAAGTTTGAGCATAGAGAATTGATCTTGTTATTTACTTAAACCAAGCATATCCTTTCACAATAAAATGATTATATTTGTAATGTCCATGCTATGCTACATAGTAGAAGTGGTTTCTTGAGCGAAAAGTTTCCCTTGCTATCCTATCATGCACATGGTCTAGAATCTTTGAGAATTGACAAAAGGACAAGCTCACCCCTACCCGAAATAAAAATCCCTTGCTCTACAAACTAATCCGAGCAAGTATCCCTAGTATAGGAAGAAAAGAAAAGTTCAAGAAAAAGAGAAAAAGAAACAAGTTATTTCAGCATTATCTCAAATATCAAGCCAAAATACAAAAATACAAAAAAAAAAAAGAGAAAAAGAAAAGCAAAAGCAAAGAAAAAGAAACAAACAAAAGCAAAAGCAATAAAATCCCTTTCCCTACCCATTGAAAAGAAAAGAAGGGTTGATGAGCTTGAATCCCTGGAATTCTCAATTATTCGAAAACTGTGAGGTAAGCCCCATAACAGGTGGTTTGTGCCCAACCCGCTTGGCCTTGGGTAACTCCTAGCGTGGCGATATGTCTGTCACATTAGCGACCTTCTTTTGTATAGACCTATGTCTGCTTATGGATTAGCTAGCTCTTGATAACCCGACCTACATAGTAGTCCTGGTATGGTTATATGCATCTAAATCATGGTTAACGAACACTTATTTGGTTAATTCAAATCACTTGTATCAAATTATCTTGCTCAAAACTGGTCAATGAACAATGCAATTGCACACACATTTTGTATTTGAGAGATTTTGTATATCATTATGATAAATCAAGATTGGTAATGAACTCACCTACGCACATGGGATTCCTTATAAATCTAACTTTTGTCTTTAAGATACTTTGAAATATTTTTGCAAATTGTTTGGAATAAATTCATTTTCCTCTTTAAAGAACAGTTGTTTAGTATAAAGACAACTATATGCATTATCAAAAATCAAAATCATTTTCAAAACATGCAATAAAGTTACATTTATATATAACTTTTGACTTTCACGACGATGGTATAGTTCCAAAACCAAAATTGGAATTTTATGCCTAGCGCAAGTCCTCATCTTCATATTTTCTGACTATTTTCAAAAATTAAAAAATCAACCATGCAATAAAACTATTATATTATTTTCTTCTTTGATTTCGCGATGATGGTATAAGTCTATACCTAAATATTCTATGCCTAGCGCAAACCATTGTACCAATTTTATTTTCCATTTATTCAAAATCATAAAAACATATGACTTAAATCATTATGTTACACAATTATGCTTTAAAACAAAACAAACACTTACTCTATTTTCATGTCATTATGTCAAACTTCAATTTTGTAATGATGGTATAATTCCTAGGGAATTATCCAAAAATTTTATCACACTTAGGAATTTATGCCTAGCAAAAGTCATTTTAAAATATTTCATGCATAATATTTTCATGGAAATCTGAAAACAAATCATCATCATCATCATCATTTGCATCATCACACCAAAGTCTTAAGACAGTCTCTTAAGCACTCTTTTACTTTTAACAATATTTCTATACTGGGATTAGCTTGACGACCGAGTGAGCGGCGACTCCATGAAATGGTCTATAATAGCGATAATGTCCTTTGAAATTATTGTTAGAAGTCCCTTTTCTTTTTTATCAAATCACATCACAAACAACCAATTTGTTTACATCAGATTATTTCATTTAAATTTTAAAAACATGACATTCAAACCATAATATTTCCAACCGATATAATTACATGAATCATCAAATCAATCACACCACAACAATAAAGCATCATACAAACACATAAGACAAGTCATATGATCAAAAATATCATATATATATATATATATAATATATATATCTCAACAATATATGTACATCATATCAAAACTAGATTGGTATGCCACAATCTACATCTTGGCATACTCAATCCTCTCAAATCATATAATCAGTCTGTACAGTGCAGTAGCCTAGCCTCGAGAACCCCTCGAGCTCTCAGCCTCATATCCTCCCCAACCCTGAGGTGGACGAGGTGGCCCCATCGCAGTATGTGTAGTACTACGAGTCCTAGTCATCGATCGGGATGAAGTCCTCGATGACCCAACCCTGATCGGATCCACAATGCCGACTGGCAGCTGTACCTCCCCGGCCCTCCGGCACCATCTAGAAGTAGATACCCCGATAGAACGTGGTCTGAGCAATCGACCATGCCAGCTCCTGAGCGCTCGCTCCTCCGCTCCGTGCTCTGAGGCATGCAACCTCATCTCCCGAGCTGTGTAGCCTCCGCTCGATGGCGTGTAGCCTCATCCTGTAGAGTCTGCACCTGTGCCTCGGAGATGGACAGTCTTCGCTCGAAGAGTAGCCATCTCACTACTCTCTCCTATGTCCACACCCTTGCCCTTATCGGGCGATGGTGGCCTCTCTCTCCATGGAGAAGGGGGTCTCTCCTCCCTCCTCTCCCACTGTCATGACCTCTCGCCGAGCCTCGTGGTCTCCTCTGCTCTCTCCCTCCGTGACCCTGTGCCACCTCAATGGCCGCCTGGCACCGCCTCCCCATCCGACGCACAACTACGTGAATCGAACCCTGAGCCCTCGTCATCCGAGGAGGGCGGATGCCTGTGTACTAGGCATCATAGCCATCGGCAACCCCTACATCATCCCCATCCACTGGCTGAATGGGGGCATCATCTACGTCCTGACTCCAGAAGCACTGCATATCTGGAGCCCCGCTAACTGTAGTGTTATCCCAGACGGTCCGAGAAAACTCGTAGTCTCTGAGAGATGGGATCCCCTTTTGTAGACCGAACTGCCTCAAAACTCGATCGTAGCGGTGGAGCTCCACCTCTCCCCTCTCCATCCTCACCCAACAGGTTTGCCTAACGTGAGCCAGCTCCTGTCCATCCTCGGCCCACCTTGGATGATCTCTCCAAGGCCTCTAGGTGATCTGGTCGGAGACAAGGTCATCAAGTAGTCTCCGAGACATTGGCGGATCTATCCGCCACTGTGACCCTCTCCGGAGCCACCAATAGAAAGCTCGGGCCTCTCCCCATCAATCCCTATCGCTGGGAGCCCTACCGGCCTCCGCACCATGATGTGCTCCCCAGCACCAAACTCCGTAGTAGTGATGTCATAACCAGACATCGGCCGCCCTTGTATACGACCCCATGCAGGATCCTATACAATCGACATAGTACATAACTCCCCCAAGCAAACCTGTATCTATGGTCTCTCATGTCGAGGACCACATCTCGCAGAGCCATGGTACTCGCATCCACTCGGATGGCATAGCAACGGACCACCTACAACCCCACCCAAAACCTCTGTCAGCCTAGATGCCCTGCATCCGGCGTAGCGACTCGATGTTCACTCCGCCCTTCTCCAGGGCGAAGCTCGGATCTCTGCACAGTCGCATCATCGCGTGGCCCTGATTGGCCATGGGAGTTATCAACCATCCTTGTATGGGGATCCTCAAAATCCTCCATACATCCTCTAGTGTGGGAGTCATCTCCCTTGTCGATAACCGAAAATAGGAAGAACCCGGATACCACCTCTCTGCTAGGGCCATCAATAGCCCCATATCTGTAGAAACCCGTGGCATCTCTCGCCACATGCCGCAAGCCGACTTGTGCCAACCGATCTCGCTCTCTCGAGATAGAGCGGCCAAGTCATCCCTCACCCATCGTATTTCCATTCTCTGCTCTTTAGTAATCCTCTCTCCAACATAAACAACAAAACAATAAAAATCATTAATAAAATAGTGATTAAAAATGCAAGTAAAGCAAGTTCAATTTCATCAATGATGATATCGTCCACTATTGGACGATATCGTCCCCAATTTGAGCAAATTCGTCTCCGATTTCGCAAGCCGAAATCGTCCCCATTTTGTCGATTTCGCCCTTGGACGAAATCGACGATATCGAGACGATTTCGATCCCGACGACGTCGACGGCCCAAAAACGGCCGCGATGCTCAAAAATCATCAAAATTTAATCTAAAAAGCATAGAAAATCAAAATTCAAGCATTCTAAACTAAGTTTAGACTCTTACCCGTAGCCCGCGTTGGACCTCTGTCGATCCGTGCGTCGTCTCGACCATTTTGTTTGCAGAGCTCCACAAACCAAAAAATGAAAATGAATAAGTAAAAATGAATTAGGGTTTTTCCCTATTTTTTAATTTTATTCAAAAACAATTAAAAACATTTTAATTTTTTGCTTTTTCGCGTTTTTACCTCAAACGTTCGATTTGGGTAAAAACATGGAGGGGGCATCATAGTAAGTCGTCGTACGATTCGACCAAGAATCGTCGCCTAAAAATGGGAATAATTTTTGCTTTCTCGTAAATCGAGAAGAACTCATCTTTAACGCATTTTCTTCAGAAAATTCGCTAAAGAGGGGGCAAAATGTAGCACCCTAAAATTGGCACGAAGAAACTTAGTAAATAATTAAAATTACCTTAGTAATAATTCAAATTCAAATTTCAACCCCAAAACCGCTCCCAAACCGCCTGCTACCCGTTTCCTTGTTTTTCATGCCATTTTTAGAGTTTGTTTCATCCGTTGGACGATATCATCTCCGATCAGACGATATCGCCTCATATCGAACGATTTCTTCTGGAGCAGAACGTCCAGACGATTTCATCCCAAAACTAATTTTTCATAATTAGCTTCTGTTTCAACAGCTTCTCTAACTCGGGCAGAGACGCGTCTGCACCGTTAGAGTCTCCCCTCATTGGAGATCTCCCAAAATGGGATGATCTCCAACCTCCCAACCTCTTTCCTATGCCTATTTAATCTTAGGCCCTCCCCTTGACATTCCCCTGGCTGAATTTTTTTGTACTTTAAGTTTTACATGCTTCAGGATATCCTAGATTATTGTTCGCCTTTGTCCCTTTTTGAATTTTCTTGCAGGAACTTTGTTATTCTTCAGCCGGAGCAAAGCTCAGATCGTCGCAGATGATCCTGTCCAATTCGAGACGATTTCGTACCAATCCGAGATGATTTCGACTGCAGTCAACATTGGGGGCAATCAGGTTCCCAAAGTTTGCGTTTCTTTACTCTTTTTTGTTGTTTTGCTTTGCATTAGTTAAGCTTATTACCGCTTTGCATCTTGGAGTTCACCTCATGTAGCCTAGATGCATAATAAAGTCAAAGTTAGTCATTAAAACCATGCATTTTACTTAATTTGTTATCTAAAGTTGTCATTCTAGCATTCATACTTTCATTTCTATCATTTTCCCTTGCTTTTGCAATTGTATTTTTTGTTCTTGGTATCCATTTCTGCAATTGCAGGTCTCCGACGAATTCGTCTGATGAATTCGTCAGATCTCAGACGATCCTGTCAGATCGTAGACGATCCCCGTCAAATTCCAGACGATCTGGATTGCTTCAAAAATCAGAATCTCCATCAGACATCCGGATCAGGTATGGCTCTTTAATCTAGCTTATTCTCTCTGTTTTCTATTCAAATCTGTTTTTTGTATTCATTTAATTTGCATTTTCATAATAGAACAACTTAGATTCATTTGGCCAAACCTAGGACTTGGATGTTTAAAGCTAAAATTGAACACATTAAACTCATTCCCAACCTAGGCGTGGAAACCGCCACTAAACGTTTCCCCGGTGAACCCCACCATCCGTCGAAAAATCACCTTAATACCCCTCCCCTGAGAGGCAGGACCTTCAAAGGGCCTCTCAGTCCGAGGTACCGTCCCATCCTTTTCCCATCCTCCTTCCGGGCACGGATCCTTTAGCCTGAAGGTAAGGATGCAAAAAATTTGGAGCGATACACATACACTGTGCCATCTCCACCAAAGTATTGTTCTTTCTTTCAGTCACCCCATTCTGTTGAGGTGTGTAAGGACTTGTTTTTTGCCTTTTAATCCCAAACTCACTACATAAATCACCAAATTCATGAGAACAAAACTCACCTCCTCTATCTATCCTCAAATATTTGATAAAATGACAACTCTTATTTTCAACTAGAGCCTTAAAATTCTTGAAGCAATTGAATGCCTCATCCTTATGTTTAATAAAATAAACCCAACAATATATGGAGAAATCATCAATAAAAGTTAGAAAGTAAGAAGCTTTACCCATACTCTGTGTCTGCATTGGTCCACAAATTTCACTATGAACCAACTACAATGGATGTTGAGCGGCCCTCCATGCTTCACCATGCGGAAACTTCCCCCTTGCATGTTTTCCAAGTGCACAACCTTCACAAACCCCCTTGGAGTCTTCAAATTTTGGCAACCCATAGACAAGTGGTGAAAGCATATTCAAACTCTTATAATTTAAATGCCCAAACTGTAAATGCCATAGCCTCTCCTTATCTTCTACACCAACAAATGCTAGAGCTCCCCCTTGATCTAAAAACTATTATGGGAAGAGCCTCGTTCTTGGTCATCTTTATAGTGGTAATCAATTTTCTCCTCTGATCATAAATTTTGCACATTCTATCCTCAAACACTAACTTATAATCCTCTTCCAACATTTGACCAATACTCATTAATGAATGCTTCAAACGGGGTGCATAGTAAATATATTTTACCTTCATTATTTTTCTTGTCTTGGTAGGAACCTCCATTTCTCCTTTAGCAACCACCTCCAAGCTCTTCTCATCCCCAAGCCTGATACTGGATTGATAAGAAGAATCAAGAGATGAAAATACATCCCTCTTGTTGGTCAAATGGTTTGTGCACCTAATGTCCAGGATCCATGTCTCCTTTGTGCTATTCTGTGTAGAGAGGAAAGGTGCTTGGTCCACTTTTTCTTCAATCATACAGAACAAAGTATCATCCTCATAGGAATCATCTTCTCCATAATGTGCTAATTTTTTTAGTCTACAATATCTCTCATAATGGCCATATTTGTTACAATTGTAACACTGCACATTTCTCATATCTCAGCCTCTACCTCTTCCTCTTGCACTGGATCCTCCTCTTACAACATGAGCCTGGTCATTGTTTGAATCTTGAGATCTTCCTCGATCTCTACCAACGTAGGAGCCTCTTCTACATCCTCTTCCATTTCTTCCTCTTCCTTTGGAACCCCTACCGTGACCTCTTCCTTCATCATTCTCTTTTTTTGAAAAAGCTTGTTCTTCTGTAGAACCTCCTTATTTATCCTTCTTCCTCTTGACAATTCTCTCTTCATGAGATGTGAGAGAGCCAATTAATGAATCTATATCCATTTTCGAGAGGTCTTTCATTTCTTCTATGATAAGGGTTGCACTGTCAAATTTCTCTATCAAGGTTCTTAAAACCTTTTTAATTACTACATTTTGCTCTATGATCTCTCCAAGTGTGGCCATTTTATTTACTACTATTTTTACCCAAACATAGTAATCTCCTATAGTTTCATTCTCCTCTTGTTTGAGATTTTCAAAATCTCTCCACAAAGTTTGCAACTTCACCTCCTTAACTTGGGCACTCCCCTGGTAATTCTACTTCAATGCCTTCTAACCTTCTTGAACCAAAATGTAGGCAGAAATTCGAGGAAAGAGACTCTTGTCTAGAGCCGACTGGATGAAAGCCAAACCAAATTATTTTCTTTCTCTTTCTCTTGCATCTCCTTCTTTTGATCTGCAGTCAATGCACTCTAGTATTTTGGTTTGGTGAACCCAGCTTCAACGATGGCCCAAGCTCCTTTTGCCTTTAGAATCATCCTCATGCGGATGCTCCAATATTCATAGTTGAAACCATAAAATTCTGGGATTGGAATTGAATTGGTGTTGTTGGCCATAATAGCTCCCTTCAACACGAACTGAGATCTCCGAGAAACTTCTATAAACATTGCAGCAAAAATTCCATAGTTACTCGAACCCAATTTCTTGATCGCCTTGCTCTGATACCAAATGAAGAATTTACAATAATACAATAAAATAAAATTGGAGCAACTATTATCTTCTTATAATCTGGAATAAGTTTGGAAGAGTTTTAGTACTCTATTACAATCTCCTCACAGGATCTAGAAGAGCTCACACACTTGCTACAATGCAAAATTCTTCTTCATAAAAGAAAACCCTAAAAATACCTTAAGTAAGAAAAACAAAGTAAAACCTAACCCTAGCAAATCACATCCGTCGGATCTACATCGACGGTGTTTATTACATGTCTTAGTATTTTGGCCATAACTTTTGACTCGGGTGTCCGTTTGAGCCTATTTTTTTCTTTAGATTGCACATATTTCAAAGCTCTACAATTTCGTTTTATCTCCTCTTAGAGGAGATGCTTTCCAAGGCTGAAAATGTCATCTAAAAACCCGAATTTTCATTTGAATGTATGGCTAGCCAGATTTCCAACACCTTTGTTGCAAATCGAGTTTATCAACCATCTTTGTGAACACTAGATTACCTGCACCTCCATTATTAACTATAACCTTGCAACACTTATTGTTGAATTTGAATATGGTTTGAAATAAGATCCATTTTTATGCTAGCTCCTTATCTTATTTAGCTAGTTTTAGAAGTACTATTTTATAAGCAATGATTCTCCCTATTCCAGTTATTTTGTTCTCTATAGAGCTGCAACACTTTCTTCATCTACATGAGCCATGTTGTTTTGAGACTCCTTTCCTCACTTGTTGGTCTATTGTACTTGAGGGAATTCAAAATCTCTATGTCCAACTCTTTCACATTGGTAATAATTATCGATGAAACCTCTACTTCTTCCTCTACCAAAATCACCTTGGTCTTTAACGATTCACCTTTTTCATGTTTGCATTGGTTATCATTGCTCTCTTTTGTACAACTTTATTCTCCACCACAAGCTTGCTACCCTCTACCATTGCTAGGTTGATTTCTTCTATGGAATGACTTCCCTCTCCTTCTATGATTTGTTGCTTGCGAGGCAACTTTTCCTCCACCTTGAGTGCATATTGATATGCCTATTCAACATATTTCATTCTAAACATGTCTATTTCATCTTTTATGGTGAATCTTAAGTCATTGACATACCTTACCACTTTTCCTTATCATCTTCAACATGACCAACCCTCATGGTGGACTTGTAGAATTTTTTAGTATAATCCATTACCCCCAATTTATTTTGCTTGAGATTTTATAGTTTCCTAAACAAATTGAGATGATAATCAGGAGGTAACAACTTTGATTTTAGATTGGTAACAAATCAATCCCAAGTTTGTATTTTCTCCTTGTCTATTTGTTGTCTTTCCCTTTGCACATGCTCCCACCAAAGCTCTGCATGCTCCTTCAATTATCTGCATGCAAATTTATCTTGCTTCAAATCAACCATGGATTTATAATCAAATATTTTTTAGAATTTTCATTATCCAATCTATCAACTCCTCTAGATTCAAAATTCTATTGAAAGTTAGAGTATGTAATTTGGGTTTGTTTCCAATATTGGATATTGTTTTTAATAACCATGATTCAAGTTATTCAATTCCTTCTTCCCTTGTTGTCTCTATGTGACCAACATCTTCATCCTCACTTTCACTCACATATTTGATGTAAACTCCTCTTTATTAGTCCATCTCAATGGCCTCCAACTGTGTAGTATTTCTTGTGATGCCTCAACTAGATATGCTTGTCAATCTCTTACACCTCTGAGCTTTACTCTTCCTTGGTATACCATCAAAATATACTATGATACCACTCTGATGTAGTCTTAGATTGATTGACCTAGTTAAGAATAACCAACCAAGAAACGACCAAACCAATTTTAAATATAAGAATAATAATTTAAATTTATTTCAATATTGTGTTCACACATAGGTTTATTTACAATAAAAAATCTTTGATTTCACTTGTCAAAAATTTAACTCTTTAACAAAAATAGATATAAATTCTTATTAGATTGATCATATTAAACAAAATCCCATAAAACACTCTTAAACAACCTTGAAATAACCTACAACAACTGTTGGTCTTGTGCTTAAATCCTCTTTTAGCCTACTACAATTATTGGTATTATACCAAAATAATCTTTTAACCTATTACAACTAATATTGTGCCAAAATCCTCTTCTAACCTGCTACAATTATCGATATTATGCCAGAATCCTTTTTTCACCTGCTATAGTTGTTGGTGTTGTGTTGAAATTCTTTTTTCAATGCTGAAAACACAATAGGCTATGTCAAAATCTCAACACCAACTCCTCTAGGACCCAAATTAAATCTCCCCTTTCTTTCTTTGGCTATTGTAATTTCCTTAATCAGCTTGGTTTGCTCCATTTAGCTTTTTCCCTTATTCATAATATTCTTGTCGATAAATTGGTAATTTTTCTTTAAATAAAAAAAACACCCTCTAATGCCTTGCCTTTTGGTAGTAAAACAACCCATGTAAAAATCAATTTAACATGCAAAAAATTGAACTCCACTTAGGCATTGAAAAATCTGGAGTCTTATTTAAAAAGTAAACAAACATGATTTTTTTAGTCTTAAAATGCAATGCTCAATTTTTTTGTTTTCTTCTTTTATTTTTTTGGTGATGCAGGATTTGCTTGTATGCCATGGATGCTCTTGCATCAATTAACTTGACACTGCCCAATGTTTATATTACAAAGTTTGATCCAAAAAATATCTAGGTGATTTATTTTTTGCATACTTTAAATATGTTATCTACACCTTTTGCGAGTCCATATTACATATTGTGATTCCTAGTGAATATCTTGACTAGTATCCTTGAATTGAGAGTGATTTTGGATGGTATTGTTGTATTGGTATTGGTTATTGTGCTTGTGTAATTATCACAATCTTGATCAATCTTCTCATTATGGATTGCAACATCATGATATTGATATTAGATGCATGGAAAAGTTGATTCAATCAATGGTGGACCTAACCAATTATCATTGACATATGTGACAACTTCATTATTTTAGGAGTTTGTATGCATCCTATTCAAGATTGATTAGTTTTTTAATCTAATTAGTGTATCGTATTCTACATTTCATAGAACTTTATATTATTTTTTTAAAATTTGTATGAAATGAGATCCTTGCTCATGACTGAATCCTCAAAGATTAGATATCATATATAAGTAAATCTTGATATAAGTCTTTCATAGAAAATGAGGCTGAAATTTTAAAATGGGATAGCTTAAATGTGCTTTCTATATTGCCACCACTTATCACTTGAGTATAGGAAGGGACTTCCTATCAAGGAGGCCTACTCAATGAGGATTGGTCAAAGTTATTCTTTGTTATTTGTTTGGGCATCATTATTCAACAAGGTGAGGCTCGACTTGTTAAAGGGCAATATAAATACCAATTGTATTATTATTTCACTCACAATATATAATACCTTAGTTGTGTATGAGCACTATTATGAGAGCCATTGACATTAGAGCATCAAGACAACGTGCATAAGTGTATGAAGAATTACTTTTGTTGTATATTTATTATTAATTCTTGCTCCACTAGTCAAGAATAAGTAGAATGGGATATTGTTGTTCTTCACTTCATTGTTAGATCCTTGATGATTATTTTTTTCTCCCTAGTCAATGCTTTTCTTATCTTGTGATATTCTATTTTCTCAAGTAGTTTTGGATGCTTTCTATTTGGAATCCAAGTTCATCATGGTTTCTTGTACAAGGTTATGCTAGAAGCTCTAAATTTAATCATAAAACATATTCACAATATTCAATTGTCAATTCTAATTTTTTGATCAATTGTATTATTTCCCATAGAACTCTTGATTTGATTTATTGGATCACCAAGGTTACCCATGCTTGGTTAAAATTGTACACATATTAGATTCATTGGATTGTGTTAGCTCTTTATGGAAGACATATGCAACTTGCTATGTCATAAAGTTATCTTTTAATGTGTTGTCACTATAGCCGAATAGGATAAAGAGAAGTAGTTTTTATTTGCAATAGTTTTTGTAGTCGATGTGCTTGTTGTATATTTTTTTTTGATAATTTAAATATTCCATTACTACCAAGTTTTACAGGTTGACCCAAAACCTTTGTACAAAAATCAGCTAAACGATGACGAGCCAGATTATTAACATCCTGAGGACCCTCGGTCCTTAATCCTAACTAGCCATCTTAGGCCATTGCCAAAACTGAAACCTAACAATATGTAACAATCTAGATAGACAGACGCTTGCAAACAGTCACTAGAAATTGTGATAGCCAAAAAAAGTCCCAACCCACAAAAAATCGTCAACAACAACTGGGATACCCATTATAGCAAAAACCAAAAAGACAAATCCCTCTGCACAGGGCATTAACGTGGCTCACAATAAAAGACTTTGGCATTGCCAAGACATGATTCCTGTGCAGAGTATCCTCTTGGATGGTACTATTCCTCCTCGTCCTCATCCTTGTTCTGCTCATCGTCTTTGTCCTCCTTTTTCGTCTTCGGATTAGCCTCCACTAGCTTGTTGCCTTGGTATCCTTCATTGAAAAACACCTTTGTAAACGTCTCAAATATCTCCTACATCTGATGGATAATGTTAGCCAACGAATTCAGGATAAAACGCTTGAGGACCATGTTTGTCGGGTCAGGACCCTCATCCTCAGAATCAATCTGGAGGGGTTTGGAACTCCCTGCACTTGCTTGTTCTTCAGCCTCAATGAGGATCTCGTGGGACCCTCCGGTTCCTCAATCTTCATATTATTCCTTGCAGGTCCTCCTATGATAGCCAAATCCACCCCTCTTTTTTTAGCTGGGGATGCAGAGTGTAGTTTGGACAGACCGGGGCTATCCCTGCCCCTGGAACTCTCTGCATGGTGAGTCTTAGTTTAGGGTAAGTCAGGGGGTTTAGCTTGGGGAGAGGTGAGTAAGAAAAATTTGTAAATGTACTTATACAGGCCTTGGTGCAGTGGCATGGTAGAACATTTCTTGCTACGACACAAGTTAATGGTGTAATTCATGGAGTTTAACAAGAATTGAGGGATGCTTATGGGATTAACGTCCCAAAAAAAGTTCATAAAAGCATAATGAAAGCTGAGGAGAACCTTTCCAGGGACCTCAACTGTGATGAACTCCATCATATTTTTCATAACAACGTTCCACGGGGTAGGGAGGTCGACCCTGGTCAGTCCATTATTTGCCTCCTTGAATATTTTGGGATTGTCCTTGAACTCACGCAATTCCACCTCCCAGTTGTGTTTTTGCTTGTGGATCAATCTTCCTTTGACTGTCTGCCTCGTGAGAGTGGCCAACAGATTAACATCAATGATGATTTCATGCTCCCAAATTTCCACCCAACCGTCCTCCCACGACTCCATCACAACAAGAGTTATGTCTTCCTCCACTCTTGAAAACATGTCGAAGAACTAAGTGAAGCATCTCTCAATGAGAATAGTTTGGGCCACAGGCTCCATGACCACAATGCTCGGCTCCACATACGTCATGATTTACTTAAGCTTAGTAACCTTGGCAACTTGCCTACCTGACGACTCAGTATTGATACCACTCGATGTCCTCTCACATTCACAATTAATAGAGAGTTGGTGATGTCTTTAGGTGACCTCATGACTCATGGTTAAATCTTCATTGTGATGAGTGCCTTGTCTGGTTATGTGCCACGACATGTCTTCCACCTGGATGATTGGCCACTTGGCCTTTCTTGTTAGCAAGATGAATGTTCCAACGTGCCAAGCTTCGAAATGATGAGGATCCGTTGGCTTGGTAATCATGGAATGTTTTGGGCTAGTGTATTTGGTGAAAATACGAGGTCCTTCAAACAACATAAATCCACAGGGATCGTAATCTAGAATCTTTGATTATTTGTCTCGAGACAGCATACCATGAATGTCCTTTCTTGGAAACCTACGAATCGATTTCCCAACATGTCTCTAGCACCCAAATCTACTTCTGCAATTTTCCATGTTGACTATTCTCGTGAACCTAGTGAGATGAATCAGCCAAGTCAGCCACATAATACCCTTTCTTCTTTGGGTTAGGATCCCATGTACACGTGGAAAAATATTGCCCAAGGTCCACGTTGTACCTATCATTGGTGCTCTATTTGGATAATGTCCTCTACATCACACAGTTCATCCTACATCCATGTGATCAAACCATCAACGTCAACCCCTATGTTTGCCAACTTATCCAACTTTGTTGGCTTCTCGAAAAGCATATTGAGCTATCCTGTCTCTTCTACCTCCAAATAGGATCCTAGATTTCTTAATGCAGGTCTTAATCCTCCAAGGAGATTCCTCGTCATTCTTCATTAAGTTGATGATGTTCTGTGAATCTCCTTCCATGATGAGTTTACCTTGAGTCCCTTACATCAACTCCAATCCTCGTCAAAGAGTGCTGGCTTCTACTTCATTGTTGGTCCTAGTTTTGAGTTGTTCAGAGAAGGCCAACACCATATGACCTTGATTATTTCTAACTACTCCTCCATCTCTTGCTACTTGATCGTATGTGGAATAATACCTCAATTTAACTTTTTCCTTCTCCACCATGTCCCGAATGAAGTGGTACTTGATGTCGAAATGCTTGGACCTGGTATGGTGGATAGGATTATGTGCCAACTTAATGGCACTTTGATTATCACAGAATAAAGTAGTTGGAGCCCCTTGCTTCTCCCCAATATCTCCTATCATCTTTCAAAGCCACAATGCTTGTGCACTTGCTGATGTAAGTGCAATATACTATGCTTCAGTAGAAGACAATGCCACCATAGCTTATTTCTTGGAACTCCATGTCACCAAACCTGAACCAAGAGAAAAGCAGTGCCCACTCATGGATTTCCTATCATCAATATTACTGCCCCAACCACTATCACTGAATTCCACTAACTTCAAATTCTTTTCCTGTGAGTAGTGGATCCCATAATCAATTGTTCCACGAACATACCTCAAAATCCTCTTCGCTACCTTCAAATGTAACTATGATGGATTAGCCATATACCTAGAACACTATGAAACAACAAAGCATATATGTGGCCTAGTGTTACAAAGGAACATAAGGCTACCAATAATACTCCTGTACTCTGTTTTGTTAGACCTTTCAGATCCATCCTCCAAACTCAAGATCTCCCCATGTGCAATGGGTGTTATTATAGGTTTACATTCACTCAAACCAAATATATTCAACATATACCTTACATATTTGGATTGACAAGCAAAAATCTCATTGCTAGTTTGATGTACTTCCATCCCAAGAAAGTAACTCATCAAACCCAAATTAGACATCACAAACTCCTTCTTCATATCATGTTTAAAAGAATCATTCAAAAAAGAACTACTCCCCATAAATAACATATCATCAACATAAAGGCATACAATAATAATATCATTACCTTCCCTTTTGTACTACAAAGTGGGCTCACTCTTATTCCTTTCAAAATTACACTGCAGGAAGTAGTCATGGATTCTAGCATACCAAGCTCTTGGAGCTTGCTTCAGCCCATATAGAGCCTTCTTCAACCTGTAGACTTGATATTATTTTCCTTGGACAAAAAAACCTTGTGGTTGTTCCACATATACTTCTTCATCTAAATACCCATTGAGAAATGTACTTTTGACATCCATATGATGCACCCTCCAACTTTTATGAGATTCCAATGATAACAACATCCTTACTGTTTCTTGCCTTGACACTGGAGCAAATGTTTCCTCATAGTCCAAACCATATTTTTGAGTGAAACCCATTGCTACCAACCGTGCCTTGTACCTCTCAATGGATCCATCACTGTTCTTCTTGATCTTGTAGATCGCATCTTACACATTTTCTATCCTTGGGTAAATCACACAACTCCCAAGTATCATTATTTTCAATAGAATGCATTTATTCTTGCATAGCCTTCATCCACACTTTGTTAGTACTAGCATGCTCAAAACATGAAGGCTCAAAATCATCAACAACAACTTTTGAAACTTTAGAAACTTGTGAAACAAGTGCATAGTTTACAACATCACCTTTGGGATCTCCACTGTCATCATCTCCTTAAATATGCAGGTTTTCTAACCTCTCTATTATTGCATTCATCTTTGTATGCTGAATCCTTATCACCCTCTTATGGAAATTCTTATTAAGAATTTGAGATTCTGGGTGATCCTTCAACAATATTTTACCTTTTCCTTTGGCCGGTGGTGATGGAGGTGGAGAACTACTGGAAGAACCTTCTCTTGGACTTGAAGGTGCACTTGCAGAAGATGAATTGGAAACTTTTTCATGGCTAGGCTAGACTGAAACATGGCTTGGTTCCACCTTCTTTTCACCAAAAACATCCTCAACAAACAATTTTTGTGATCCCCAACTTCCCCCTTCATCAAAAATTGCATCTATAGATACAAATATTTTATGTGAAATAGGATTAAAGAACCTGTAAACCTTAGATTGCTCACTGTACCCAATAAAAATATATTTTTCACTCTTTGCATCCAACTTCTTCCTATTCTCAATATTAACATGCACACAAGCCACACATCTAAAAACTCTAAAATAATTTATATTTGGCTTCTTGTTGTACCAAAATTCATAAGGGGTAATATTCTCAAGACTCTTAGTAGGACTTCTATTTAAAATGTAATAAGCAGTCCTAATTGCTTCAGCCCAATAAAACTTACTCATACCTTTTTCTTGCATCATACACCGTGCCATCTCCACCAAAGTCCTGTTCTTTCTTTCAGCCACCCCATTCTGTTGAGGTGTGTAAGGACTTGTTTTATGCCTTTTAATCCCAAACTCATTACAGAAATCATTAAATTCATGAGAATAGAACTTACCTCCTCTATCTGTCCTCAAATATTTGATATAATATACACCGTGCCATCTCCACCAAAGTCCTGTTCTTTCTTTCAGCCACCCCATTCTGTTGAGGTGTGTAAGGACTTGTTTTATGCCTTTTAATCCCAAACTCATTACAGAAATCATTAAATTCATGAGAATAGAACTTACCTCCTCTATCTGTCCTCAAATATTTGATATAATGACCACTCTTATTTTCAACTAGAGCCTTAAAATTCTTGAAGCAATTGAATGCCTCATCCTTATGTTTAATAAAATAAACCCAACAATACATGGAGAAATCATCAATAAAAGTTAGAAAGTAAGAAGCTTTGCCCATACTCTGTGTCTGCATTGGTCCACAAATTTCACTATGAACCAACTACAATGGATGTTGAGCGGCCCTCCATGCTTCACCATGCAGAAACTTCCCCCTTGCATGTTTTCCAAGTGCACAACCTTCACAAACCCCCTTGGAGTCTTCAAATTTTGGCAACCCATAGACAAGTGGTGAAAGCATATTCAAACTCCTATAATTTAAATGCCCAAACTATAAATGCCATAGCCTCTCCTTATCTTCTACACCAACAAATGGTAGAGCTCCCCCTTGATATAAAAACTATTATGGGAAGAGTGGCCCTCCAATGGATGTTGAGCGGCCCTCCATGCTTCACCATGCAGAAACTTCCCCCTTGCATGTTTTCCAAGTGCACAACCTTCACAAACCTCCTTGGAGTCTTCAAATTTTGGCAACCCATAGACAAGTGGTGAAAGCATATTCAAACTCTTATAATTTAAATGCCCAAACTGTAAATGCCATAGCCTCTCCTTATCTTCTACACCAACAAATGCTAGAGCTCCCCCTTGATCTAAAAACTATTATGGGAAGAGCCTGTTCTTGGTCATCTTTATAGTGGTAATCAATTTTCTCCTCTGATCATAAATTTTGCACATTCTATCCTCAAACACTAACTTATAATCCTTTTCCAACATTTGACCAATACTCATTAATGAATGCTTCAAACGGGGTGCATAGTAAATATATTTTACCTTCATTATTTTTCCTATCTTGGTAGGAACCTCCATTTCTCCTTTAGCAACCACCTCCAAGCTCTTCTCATCCCCAAGCCTAATACTGGATTGATAAGATGAATTAAGAGATGAAAATACATCCCTCTTGCTGGTCATATGGTTTGTGCACCCACTGTCCAGGATCCAAGTCTCCTTTGTGCTATTCTATGTAGAGAGGAAAGGTGCTTGCTCCACTTTTTCTTCAATCATATAGAACAAAGTATCATCCTCATAGGAATCCTCTTATCCATAATGTGCTGATTTTTTCAGTCTATAATATCTCTCATAATGGCCATATTTGTTACAATTGTAACACTACACATTTCTCATATCTCAGCCTCTACCTCTTCCTCTTGCACTAGATCCTTCTCTTGCAACATGAGCTTGGTCATTGTTTGAATCTTGAGATCTTCCTTGACCTCTACCACCGTAGGAGCCTCTTCTACCTCCTCTTCCATTTCTTCCTCTTCCTTTGGAACCCCTACCGTGACCTATTCCTTCATCATTCTCTTTTTTCAAAAAAGTTTGTTATTCTGTAGAACCTCTTTCTTTATCCTTCTTCCTCTTGACAATTCTCTCTTCATGAGATGTGAGAGAGCCAATTAATGAATCTATATTCGGTTTCGAGAGGTATTTCATTTCTTCTATGATAAGGGTTGCACTGTCAAACTTCTCTATCAAGGTTCTTAAAACCATTTTAATTATTACATTTTGCTCTATGATCTCTCAAAGTGTGGCCATTTTATTTACTACTATTTTTACCCAAACACAGTAATCTCCTGCAATTTAATTCTCCTCCTGTTTGAGATTTTCAAAGTCTCTCCACAAAGTTTACAACTTCACCTCCTTAACTTGGGCACTCCCCTGGTAATTCTACTTCAATGCCTTCTAACCTTCTTGAACCAAAATGTAGGCAGAAATTCGAGGAAAGAGACTCTTGTCTAGAGCCGATTGGATGAAAGCCAAAGCCAAATTATTTTCTTTCTCTTTCTCTTGCATCTACTTCTTTTGATCTATAGTCAATGCACTCTAGTATTTTGGTTTGGTGAACCCAACTTCAACGATGGCCCAAGCTCCTTTTACCTTTAGAATCGTCCTCATCCGGATGCTCCAATATTCATAGTTGAAACCGTCAAATTTTGGGATTGGAATTGAATTGGTGTTGTTGGCCATAATAGCTCCCTTCAACACGAACTGAGATCTCCGAGAAACTTCTATAAACATTGCAGCAAAAATTCCATAGTTACTCAAACCCAATTTCTTGATCGCCTTGCTCTGATACCAAATGAAGAATTTACAATAATACAATAAAATAAAATTGGAGCAACTATTATCTTCTTATTATCTGGAATAATTTTGGAAGAGTTTTAGTACTCTATTACAATCTCCTCACAGGCTCTAGAAGAGCTCACACACTTGCTACAATGCAAAATTCTTCTTCATAAAAGAAAACCCTAAAACTACCTTAAGTAAGAAAAATAAAGTAAACCCTAACCCTAGCAAATCACATCCGTTAGATCTACATCGACGGTGTTTATTACATGTCTTAGTATTTTGGCCATAACTTTTGACTCGGGTGTCCGTTTGAGCCTATTTTTTTTCTTTAGATTGCACATATTTCAAAGCTCTACAATTTCATTTTATCTCCTCTTAGAGGAGATGCTTTCCAAGGCTGAAAATGTCATCTAAAAACCCGAATTTTCATTTGAATGTATGGCTAGCCAGATTTCCAACACCTTTGTTGCAAATCGAGTTTATCAACCATCTTTGTGAACACTAGATTACCTCCACCTCCATTATTAACTATAACCTTGCAACACTTATTGTTGAATTTGAATATGGTTTGAAATAAGCTCCTTCTTTATGTTAGCTCCTTATCTTGTTTAGCTAGTTTTAGAAGTACTATTTTATAAGTAATGATTCTCCCTATTCTGGTTCTTTTGTTCTCTATAGAGCTGCAACACTTTCTTCATCTACATGAGCCATGTTGTTTTGACACTCCTTTCCTTAGTTGTTGGTCTATTGTACTTGAGGGAATTCAAAGTCTCTATGTCTAACTCTTTCACATTGGTAATAATTATCGATGAAACCTCTACCTCTTCCTCTACCAAAATCACCTTGGTCTTTAACGATTCACCTTTTTCATGTTTGCTTTGGTTATCATTGCTCTCTTTTGTACAACTTTATTCTCCACCACAAGCTTGCTACCCTCTACCATTGCTAGGTTGATTTCTTCTATGGAATGACTTCCCTCTCCTTCTATGTTTTGTTTCTTGCGAGGAATATTTTCCTCCACATTGAGTGCATATTGATATGCCTATTCAACATATTTCATTCTAAACATGTCTATTTCATCTTCTATGGCGAATCTTATGTAATTGACATACCTTACCACTTTTCCTTGTCATCTTCAACATGACCCACCCTCATGGTTGACTTGTAAATTTTTTAGTATAATCCATTACCCCCAATTTATTTTTCTTGAGATTTTATAGTTTCCTAAACAAATTGAGATGATAATTAGGAGGTAACAACTTTGATTTTAGATTGGTAACAAATCAATCCCAAGTTTGTATTTTCTCCTTGTCTATTTGTTGTCTTTCCCTTTGTACATGCTCCCACCAAAGCTCTGCATGCTCCTTCAATTATCTGCATGCAAATTTATCTTGCTTCAAATCAACCATGGATTTATAATCAAATAATTTCTAGAATTTTCATTATCCAATCTATCAACTCCTCTAGATTCAAAATTCTATTGAAAGTTAGAGTATGTAATTTGGGTTTTTTTCTAATATTGGATATTATTTTTAATAACCATGATTCAAGTTCTTCAATTCCTTCTTCCCTTGTTGTCTCTATGTGACCAACATATTCATCCTCACTTTCACTCACATATTTGATGTAAACTCCTCTTTATTAGTCCATATCAATGGTCTCCAATTGTGTAGTGTTTCTTGTGATACCTCAACTAGATCTGCTTGTCAATTTCTTACACCTCTTAGCTTTACTCTTTCTTGGTATACCATCAAAACCTACTATGATACCACTCTGATGTAGTCTTAGATTGATTGACCTATTTAAGAATAACCAACCAAGCAACGACCAAACCAATTTCAAATATAAGAATAATAATTTAAATTTATTTTATTATTATGTTCACACATAGGTTTATTTACAATGAAAAATCTTTGATTTCACTTGTCAAAAATTTAACTCTTTAACAATAGATATAACTTCTTATTAGATTGATCATATTAAACAAAATCTCATAAAACACTCTTAAAAAACCTTGAAATAACCTACAACAATTGTTGGTCTTGTGTTGAAATCCTCTTTTAGCCTACTACAACTATTGGTATTATACCAAAATCATCTTTTAACCTATTACAACTAATAGTATTGTGCCAAAATCCTCTTCTAACCTGCTACAATTATCGGTATTATGCCAGAATCCTTTTTTCACCTGCTACAGTTGCTGGTGTTGTGTTGAAATTCTCTTTTCAATGCTGAAAACACAACAGGATATGTCAAAATCTCAACACCAATTCCTCAGGATCCAAATTAAATCTTCCCTTTCTCTCTTTGGCTATTGTAATTTCCTTAATCAGCTTGGTTTGCTCCAGTTAGCTTTTTCCCTTATTTATAGTCTTCTTGTCGATAAATTGGTATTTTTTCTTTAAATAAAAAAAACACCCTCTAATGCATTGCCTTTTGGTAGTAAAACAACCCATGTAAAAATCAATTTAACATGCAAAAAATTGAACTCCACTTAGGCATTGAAAAATCTGTAGTTTTATTTAAAAAGCTAACAAAGATGATTTTTTTTAGTCTGAAAATGCAATGCTCAAATTTTTTGTTTTCTTCTTTTATTTTTTTGGTGATGCAGGATTTGCTCGTATGCCATGGATGCTCTTGTATCAATTAAATTGACATTGCCCAATGTTTACATTACAGAGTTTGATCTAGAAATTATCTAGGTGATTTATTTTTTGCATACTTTAAAGATGTTATCTACACCTTTTGCCAGTCCATCTTACATATCGTGATTCCTAGTGAATATCTTGTCTAGTATCCTTGAATTGAGAGTGTTTTTGGATGGTATTGTTGTATTGGTATTGGTTATTGTGCTTGTGTAATTATCACAATATTGATCAATATTCTCATTATGGATTCCAACATCATGATATTGATATTAGATGCATGGAAAAGTTAATTCAATTGATGGTGGACTTAACCAATTATCATTGACATATGTGACAACTTCATTATTTTAGGAGTTTGTATGCATCCTATTCAATATTGGTTAGGTTTTTAATCTAATTAATGTATTGTATTCTACATTTCATAGAACTTTATATATATATTTTTAAAAGTTGTATGAAATGAGATCCTTGCTCATGACTGAATCCTCAAAGATTAGATATCATATATAAGTAAATCTTGATATAAGTCTTTCATAGAAAATGGGGTTGACATTTTAAAATGGGATAGCCTAAATGTGCTTTCTATATTGCCATAACTTATCACTTGAGTATAGGAAGGGACTTCCTATCAAGGAGGCCTACTCAATGAGGATTGGTCAAAGTTATTATTTGTTATTTATTTGGGCATCATTATTCAGCAAGATGAGGTTCGACTTGTTAAAAGGCAATATAAATACCAATTGTATTATTATTTCACTCACAATATATAATACCTTAGATGTGTATGAGCACTAGTATGAGATCCATTGACATTAGAGCATTAAGACAACGTGCATAAGTGTATGAATAATTACTTTTGTTCTATATTTATTATCAATTCTTGCTCCACTAATCAAGAATATGTAGAATGGGATATTGTTGTTCTTCACTTCATTGTTAGATCCTTGATGATTACTTTTTTCTCCCTAGTCAATGCTTTTCTTATCTTGTGATATTCTATTTTCTCAAGTAGTTTTGGATGCTTTCTATTTGGAATCCAAGTTCATCATGGTTTCTTGTACAAGGTTATGCTAGAATCTCTAAATTTAATCATAAAACATATTCACAATATTCAATTGTCAATTCTAATTTTTTTGATCAATTGTATTATTTCCCATAGAACTCTTGATTTGATTTATTGGATCACCAAGGTTGCGCATGCTTGGTTAAAATTGTGCATATATTCGATTCATTGGATTGTGTTAGCTCTTTATGGAAGGAATATGCAACTTGCTATGTCACAAAGTTATCTTTTAATGTTTTGTCACTATAGCCAAATAGGATAAAGAGAAGTAGTTTTTCTTTGCAATAGTTTTTGTAGTCGATGTGCTTGTATATTTTTTTTTGATAATTTAAATATTCCATTCCTACCAGGTTTTACAGGTTGACCCAAAATATTTGTACAAAAATCAGCTAAACGCTGAGGAGCCAAATTCTTAACATCCTGAGGACCCTCGGTCCTTAATCCTAACTAGCCATTTTAGGCCATTGCCTAAATTGAAACCTAATAGTATGTAACAATCTAGATAGACAAACGCTTGCAAATAGTCACTAGAAATTATGGATAGCCAAAAAAAGTCCCAAACCACAAAAAATTGTCAACAGCAATCGGGATACCCATTATAGAAAAAACCAAAAAGACATAAATCCCTCTGCACAAGACATTAACAAAATGTGGCTCAAAATACATGACTTTGCCTTGCCAAGACATGATTCCTATGTAGAGTCTCCTCTTGGATGGTACTATTCCTCCTCGTCCTCGTCCTTGTTCTTCTCATCATCTTTGTCCTCCCTTTTCGTCTCCAGATTAGCGTCCACTAGCTTGTTGCCTTGGTATCCTTTTTTGCAAAATACCTTTGTAAGCACCTCGAAGATCTCTTGCATCTGATGGATAATGTTAGCCAAAAAATTTAGGACAAAATGCTTGAGGACCATGTTTTTCGAGTTAGGACCCTCATCCTCATAATTAATATCGAGGTGTTTGGAACTTCGCTGCACTTGCTTGTTTTTTAGCCTCAGTGAGGATCTTGTGGGACCCTCCAATTCTTCAATATTCAGTTTCTTCCTTATAGGTCCTCCTCTAATAGCCAAATCCACCCCTATTTTCTTAGTCGAGGATGCAGAGTGTGGTTTGGGCAGACCAGGGCTATCCCTGCCCCTAGAACTCTCCGCATGGTGAGTCTTAGTTTGAGGTAAGGCAGTGGGTTTAGCTTGGGGAGAGGTGAGCAAGATAATTTTGTAAATGACCTTATATAGGCCTTGGTGTAGTGGCATGGCATAACCTTTCTTGCTATGACACAATTTAATGGTGTAATTCATGGAGTTTAACAGGAATTAGGGGATGCTTATGGGATTAACATCCTAGAAAAAGTTCACAAAAGCATAATTAAAGCTAAGGAGAACCTTTCTAGGGACCTCAGCTGTGATGAACTCCATCACGTTTTTCATAACAATGTTCCACGAGGTAGGGAGGTCCACCCTGGTCATTCCATTCTTTGCCTCCTTGAATATTTTGGGATTGTCGTTGAAATCATGCAATTCCACCTCCCAGTTGTGTTTTTTCTTGTGGATCGATCTTCCTTTGATCGTCTACCCTGTGAGAGTGGCCAATAGATTAACATCAATGACGATTTCACACCCCAAAATTTCCACCCAACCATCCTCCCACGACTCCATCACAACAAGAGTTATGTCTTCCTCCACTTCTGAAAATATGTTGAAGAACTGAGTGAAGCATCTCTTAGGGAGAATAGTTTGGTCCACAGGCTCCATGACCACCATGCATGACTCCACATACGTCATGATTTCCTTAAGCTTATTAACCTTGGCAACTTGCCTACCCGAAAACTCAGTATGGATACCACTCGATGTCCTCCCACATTCACAATTAATAGAGAGTTGGTGATGTCTTTAGGTGCCCTCGTGACTTGTGGTTAAATATTCATTATGAGGAGTGCCTTGTCTAGTTATGTGCCATGACCTGCCTTCCACATAGATGATTGGCCACTTGGTCTTTCTTATCAGCAAGATGAATGTGCCAGTGTGCCAAGCTTCAAAATGATGAGGATCCGTTGGCTTGGTAATCATGGAATGTTTTGGGCTAGCATATTTGGTGAAAATACGAGGTCATTTAAACAACACAAATCCATGGGGATCGCAATCTAGAATCTTTGACCGTTTGTCTCAGGACTGCATCCAACCATGAATGTCCTTTCTTGGAAACCTACGAACCAATTTCCCAACATGTCTATGGCACCCAAGCCTACTTCTGCAATTTTCCATGCTGACTATTCTCGTGAACCTAGTGAGATGAATCAGCCAAGTCAGCCATGTAATACCCTTTCTTCTTTAGGTTAGGACCCCATGTACATGTGGGTAAAAGTCACCCAAGGTCCACGTTGTACCTATCATTGGCGCTCTATTTGGATAATATCCTCTACATAACACGATGCATCTTGCCACGTGATCAAACCGTTAGCGTCAACCCCTATGTTTGCCAACTTATCCGCTGATTTGTTGGCTTCTCAAAAAGCATATTGAGCTATCCTATCTCTTTTGCCTCCAAATAGGATCCTAGATTCCTTAATGCAGGTCTCAATCCTTCAAGGAGATTCCCTATAATTTTTTATTAAGTTGATGATGTTCTATGAATATACTTCCACGATGAGTTTGCCTTGAGTCCCCTACATCAACTCCAGTCCTCTCCAAAGAGTGTTGGCTTCTGCTTCATTGTTGGTCATGGTTCCGAGTTGTTCAGAGAAGGTCAACACCATATGACCTTGATGATTTCTAACCACTCCTCCAGCTCCTGCTCGACCAGGGTTATCCTTGGTTGTGCCATCAAAGTTAAGTTTAAGCCAATCAACAGGGGGAGGGATCCACTTGGATCCAAGTCTAGGATTAGGCTTACTAGGACCACCTTCAAGGGGAATCCTTAAGGATTGGGCTAGATGCTTCTCCCATGAGAGGATCGATTGTGCCTCATAATGGTGAGTTAAGACATTTTCTTTCATAAAAGCTAGGATTTTGTTAGTTATTGACATAGGATCCCTTTTTGACTCTGTGAATGCTCTATGATTCCTTTCTAACCATATTTGCCACAAGAAGTGATGAAAGCAAATCTTCCACAAGAATCTAAGCCTCAGGCTAATAAAGGGATTGGGCCATTGCAGGAATAGATCAAGAATGGAAGTTGGTCTTACCCAAGAAATATCGAAGGCTTGAAAAATTCTGTTTAGGATAGTAGCAGATATAGGGCACTCAAGGAAGATGTGATGGATTGATTCCAAGATTGCCCTACACAGATAACATATTCATTTCTTTAGCATATTATCAATGATGAGGATTTTCCTTGAATCACTAGCCACAAAAAAAGGATATCTTGGGGATCAACTTCTTTATCCACATGAGCTTAGTTTGGAACCAAGGATCTTTAGGATGAAGTAGTAGCTTATAAGCAGATAATAGTGAATTCACCACTCTTTGTTGCTGACCATCTCAAGTGGTCTTCTTCTGCTCCTCTAGGTATGAATTGCTATATTAGAATATTTTCATTTTTCCTCGGACTCTGCGTCTAAGACATTGATCCTGATTGGTCTCCATCAATGTCTATTCCTATCTTGCCTTAAAAATCTGCCACCTTTGGCCCAAAGTTCTTGACAGTATGGTATTTTATCCTGGCTAAGTTGGGGTTCTGATTGAGAGTGTCTTCCCTTGCCCATTTATCTTCCTAAAAACTAATTTTCTATCCATTTCCTAATATCCATCTCATGCCTTTTTTGACTAAGTCTTTGCTGGTCAGGATAGCTTTCCAAAAGGCTGATCCTCTGCTTTGGATGATGTTGCTAAGGAAATATGTTCCTTGGAGATATTTTCTTTTGATTATTGTTGTCCATTCGTTCTCCACATTGGTTATTAGTCACCAAGCTTGTTTGGATAATAACGCTATGTTGAGATTAGATATTTTTCTTAGGCCAAGGCCTCCATTCTCCTTGGGTCGACACACCTTATCCCATCCTACTAGGTGGATTTTCTATTTTGCTTCTGACCCTAACCAGAGGAAGTTTTTTTGATACTGTTCAATTTTTTGGTACACCCTAGCCAGTGCCTTGAACATAGATAAGAAATATACTGGGATACTCTAGAGCAATGCCATGGTTAGGGTATCTTTGCTCGCCTAGGACAATAGGTGTCCTTTCCATCCTAATAATTTTTTTGGATCCTTTCCAACACATTATTCCACATTGACTCAAATGTGGCCCCTATGAATAGTGGGAGGCCCAGGTATGACGTGGGTAGAGTGAATATAGAGCACTCCAAGATCCTGGCTATCTTGATCTGCCTGAGGGGTGGGGTATTAAGGAAGTAGATTTTTCTTTTGTTGAAATTCACCTTCTGACCTGCCGCATCCTCATAAAGCTTTAGGATATGTTTTATATTTTTAGCCTCTTCAATAGATGCCTTGGTCATCATCAAGGTGTCATAGATGAATTACTGATGAGTGACTGAATTGGTGAGGGATGTGAATTTGATACTAGTTATGAGCCCTACAGAACAAGCAGCTTTGATTATCCTTCTGAGAGCTTCTGCCACGATGATGAACAACATGGAGCTAATGGGACCCCCTTGTCTAAGGCCTCTACAACTTTGAAAGTACCCTACCATCATCCCATTGACAAGTATCGAGAACTAGAACTTATAAATACAACCTCTGATCAGCCTAACCCACACAGGATGGAAGCTAAATTTTAGAAGTATAGTGTTTACAAATTCCTAGTTGATGCGATCGTAGGCCTTGTTCGTATCTAACTTCAGGGTGAAGGCAACCTTCTTGGTCTGAGATGCTGAGTGGAGGGCTTCATGGATTATAATGACTCCATCCAGAATTGACCTCCCCTAAACAGAGCTACCTTGGCATTGATCAATGATAAGGGGTAGGATTTCTTTCATGTGATTTACTATAGCTTTATCCGGGATCTTGTAAGAAACATTACATAGGCTGACTGGTCAAATATCTGCCATGGCCTTAGGAGATGGTCCTTTCGGGATCAGGGCTATGAACATTGAGTTGTAACCTCGAGGAATATGTTTGGAGGACTGGAATTCCCTTAAAGCGGAACAGACATCGGGTCCTATAGTATCCCAAAAGGATTGGAAGAACCAAGGTGGAAAATAATCTAGGCCCGGAGCCTTATCAGGATCCATAGAAAACAAAGCTAGCCTAATTTCCTCATTAGAAAATGTGCAATGAATTTTCTGTTGGTTACATCATTGATGACTTGGGGAATGGATTGCAGTAGTGAATCTTTGGATGGAGCCCGACAATGGCTTTCATATCCAAGAAGAGCGCTAAAGTAGGACATAACTTCATCTCTTATTTCATGGATATCTTGGGTGGTAGACCCATCCTCTTTAGTTAACTCCTTGATCTTGTTGTTGCTTCTGTTCCTCAGGGTAGTGATATGAAAGAATTTTAAATTAGAATCCCCATATTTTAGCCATAACACTCTAGATTTCTACCTGCAATAAATCTCCTCATAGGCCAAGATATTGTGGTATTCTGACAGTAAGCTTCTCTCATCAGTTCTGGTTGACTCATCAGCCACCCATTTTGGATTACACTTTCTATGGCTCTCAGTTTTCACCCACAACTTTCTTATTCTCAAAGAGGTTTCCAAACACCTCCTTGTTCCATATTATGAGGTTATATTTCACCACTCTCAACTTTTGGGAAAGTTTGTAGGAAGGACTTCACTTGAAGGGTTGCTTCCACCATTGATTGATGTGATCCTTAAGATCGTGGTGCTTTGTCCACATTATCTCAAAACGAAAAGGTCTCTTAAAGAAAGTAGCTTGTGGCACTTTCAACAGAATAGGACTATGGTCTGATGCAATCTTAGGAAGTGAGTGGAGTTCTGAATCCCCAAATACTATAATTGCCTCCTACGACAATAAGAACCTATCCAATCTTTCTTGGATGAGGTGACTCCCCATACACATGTTTCTCCAAGTGTACGTAGCATCCTTTAGTTTGATGTCCATCAGTTCGTTTGAGTTCACAAACTCGTTTAACTCTTCCATACTCCTAGAAGGAAGCCCTGACCCTCCTTTTTTATCAGAAGGATATAGAGGTATATTTAAATCTCCTACTATCACCCATGGGATATTATGAAAATCCTCCTTCATGTAGCTCAAATACTCCCATAGGGCTGTTCTTCCTTGCACTGTGTTGGGCACATACACATTTGACATGATCCATGATAGGTTGTTGTCCAAGTTGTGAAATAGTACACTAAGGACTCTATCATTTGCCTGAATGAGCTACCCTCAACTTTGTTTGGGTCTCACAAAACCTTTAGTCCTCCAGATGCTCCTCTTTCCTGCTTGAAAGACACTTCTCCTTGCTTCCATATTTTGCCTACTAGTGCTCTTGACAGTGCTTTATCTATTTTTGTTTATTGTAGTAAGAGTATTGTAGGATTAGTTTCTCTTCTTAATGAGTTAACCACACTTTGCTTTGATGGGCCATTGAGGTCTCTCACATTCCATGAGAGAACCTTCATTTGGGTTGCTTTGAGGCCTTCCCTCTCCCCATGCCCTAAGGTGGAGGAGGTTTGTTGGATTTTTTATCATCCATGCTTGTGATAACTTGAGGTAGAATCATCATTTGTTTCCCATTTGCAATTTCATTCTCAAGCCTAATTCTATAATGTTCAGCCTCTGAAATCTGCCCTCTTTTTTTTTCACTGCCAAAATATATGGAGGATTTCGTTGAACTTCTAGTTTGTTTTGGACTAAATTTTGGGGGAATTATTTGTTGCATGATAGGACTGGAGCAACCTTAATTCAATTTTACCTCTAATATTTTGGTCCTTGAGTCTCCTTCCTCCATGCTCTGTATGTATTCTCCTAAGATTTGGGGCATCCCGTAGGGGCAGTTTGGTGGGGGGTCTATTAAGGCACCATTTGAGGGTCCTAGTCATGATGGGGATTCTAGATTTTTTGGTAAACCGATTATGAGGTCCTCTTCCTTAGTCTTGTCTACCTCAGCCTCAAATTCGGTTAAGATGTCAAACTTATTAAAACTGTGTATCGAGGGGCTTACCTAAATCTCTTGATCATTCTTGACTTGTTGCTTACCTCTCTCATTTTTTTGAGGTTGAGCTAATTGCTCTCGATGGTGTTGGTTTTTTCTGGCCAGCTTGTAGGCTACTTTGCTTGTTTGGGGCCTAGGTCCATGGTTCCTTAAAGGCCCTCTTCTGTTCGGCCCTCTCGCATCAGGTTTTTTTAATGCTTCCTAGTTAATTTCCAGGCTTGGGTACTGGTTCTTGAGGTGACCCCGAGTCCTGCATTCTACACAAAAAATTGACTTGTTATCATATTAAGTAGGTTGCCTTCTCAGTGTTTCTCCATATCCAAGTTCCACAAAGGTTGGGAGCTCAAAATCCAGGTTCGCATTCACACATATCCTTGCATGTGTCATCCTTGACCTAGCTAGGGTAGGATGGTCAATGGCAACCAACTCCCCTATGGTTTTGGCAATCCCCTTCAAGAAATACTCATGGAAAAATTGGGTAGGAAGATTCAGAAGTTGAATCCAAATAGGAGCTATATTAATACTTTACGTGTCAGGATCAAAATCATCTCCCCATGGTCTAAGGAAGAGGCTGTGCCTTCCTAGAAATAATGGCCCTCCTGTTAAAATGTTGTTCGCATCTTCCTTATTTTTGAGCCGAATGATGAAAAAACCCCTAGAAAGGACAACAATCTCCATACTTCCTACTATTCTCCACTTGGAAAAGGCCCAAGACCTTATGGTTTCTATGTCAGTCCTACCACCTAGGAATTTTCCTATCAGAGAATGTATTTCCAAAGATAAGAAACCATCCATGATATTTGTTGGAACCCTTATTATGTTGTTATCTGAGATAATGGGTGGGAGTGATTCGAAGGAATCACTCCTTTTGTCTTTAAGGGTCTTTGCGAACGATAAACCTCTTCTGGGACCCACTTCTCTAGTTGTCAAGATCTTTATTGGGGGGGTCAGTTCCTCGTACCTTGCCAACTTGCTCTGGTATGGAACCTTGACCGTCCTCTACCTCCTCAGTCCTCTTACCTGCCTCTAGATCCTCACCTGTCACTTCCTAGTTACTTTTTTCGAGGTTCCCGCCCTCCACCATCTCCCTTCCTCCTTTGCTATCGTTGCTCCTCTGCTGCTCCATCTATTTTTGAGTTTGATCTTAATTTTAAAATAAATTCCTAATTGTTATGGTGCTTGTTGTATCTTAAAAATTGTATGACAACCAATTTTGTTTGCTTTGGTTTTAACTTGCCTTACTTTTTGTACTCAAATGTGAATTCATCCAAACACATATGGGAATTTTTTTTTCAATCATCTAGTGTAATAGCCAACTATAATTTATCACATCATGCCTTTGGTTTTATCACCTTATTATCTGAACACTAACTAAGGTTTGAGGATGAAGGTCCTTTCATCAATTATATATGTGTTAAGTACACTACTAGATGATCCTCCATTAAAATCCTTCTATTAGCCAACTTATTTGCATATTTGTTCCCTTACCTTAACGTATGTGTAAAATTGATTTCTTCAAACTTTGTAGGTCTTTCCATAATAATCTCTTGTATGTTCCATAAAGTCTTTGTTTTCCTCAAAATTGTATTTATTACTATTAATGAATCACCTTCCATCCATACTCTATTCCATTTTATTTATCTTTATATTTTTAACCCTTCCAAATCCACCCAAGCTTTAACTTCATTACTTGTCTTAAATCCACTATTGAAAGCGTAATGTAACAAGATCTCACCCCTATTATTTCAAATAATTCCTTGTCCTCGTCCTCCTCCTACTAGTCCTATATTTCATTTAGATGCTCCATTAAAATTCAATTTGACCAACTCCACTTCTAGAGGTTTCCACTTTATATTCTTTGCCTTCCTTTTATTTCTCTTGTACACATCATCACAATTTTATTTGATGACTTGACTCCAACTATAAATGTTCCTTGCTTTAATATTAGGGATTGGGTGAGTTGATAGGGTTGTTTTAGACTCCTCTATGGCTAAACAAGTATTCATTTTCATTACCTGTAAACTACTTTTATTTTCTTTAAATATTCTTCTATTCCTTTCTAGCCATATAACCCAAAGTATTATATTTTTTGATGTATCCTAGATTATCTATAATACCTCATTTTTAAAAGTTCTTTTCCATTGCTTTAACCATTCCTCAATTCTACCATTCATCACCATGCATTTACAAAACATATAAATAATCCATTACCATAGTTCCCATACTATAGAACAGTGTACCAAGATATTGTCTGTACTATCCTCTTCCTTTTTACATAGAACACATTGTGAGGGGCTATAAAAACCCTTTTTCATTAGGTTATCCTAGGATAAAATTTTCTTATGACTTACCAACCATACAAACATTTTGACTTTTGGAATGCTTGAACTATCCCAAATATCTATCCATATTCTTATAGTATTCCTATTGCGTTGGTGCTTTACATTATATCCACTTCTTGTTGTGTATTTTCCTTAGCTATTCTACTCCCAAATTAGCTTATCCTTGACTCCCTTCAAAATAATCAATGTTGTTATCTTTCTGCTCAATTGCCTTCTAGCTTTATCTTCCTTCTGGATGCTTATATATAATGTTTGAAATCCTATTACCATAATTGTCTTGAAATATTCTCATCCATGGTTTCAAAATTAGATCGAGATTGAGTATTTTTTTATCACACCAAGTATCCATCCAAAGAGTTTATTTCTCTAGTTCCTACCATCCCTATTAGACCTTTAATCACTGGATCAATTGACCATTCCATAGTACAAAATCATCTGGTAGTAAGGATGTGGTAAATATTAAGCTTGGGTCATTGGTATCAATGTACTTAGAAGATATATATATATATTTTTTGGTGGTGGCCACAAGGGGTAAACAGACTGTGACCACGAGGGAACCATTACATAACATATCCGCAACATGTGAGGCGAGAGATTTGAACCTGGGCCTCTCAGCTACTAGAGAGGTTTAACTACCCACTTGCTCTCCAACTCCTCTACATGGGCAGATATGTACTTAGAAGAATTCATGCCCATTGTATTTGACTCTTTTTTTACAATCTCTAAAATTACTTTTTTCCCTTAAAGCTAAGTTTGCATCTGTAAGAACTCTTAAAACAAGACCTCCCCTAGTTTTATCATCACACACCTTACTCCATTTCACCAAAGGAAATTTTATTTTATTATGTAATCCTGACCACAAAAATGATCATATAATATAGATCAAACTTTTTTCTACTAATTTTGGCATAATATACAAGGGCATATATGATATGTTGGAATGGTCTATAATACTGATTTAATTAGTTGCACTCTTCCTACTAATGATAACCATCTACATTTCCATACTAGTAGTTTATTATGAACTTTACTTATAACTAGATTTCATAATTCTATCCTTATTCTCACCTCAAATAAGGGTGTAGACACCAAAATCCAACCACTTGCAAGTCATCTATACCTTCCTGTCAGCCACGTGTCGGTCATCCACCTTCCCGCCATTATTTGGCCCAAATCCACACTTTTCCGCCATTATTTGGCCCAATTTCACCTTTCTCGCCATTTTTTCATCCCCAAATTTATTTAAATTAATATTTATATATATATATATATATTTTAATATTTTAATATTTTAATATATATATTTAAATAATAGTTTAAGTGATTTAATCTGAGCCGTCCGTCCTTCATTTAATCTCATCCGTCCATCCATCTTAATCCATTTCACAACCTAGATTTATTCTCTACCCTTAGATCCACTTTAATCTTAGCCACACATTCAAAGTGTCGTTAAAACCCTAAAGTGTGCCCTAAGAGTAGATTATAAATTGAGTCACCTTGATGGCTCAAACCCTAGGTCTTTTTCTACTTCTATCCTAGATCTTTTCTATCTTCTTAACTTCTTCTATCTCCTTTTCTAATCCCCTCTATCTCTCTTCTCGCTACCTTTTCGTCGCATCCATCGCCGCATCCATCGTCGCTTCCGTCGTCGCTTTCACCGCCATCTCTTCTGCAGCATTATGTAGAATCCCCCATTCTTGTCGCAAGTGCCCGCGAGCGTTTACTCATTTACCAAGTGCCCACGGGCGTTTACCAAGTGCCCATGGGCGTTTACCAAGTGCCCGCGGGCGTTTACCCACAGCCACAGACTCAGACCGACGTCTGAAACCTTAATCCAGAAGCACGCGGGCTTTCAGCGAGTGCACCGGGCGCCTTCCGTAGCCGATTTGATAACCACATTACTTCCGGTGTCGCCTGGTCTAGGCTGCGTTAACGAGAGAACGGTATAAATTAGTTTAAAGCAAGTAACTTCTTTTCTTTTATTGATCTGTTATTGAATTCCTGCATTTCGTTTTTCTAGGGTTTTAGATTGTTTTTGAGGGCTCACACAGTGGAGCCCTCTTATTAATTTCTAACTCCTTGATAGTGTTAATGTGTGCAGGATTTTAATGGCAGATCTGGTGTGTTGATAGCAGTTGTTTAAGCTGGAGTGGTCCGAGCTAAAGGGATACAACAAAGCCCACTCGCTCTGTTGGGATTGAAGATACATTCTTCGGAGATGCCACCATTTGTGCCAGATAGGGTTTCGGAGAACCCTAGCATGAATTGTAATCTTGTATCACAAATAAAGGGTTACAGGCCTAGTTGTATTCAAAAAAAGAGTTTTTTAAACTCCATCGATTAATAGAAATCGTTTGTTTTGTGCAACTATTCTGTACTCTGTTATTGTGATTTTATTTATTTTTGTTTGGCGTGTATTTTTAATCTACAAATGGCGATCACGGTGGGACCCCCTAGGGTTTCATATTTTTAATACTTGCTTTACTAATCTGTTCCTGTTTTCTGTTTTATTTTGCAGGTTCCAGAAATCACGAAATTCGTTGTTCCAGCGAACTAGGGTTTCTGAGTTTGTAGAAAACGCAGCAGACGCAGAGGGGCGTCTGGAAGTCCAATACGAAATGCAGAGGTGCATTTCAGCCTGTGCAGACTCCCGTGGGCGTTTGAAGTCAGTTTTACAGAAAAGCGTAGGCTTCCAAGTAAGTGCTGTACTTTTTACGTTTTTGGTTTTTCTGCTGTATTCTGTTTCTTTTTCAGATCATTGCTTTAAAATGAATAAAAACTAAGTAATCTGGAAAAGAACAGTTATTTTTAATTACATTTTTTTTTTTTTGCATTGCATTATTGATTGTTGCTTGCATTAAAAAAAAAAATTGCATACCTAGCTGCATATTAGAATAGCTACGAATTATTTGTTTTAATTATCTAAGTAGGACTATTGATTGGATGTCAATAGTACTCCTGCCATTGGGTGATTCCGAGCAGAGAAGTGGACGAACCTTCCGGTTGCTCCTTTGATATCCGATATCATTGGTAGGAGGGGGTTTTAAACGGTGTACTTCACTTCTTCAGAGGAAATGACATGTTTTCAGTAGCCTCTTGCTTAGATCATTAGAACTTTTGATTTATAGCCTTGTATGTACACATTAGATAACTAAAACATTTAAAAAAAAAAAAAAAATTCATTGCATTTTCATATTGCATTTAAAACAGTAATATCTGGATTTCATCACTAGGTATTGCTTGAAGTTTAGTGACGGTGGAATTCATCTCCATCCATTAAAATTCTGCCTCAGACACCATAGGTCACCCCCGAGCAAACTTGTTGGATTTCATCACCGAGTAAGAATCTCGTTGTCCTTTCCTAGCCATAGTTTTTACCTTTTTTATGAATAATTCAAGATTAGATCACATGCAAAACTCATAAACCGGACACTTAAAATTTACTACAGATTAAGATCAAAAAATAATTAATTAACCACAAGGTAAGACACATTGGTGGAAACCTAGGTTGTGACTTGTTTTCTGATAATTTCTTTAGTGTAAATTTATCATTCTAGTTTTGCATTCTTCTTTTCTGAATTTGTTTAGATTTATTGCTTCATGGTCTTAACAAGGAATCAATCTAAAATGTTAAATCTAAATAATCAAATGGGTAATTCACAAAACATCCCCACCACCAACATGGCCACTTATCCTAGTGAATTTCAAGCGAGGTTTGCTGCTGGGTCTTTCACGTCCTTCTACCGTCTATCACATGGCCATGCCCATGGAGGAAGACAATTCCTCTCATATTATCCACATTGATATGGCCCAAGTGCAAACTCACTTAAGAGATGGCACTGGTTATGTCCTTGAGCCAATCCAAGATTCCCCTATGCAAGATTCTATTTTTCAGCAAGATATTGCATCAACCCTACCCGCTGGTTTCACTCAGGTCTACACTAGCCCCATCTTTGAGGCTAATGTTGTATCTGCTCAGCCGACTTCATCTCCAACATCTTCCCAGATGCTCAATTGTCCTCCTTTGGAGACAAATGTAGTGTCTTCCCGACCACCTTCTCCTCCATGTACCTGGGTGTACACCAATTCTCTTTATGAAGTTGGTGGAAACTCTTCTAGCCATGACCAATTTCAACCCTCTTCTTCCCAAACAATTTATGGTTTCACCCTACCTGGGACACGATCTCTTGTTCCTTCCCGGTATCGCCTACTTCGACCACCTTCATTGCTCCTGCTGTGCAGTCTTCTGTGACTACCATGGCAGCCTGCCCTCCACCTTCATCCAATCATCCCACCTCCCTTGGGTTAGAGATTAATAAGGTTAAGGAGTATCTCGACAAATTGATTTTGCAACAACAACAACAAAATGCCCAACCACTTGTCGTGGTAAATCCTACACCCCAACCAATTTCTACCCAGCCATCTTTTATTAGCTCAGGCCCCACCTGGGTACCCCAATCTTCGGTGGTGTCCATTCCTACCCCACCTTTCTCCCAACCTAGTCCAGTTCATCATCTACCCCAATCACCTTCTTTCCGATATCATCCATACCAACAACCTGTCCATTCCACACCGCCTAATTCAGGCAATTTCATCCCATCTCATCATTTTTCCACTCCTCCATTGCATCCTCATAATCATCAAACAAGTCAAAATTTTCATGAAGATTCTCGACTCCATGCTATACAACAACAAATTGACAACCTTATGCTCAACATGCCTGGCTCATTTAGTCAGAAACCTACGCTAAGGTCGTTGATCAATCAACCAATTCATCCTTCGGTACCTTCACCGCCATAATCAATCGATTTCACATTACCGAAGTTTGACAAATTTCGAGGAACCGAGGATCCTCATGAACATGTGAGCTCATTCATGCATGCTCGCTTTAGAATCCAAAATAATGATGCTCTTATGCTCAGAACTTTTCCTCAGACATTAGGGGGAGATTTTGTACAATGGTATAATCATTTAGCTCACCATAGCATTTATGCTTACGAGCAATTGATTAATCTGTTTTTAGAACGATTCTCCCTAAATGTACAAAAGAGAGTCTCATTGTCCGACTTATACAAGCTCAAGCAACATGACGATGAGACTGTTTATGACTTTGGAAACCGTTGGAGGGCTATCATTAATAAATTGCCATTCTCCCTACTAATGGAGGAGTTAACCAAAATGTTCACCCAGAGTTGTCTAAAACCTATCTCTTGGTTACTCCAATTACAACAATACATGACTTTTGAAGAGGCTTTGGCCCAAGCAAGTATCATAGAAGACATTAAAGTCCAAGAGGGTGTTTTAAAACCCCGTAGAAAAGAATGGCAACAAAAGGGCCAACAACAAAATAATAATTATGGCCAAAACAAACAAGCACAGGCTAGTACAGCCTCAAATGTTAACCAAGTTAATCAAGTGGTGGCAAGCCAGCCCGTAATGGCTCAACAACAACAAGTAATGCAAAGTCAACCGCAACCAATTGCTTATCATGCGGTACCCGCCCCTCCTCAACCCACTCACAATACTGGGCCAACCATGGAAACTCGACCTTGGCAAAACAATCGTCCCAAGCGACAGTTCACACCTTTAGATGAACCATATGCGGTCATATTCAACAAGTTATATAGCACAAATCAGTTAACTTTACCTGAGTTTAAACCTTTAGACCCATCTAGAAGGGGAAAGTATTACAAGGAGTACCTATTTTGTCCTTATCATAGGCAAAATGGGCACGATATCAATAATTGTACAACTTTCAAACATGTGATCCAAGATCTTATTGAGATTGGAGCCATTAAATTGGATAGCCCCTTAGCCCAACAAAATCAAAATCTTGGTATATTTCAAACACCCCTTCCACATCGAGAGGAAGCTCCTAATCAAGTCAACCATGTACAACAATACCAAGGTTTTGTGGGTACTATTAACGTAGTAACCCAGGGTCAAAGGGCGAACCAACCAAATCGAGGCTGAACCACGACCACTGTACAAACCCCCAGTCCACCTCAGGTAACAGTGACCCAACGACGTGCTAGTACTTCTCAACAACCGCTAAATCATTCTACTCAACACCAACGACCCATCATGTCATTGAGTAGCCGGTTAACTACCAGTTTAAAAATGGCTTCTGCCAAGTTATCGATCTATGACCTCATTCAACAATCTCCCCGCATAGAGAGGCATTAATGGAAATATTAAAGTCAATCGAGCTTCAAACTCAAGATACTAATGCCTTCAACAACTTTGTGGGGAGTATTCAAACATGCATGGAGCCCTCCATCACTTTCTATGATTTTGAAATCAAACCTATGTCAATAGAAAGTATAGATCCTCCACTACATATCATGGCCAAGATCGATAACAAGCCATTCAAGAGAGTCTTAATTGACACCGGTTCCTCAATCAATATCATTACAACATCGGCGTTGAGTCATCTAAAGCTGTCGCCATCCCTTATCACAAAGTCGACTTTTACTCTTAAAGCATTCAATGATGCTTTATCTTCCACGGTTGGCACGGTTATCTTGCCCATTGAGGTAGGGGCCCGAACTTTGCATACCTTGTTTCACATCTTGGAAGGGTCCATGGCATACAATGTATTGCTTGGACGGCCTTGGCTTAGGGAGATGAGATGTGTCCCTTCTATACTTGCATCAATGTCCGAAGTATGTATATGAGGGACGGAGTTCATTGTGTACTTGCCGACACGGAACCCTTCAAACATTGCAACTATGTCTCAAATCCTTATGAGATTGTGTTGCCATCCACTCATCTTTTCTTGACCCCATCTATTTCTTCTATACCATCTTCTTCTAAAGCTCCCATTCTTGAGGAGCTACCCATCATATCGCAACCATCTTCCTCTTCCGCTATTCCATCTCATTCACCACTTTCTTCATCAACTAATCTTCCTTCTTCTTCATCAGTGACCACATGCACATGTGGCCATGACCAATCATCTCTTTCCACGTCATTACCCCCTTCTTCTACACCTTCTTCAACATCACCTATTATTCCTCCATCTTCCCAACCATCACCAGCTGATGTTTCACAAGTTAGTGAAGCATCAACCCAACCAAATCCTTCCAATTCTTCTATCCCACATTCTTCTATTCCATCATCAAGTCCATCTCCCTCCCAAGTCAAGGTCCATCTCACTGATGTAGGTATTGGTGAGTATGCCATCCAAGATGTCCACATCACACCGTTCAATGTGCAAACAGTTAAAGATTTTGGTCATCCACATGACCAACATTTATCCATTGGATCGGTTTATAACATGGGTTCTATGCCAAATTCCATTAATTTTGTATATGGGGGAATAGAGTCATCTTCTAGTCCTACCACCATACTAGAACCTAAGCATCCAATCCTCGCCAATATCGAAAGGATGGAGGGTTTTCCCTCTCGCTATTTCCACGGACATAATTGGCGGCAATTTGGCCTAGGTCGATACGAGCAAGGGGTAACCGAACGCATCGATATGCCATATCGAGAGACCCACCGAGCGTTTTGGTCTGGGCTACCAACCACTTCCATCCCTTTCTTCTTTTGAACGAGCTTTTCAAAGCATTAATCTTAATTCGGAAGAAGAAATCCTCCACCCCGATGAATCCGAAGATGAAGCCTATGAAGAATTTGACGTCATGTCAAATGGTGATGAATCTGAAGAAGAGTCGGCGCCCATTGTTCCCCTCACTAAACAAGACGAGTTTTATCTCCAATTGTTTCCTCTCCAAGAGGCCATCCTTCGCTTGCTTCTTCCACAAGAACGAGGTGAACCACCACCCTCGCCACATCCATAAGCCATAATCCAAACATGTATTATATGTATATACTAAAATAGTGGTTTTCACCACTACCAAAAAAAAAAAAAATTAGAAAATTCCAAAAAAAAAAAAAAAAAAAATCAAAATATATAAAAAAAAAAACTTTATTGCTTTATGTATGTGTGTAATAGTGGTTTTCACCACTACAAAAAAAAAAAAAAAAAAAAAACTGAAAAACTATGTTGTTTTGCACTTCAGGTCTTCCAAGGTCTTCACCGGTGTTCCTTTCCATTCCGCCCATCCTTTCTTCCATAAGTCGATAATGAATTTTGAAGACTTATTCACCCCGCTCCATAATCCATATGATCCGGATAAGCCAATCCCGATCAATCCAAGCCTGATTGACATGGATCGGATTTCATTCCCTCCATCTATTTCAGAGTTCATCCTTTTAGAGGAATTGTTAAGGGCTTCCGCCAACTACATTCCTCCTTCACCTCCACATTCACCTTCATCTTCTAAGCCAGAGGTTGTCCATAACCTCACCCTACAAAAAGATGCTAGACCTGTCAAACAAAAACTTAGGAAAATGCATCCTACCGTGGCCCTCATAGTTAAATCGGAGATTCAAAAACTTTTGGATGTTAAATTTGTCGTCCCGATTGATTATCCTGAGTGGCTTTCTAACATGGTACCCGTTCGCAGCCTAACGGGGGGATACGTGTTTGCATCAATTTTCGAGATCTAAATAAAGTGTGTCCCTAAGGATGCCTTTCCTCTTCCAAACATTGATACTCTTGTCGACACTGGCTGGTCATGAAATGCTTTCGTTCATGGATGGATTTTCAAGGATACAACCAGATTCAAATAAACCCCGAAGATCAACACAAAACAACATTTACCACACCTTGGGGAATTTTTTGTTACGGGGTGATGCCCTTTGGCCTTAACAACGCAGAGTCCGCGAACCTATCAACGAGCCATGACTTATATTTTCCATGATTATATGCATAAGATTATCGAAGATTATGTGGATGCATCTCTATTGGCAAGATTCTAAAGACTCCGACAAGAGCCCATTTTCGGGGGGACCCCCCCCCCCCGGGGGGCCACCCCCCCCCCCCCCCCGGGGGCGCCCGGGGCCCCCCACAATCTCTAAGTCTGCAATTGTCCGTGCTGAGTCTAAAGATGAAAAAGATGTTTGCTTTATCCATTCGGATCCATATGAGCCTTGGTCTAGTGAGATAGTAGCCTTCCTCAAGTTTGGAACACTTCCACATGATTTGTCTCGAACTGCCCGTCACTGTTTTAAGCAAAAGGCAGCTCGTTTTGTTCTTTTGGGGGATGTGTTGTATAAATGTGGATATGATGGAGTACTCCTCCGCTGTCTAGAAGCAAGTGAAACACATAGAGCTATTGTTGAAGCCCATGATGGTACTTGTGGTGGTCATTTTAGTGGAATGGCCATTGCGAAGCGTATTTTACGTATGGGGTATTATTGGCCCACTATGGAACAAGATTGTTGCAAGTATGTTAAACAATGTAAAAAGTGTCAAGAACACGCTAATTTAACCCATATACCATCACAAGATTTACAGCCCATCCAAAGCCTTTGGCCCTTCTCACAATGGGGTCTCGATTTAATTGGCAAGATTTCACCTGCCTCTTCAGGACAACATACTTTCATCATTACAACCACTGAATACTTCACAAAGTGGGTTGAAGCTATTCCTCTAACCAGTACGATAGGTCCTAGAATTGTGGAGTTTATACTTCACCATATCATTTGTCGTTTTGGTATTCCCTCTAAAATCATTTTTGATAACGGCAAGTCTTTTAAGAATAAGGATGTTCGAGCTCTTTGCGAAAAGTATAATATCCAACATAGTTTCTCAACTCCTTACTACCCACAAGCCAATGGACAAGCTGAAGCTTCCAATAAGACCATAATTGCTATTCTTAAGAAACTTGTTAAAGAAAATCATAAAGATTGGCATACACAAATCCCCTTGGCATTATGGGCTTACAGAACAAGCATCAGAACTCCCATTAGGGCAACGCCATTTTCTTTGGTCTATGGAGCTGAAGCAATCATGCCTCTTGAGCTCGAGATCCCTTCCTTGCAAATTTCTTTGCAGGAATTTATCGATGATGATCTTGCTAGACAAGCACGTCTTGATCAACTCACACTCATAGATGAAAAATGAATCAATGCTTTAGAGCATTTGCGAGTTTATCAAGACCGATTGAAACGTGCTTACAATGCCAAAGTTCATCTAAGAGAATTTCAAGTAGGGGATCTTGTCCTTAAAGAGAATCAACAAAACACCAATGCATTGCCGCATCTTCGAGATAAATTCGCGGCTAATTGGTTAGGTCCATATATGGTCACTTGAAAGAGTGGGTAATGGAACTTATAGACTTGCCAATTTAGAGGGAGAGGAAGAACCCGAACCACTTAATGTTATACACTTGAGGGCATTCTACGCATAGTTTGAATTTTATATATACATATATACATGGCTTGTACAAAAAAAAAAAAAAAAAAAAAAAACAAATAAAATAAAAAGAATTTGCATTTCATTGTTAGTTGCATACATCTCATTCAAAAACATTGCATTTCATGTGCATACATCTCATTGAAAACCATAACATTTCATTTTCAGCCATAGTTGCATATCATGTTAGAGACCATTCTATCTTTTGGATATAAAATTTGGTCAAGCAAAAGTCATGTTGCCTTAATCGGGGGCACCTTCATAAAATCCATCAAACCGAATTGTCATTCGTACACCCATTTTCCATTTGCACATATTTACATTGCCAAAATGTTTTCGAGTCACTCGACCATTCCTAGTGTTTTAAGCAAAATTTGAAATGCATGTCAAAGTTCTCTAGGGCCATATCACAAATTACACTAAATAAAATCTTGAGTATTGGGAAATGATTTCAAAAGTGGTCTTGAACCTATCACATTTTCACATCTTAAAAACATCTTGTGTCAAAGAGAGATAACACCATCCTTGGGTTGTGCCTTGAAGTGAAAAGGGTAATCCTCGTTTGTCCTATCATGCAAACATAGTCCATAAAATAGTGGTTCTTACCACTATCACAAGCAATTACAAAATATAAATATAAACGAGTAGTAAGGATAGGGTAAAATTCTCATCATACTTCGGTTGAGAATCCGATTCCCCAAAGCTCTAAGGAAATGAACATTTTTCACACACCACTGATCCCAAATAAGTTGTAAGGATCGTACTACTTGTCCAGTCAGATGGATAGGTAGTCATCCCCAAGGCTTACAAAGGTCAAAAACAACATGGACTATGGAGTTAACCTTCACCGGGGCTATAGACGCTTGACTGGCGAGTGGAGTATACTCATTGCGTGGCGACATGTCTCTCCTCAAAAAGAGACCTCTGAATGCTCATACGGACAAACTAGCTTCGGGGTCTTCTCCATAACAAGGTTACCTAATTTATGCAAGATGAGGTTAATGAACACACTTGCACACACACAGGTTTTTGATTGCCTAGAGTCACTACCATGCTTCTGATTTGGTTAATGAACTCGCATGCACACACATTTGGTCCTAGTTGAATTAGGCGGTATTAGTAAGTTTGTTTGATACCACTAGCATGTTTGAGTCTTTGTAAAACAGTCTTCCTCCATATCAACCTCCATATCACCCTCCATATCTTCTTCCATATTCATGTCATTCCATACGTCATCCATTCACAAGCCACCAAGTTCGGTGCCCCTGATTAAACAATTATGATAAGAGTTGGCTAAATCTAACTATCTAAAAGTATGAGTGCTTCTTAGTGCATATTTCATTTACTTAGTCTCGCATTAATCATCTATAAGTTTGCATTCCATTCCATCACATATGCATCAAAATTAAAACATATAAAAACATGCATCACAAAAACATAGGCATTCACACAAAAGAAAGTAAAACACTAAAAATAAAAGCCATGTATATATATTGTATAAAGATCAAAACGTACAGTGAATGCCAAAAGGCTACAAAATACAATAGAGCACCAAGGCTCATAAAGAGTGCATCTAAGCACTAAGCTAACCATCAAAAGAGGATCCCTGTGACCTAGTAGGAGCCCTAGACCTAGTGGTGTGCCTAGACTCACTACGCCTAGAGAGAGAGGAGGATGGAGGATCAGGCAACACAATGTGATGCCTAAACAATGTGTCCTCCGGCACTAGAGAATCACACTGCAACCTAGGCCCTTTCGGCCCCGTCTCTGAACCTCATATAACTCCCGTGCACCTGCCCCAATAAAGCGGGCGCTAGAGCATACACTACCCTATTAGTGAGCATCTCTCTCACTACACCCATCGAGTTCCATGGGAACTCGCACCCGTGCTTGTTCGGGGCCACAATGTTGGTCAACACGAACATCATCAGAGCCTCCACCGCTACCAACTCCTTGGCCGTATACATGGCCAAGTATGGGATCCCCCGCTCTCCATTCGGATCTCCCTCCAGTCATCCCCAAACAACTTGGCCATCTCCGTGGCCCTATCTCGTCCAACCTCCACCCGCGCCCCCTCCACGGGCACCTTGAGGATGCGGTATACATCCTCAAGCGTCACCGTCATCTCTCTAGTCAGGATCTGGAATGTCCCCCGATCCGGATCCCACCTCTCGGCCAAAGCCGAGAGGTACCCCTCATCCGCCCGAACTACCTCCAACCGGGCTGCCTCCGCTAGCCCCACTCGCCTCCAATATCTCCCGGTCTGCTCGGGACAATGACCTCCTCATCCCCGAAATGATAGGGGAGAATCGGTGTCGTGCCTCTAACACCCTAAGCTGCAAAACAACAAAACAAAAATTGGTTACAATTTTTTTTTCAAAAAAAAAAAAAAAAAAAAAAACAAATAAAAGTACTTGCTTAAATAAACAAATACCTCAGCTGGCTGCACTGGCGTGTCCGCTCCCATATCCGCCATAGCTCCCGCGTGCTTCACTCTCCCACACAACCTTTCACTTCACTTCACTTCATTCCACTCCCTCAGACGCACTTCTCTCAAGCTCGAATGCACAAATGAGCGAAATTCTCATTGAAACTGTTTAAATAGCTGGTTTTGGCACCCTGAAACGCAGTGGGGCATTTCATGGTGCATTCAGACGCAGTGGGGCGTTTCATGATGCATTCAAACACCGGCGGGCGTTTTTGCCACCTCCAAATGCATACCGGCGTTTGGTGTCAGTATTGAATAAAAGAACAAAACTTACAAAATTGAAGCTTACCTCCTCCAAATTTCATCAAATTGCATCCATCCATTCTTCTTATCATAATAAAACATTTTGTGAAGGTTACAACGAGTTTTGGAAACAAATTTTGTCATTTTGCTCAAAAAGCGCATCATTCATCATTGATTTACAAATTGGGTTAAAAACATTCAAAACCTTCACAAAATTAACAACATTCATCAATTCTTCTGATCTATCGTCAATTTCATTCATTCTTCTTTCATCATGCATATTTTTGCCAAATTAAATTAAAGTAAACCTCGTATCTAGTGGTATACTCTATCACCTTGGCGATTGCAGCGATTTGCATCCATGCAATTCGGTAAGAGGATTAAACCACCATAAGGACACTTACCATTTATCATCATCAATTATTTCACTGTTTGAAAATTGAAAGTCAATTTTGGGTATCCTACTTTTCAAGTGACCTCATACCAAGATTAATTTGCTCAACAGTTGTCATTGATGGCCTAGTTCATGGGGCCTTAAACGTGGACAATCTTCAATATCATCATTATTTTGAGTCTTGCTAGAGATTAAGGCTACCTAGGTTGATTGGTTCCGACCCGAGGAATTATCCATACAGTCACTAGGAGCATCTCCGAAGTTCGGACTCTTTCATATTACATCTTTGCATATCAATGGCGCCAACAAGGCAATTTCATCAACAGTATGGATTCACCCACAGGAGTTGGGGCATCCGTTATCAATTTTTAACTTTCCTAATAGTAGAATTCATCTTACATGATCATGGAATTTAAAATTTGGCAAAAATCCCTTTCTAACCGTTGGGGTAGAAAACGGTTCATCTTTCACATCACTCATATCGTCTTCAATCATATTATTTTCTGGTTTGTACACCAACCCCTTTTCTGTTGGGACATAAACGGATGGTTCATACACCAACCCCTTTTTCACCGTTGGGGCAAAAACGGTTCATTTTCTTCCGAATTTCTTCCAATTGGCTCGTGAGAACCATTCTCGCTCGCCAATTGAGGGGGTAAGTCGATAAATTTTAAATATTCTTTTATTCTTTGGTCTTCAAAGTTGTGCTTTAGTCTTGAGAGAGAGTTGCGTCTGATCTAGCTTTTCAGGTGTCCTAAGTTTTTGTGCTGCATTGTGTCTTCACACAAGGCAGCTCAAAAAGGGGCATCTGTAGACACCAAAATCCAGCCACTTGTAAGTCATCTATACCTTCCTGTCAGCCACGCATCAGTTATCCATCCTTCCCGCCATTATTTGGCCCAAATCCACATCTTCCCGCCATTATTTGGCCCAAATCCACACCTTCCCGCCATTATTTGGCCCAAATCCACACTTTCCCGCCATTATTTGGCCCAATTTCACCTTTCCCGTCATTTTTCATCCCCAAATTTATTTAAATTAATATTTATATATATATTTTAATATTTTAATATATATATTTAAATAATAGTTTAAGTGATTTAATCTCATCCGTCCATCCATCTTAATCCATTTCACAACCTAGATTTATTCTCTACCCTTAGATCCACTTTAATCTTAGCCACACGTTCAAAGTGTCGTTAAAACCCTAAAGTGTGCCCTAAGAGTAGATTATAAATTGAGTCACCTTGATGGCTCAAACGCTATGTCTTTTGCTACTTCTATCCTGGATCTTTTCTATCTTCTTAAATTCTATCTCCTTTTTTTATCCCCTCTATCTCTCTTCTGCTACCTTTTCGTCACATCCATCGTCGCATCCATCGCCGCTTCCGTCGCTGCTTTCACCGCCATCTCTTCTGCAGCATTCTGCAGAATCCCCCATTCTTGTCGCAAGTGCCCGCGGGCGTTTACCCCTTTACCAAGTGCCCACGGGCGTTTACCAAGTGCCGCGGGCGTTTACCCACAGCCACAGACTCAGACCGATGTCTGAAACCTTAATCCAGAAGCACGCGGGCGTTCAGCGAGTGCACCAGGGCACCTTCCGTAGCCGATTTGATAGCCACATTACTTCCAAGTGTCGCCTGGTCTAGCTGCGTTAACAGAGAACAGGTATAAATTAGTTTAAAGCAAGTAACTTCTTTTCTTTTATTGATCTGTTATTGAATTCCTGCATTTCGTTTTTCTAGGGTTTTAGATTGTTTCCGAGGGCTCACACAGTGGAGCCCTCTTATTAATTTCTAACTCCTTGATAGTGTTAATGTGTGTAGGTTTTTGATAGCAGATCCGATTTATTGATGGCAGCTGATTAAGCTGGAGTGGTATATATATGTATAAAGATCAAAACGTACAGTGAATGCCAAAAGGCTACAAAATACAATAGAGCACCAAGGCTCATAAAGAGTGCATCTAAGCACTAAGCTAACCATCAAAAGAGGATCCCCGTGACCTAGTAGGAGCCCTAGACCTAGTGGTGTGCCTAGACTCACTACGCCTAGAGACAGAGGAGGATGGAGGATCAGGCAACACAATGTGATGCCTAAATAATGTGTCCTCCAGAGCCTCAATATAACGATTCCTAGACCTAAGTCTAGATATATCTATCCCGTGTCGTCGCTCCCGCTCTGCTAGCTCTGCCTGGAGTCTCGTCACCCTGTCATCCTGGGGCACCCTAGTCGCTCCATCCAAGTCCGCCTGCATCTGGGCCATCCTCTCCTCCCCGAACGGCTATCGTGGCATCCCGCTCTGCAACCTGTTGCTCCAGTCGAGCTATCCTCTCATCCCGGACAGCTAGCATAGCATCGCGCTCTGCTATCTACTGCTGCAGCTACGCCAGATCATCCTTGTGCCCGCTAGGGGGTACCTCCCTAGTCTCTCCTATGGCCTCTCCAAGGCCCTCGCCATCATCCTCCTCGTCATCTCCGCTCCCCGGTCATCTCTCCAGTCGGGAGCTGGAACGTCCCACGATCTGGATCCCACCTCTCGACCAAAGCCGAGAGGTACCCCTCATCTGCCCGAACTACCTCCAACCGAGCTGCCTCCGCTAGCCCTACTGCCTCCAATATCTCCCAGTCTGCCTGGGACAATGACCTCCTCATCCCCGGAATGATAGGGGAGAATCGGTGTCATGCCTCTAACACCCTAAGATGAAAAACAACAAAACAAAAATTGGTTACAAATTTTTTTCAAAAAAAAAAAAAAAAACAAATAAAAGTACTTGCTTAAATAAACAAATACCTCAGTTGGCTGCACTGGCGCATCCGCTCCCATCTCTGCCATAGCTCCCGCGTGCTTCACTCTCCCACACAACCTTTCACTTCACTTCACTTCATTCCACTCCCTCAGACGCACTTCTCTCAAGCTCGAACGCACAAATGAGCGAAATTCTCGTTGAAACTGTTTAAATAGCTGGTTTTGGCACCCTGAAATGCAGTGGGGCGTTTCATGGCACATTCAGACGCAGTGGGGCATTTCATGATGCATTCAAACACCGACGGGCGTTTCTGCCACCTCCAAATGCATACCGGCGTTTGGTGTCAATATTGAATAAAAGAACAAAACTTACAAAATTGAAGCTTACCTCCTCCAAATTTCATCAAATTGCATCCATCCATTCTTCTTATCATAATAAAACATTTTGTGAAGGTTACAACAGTTTTGGAAACAAATTTTTTCATTTTGCTCAAAAAGCGCATCATTCATCATTGATTTACAAATTGGGTTAAAAACATTCAAAACCTTCACAAAATTAACAACATTCATCAATTCTTCTGATCTATCGTCAATTTCATTTATTCTTCTTTCATCATGCATATTTTTGCCAAATTAAATTAAAGTAAACCTCGTATCTAGTGGTATACTCTATCACCTTGGCGATTGCAACGATTTGCATCCATGCAATTCGGTAAGAGGATTAAACCACCATAAGGACACTTACCATTTATCATCATCAATTATTTCACTGTTTGATAATTGGAAATCAATTTTGGGTATCCTACTTTTCAAGTGACCTCATACCAAGATTAATTTGCTCAACAGCTTGTCATTGATGGCCTAGTTCATGGGGCCTTAAACGTGGACAATCTTCAATATCATCATTATTTTGAGTCTTGCTAGAGATTAAGGCTACCTAGGTTGATTGGTTCCGACCCGAGGAATTATCCATACAGTCACTAGGAGCATCTTGGAAGTTCTGGACTCTTTCATATTGCATCTCTGCATATCAATGGCGCCAACAAGGCAATTTCATCAACAGTATGGATTCACCCACAGGAGTTGGGGCATCCGTTATCAATTTTTAACTTTCCTAATAGGAGAATTCATCTTACATGATCATGGAATTTAAAATTTGGCAAAAATCCCTTTCTAACCGTTGGGGCAGAAAACGGTTCATCTTTCACATCATTCATATCGTCTTCAATCATATTATTTTATGGTTTGTACACCAACCCCTTTTCTGTTGGGACATAAACAGATGGTTCATACACAAACCCCCTTTTCACTGTTGGGGCAAAAACGGTTCATTTTCTTTCGAATTTCTTCCAATTGGCTCGTGAGAACCATTCTCGCTCGCCAATTGAGGGGGTAAGCTGATAAATTTTAAATATTCTTTTATTCTTTGGTCTTCAAAGTTGTGCTTTAGTCTTGAGAAAGAGTTGCGTCTGATCCAACTTTTCAGGTGTCCTAACTTTTTGTGCTGCATTGTGTCTTCACACAAAGCAGCTCAAAAAGGGGCATCTGTAGACACCAAAATCCATCCACTTGCAAGTCATCTATACCTTCCTGTCAGCCACGTGTCGGTCATCCACCTTCCCGCCATTATTTGGCCCAAATCCACACTTTCCCGCCATTATTTGGCCCAATTTCACTTTTTTCGCCATTTTTTCATCCCCAAATTTATTTAAATTAATATTTATATATATATATTTTAATATTTTAATATATATATTTAAATAATAGTTTAAGTGATTTAATCTGAGCCGTCCGTCCTTCATTTAATCTCATCCGTCCATCCATCTTAATCCATTTCACAACCTAGATTTATTCTCTACCCTTAGATCCACTTTAATCTTAGCCACACGTTCAAAGTGTCGTTAAAACCCTAAAGTGTGCCCTAAGAGTAGATTATAAATTGAGTCACCTTGATGGCTCAAACCCTAGGTCTTTTGCTACTTCTATCCTGGATCTTTTCTATCTTCTTAACTTCTTCTATCTCCTTTTTTGATCCCCTCTATCTCTCTTCTGCTACCTTTTCGTCGCATCCATCATCGCTTTCATCGCTGCTTTCGCCGCCATCTCTTCTGTAGCATTCTGCAGAATCCCCCATTCTTGTCGTAAGTGCCCGTGGGCGTTTACCCCTTTACCAAGTGCCCACGGGCGTTTACCAAGTGCCCGCGGGTGTTTACCCACAGCCACAGACTCAGACCGACGTCTGAAACCTTAATCCAAAAGCACGCGGGCGTTCAGCGAGTGCACCAGGGCGCCTTTCGTAGCCGATTTGACAGCCACATTACTTCCAGGTGTCGCCTGGTCTAGCTGCGTTAACAAAGAACAGGTATAAATTAGTTTAAAGCAAGTAACTTCTTTTATTTTATTGATATGTTACTGAATTCCTGCATTTCATTTTTCTAGGGTTTTAGATTGTTTTTGAGGGCTCACACAGTGGAGCCCTCTTATTAATTTCTAACTCCTTGATAGTGTTAATGTGTGCAGGATTTTAATGGCAGATCTGGTGTGTTGATAGCAGCTGTTTAAGCTGGAGTGGTCCGAGCTAAAAGGATACAACAAAGCCCACTCGTTCTGTTGAGATTGAAGATACATTCTTCGGAGACGCCACCATTTGTGCCAGCTAGGGTTTCGGAGAACCCTAGCATGAATTGTAATCTTGTATCACAAATAAAGGGTTACAGGCCCAGTTGTATTAAAAAAAAAAGAGTTTTTAAACTCCATCGATTAATAAAAATCGTTTGTTTTGTGCAACTATTCTGTACTCTGTTATTGTGATTTTATTTATTTTTGTTTGGCGTGTATTTTTAATCTACAAAGGGTATCCCTAGATATGTTGCTATAAAATTTACCTCTTCCATTTGAAGTAACCTACATATCCTTGCTTTGATTCTAGCTCAATTTTTTAGGAAGTAAAGTTTGGATTTTGTTCTATTAACTTTTTCCCTAATGCTCTTTTATATTCCTTTAATAAGTTATTCAAAGCTTCGACCTTGTTTTTCCCTACCCTTCCAAAAAGGGTTGTATCATCTACAAACTGTTGATGGGTGATGTTATCAATGTTATTACTAGCCTTTAGTCTACTTATTAGCCCGTCTTTATATGCCCTCCTCAATTTCCTTCCCAATACCTCTACCATAATAATGAATATAGATGGTGATAAACAATATCCTTATCTAAGACCCGTCTTGAATTTAAATGATTCTATTACTAGCCTATTGACCAATGTTGTATATGATATTGTAGAGACATAAACTTTAATCCATCTAACCCATTTCTTCCTAGATCCAAAATTTTCTAATACTCCAAAAAAAATCCCTTTTAACCCTATCTTAGGATTTATTCATATCAAGTTTTAAGATCATTGTTCTCTATTCTAAAAGTTACTAAATTCATTACTTCATGATATACTATGATCTTGTTTAAAATCTGTCTCCCTTTCCCAAATCCTCCTTGCTCTTCTAAAATAATTTTATCTAATAGTGGTCTTAACCAATTTTCCATCACTTTGGAGATTATCTTATATGCCGTATTACATAACCTTAGCGGCCTAAATGAATCAAATAATTTTGCATTCTTCTTTTTTGGAATCAAGGTAAGATATGTTACATTTATTTATAAGGTATGCACCATTTTACCCTAGACTGTTCCATTTCCACCAATAAAGAATCCTTCACTATTTCCTAGTTATGTTGATAAAATACTGTAGAAAGTCCATCTAGACCTGGGGATTTATCCTTATCAAAAGAGAAAAGAGCTTAATGAACTTCTTCCAGAGTAATAGACTCTATCAATTTGTTATTGTCTTCATATTTATAATTAAAGATGTTTCTTGTAGTTGTTTATCATTAAGAACTTTAATCTCTTTTGATCCTAGAATATTTTGGTAAAAAAGTCTCACCTCCTTTCTAATCTTGCTCTGGTCTTCAATCGAAATCCCTTCTAGTTATATAATTCTACTAATAATGGATGTTGATCTCTGTACTATTGTCATACTATGAAGAAATTATGTTTTTATCTTCTTCTTTTAACAATTAATTCTAAATTTTCTCTTGTTTTCTCAAAATATTATGATATTCGCTAAACAACTCCCTTTCCTCTAAGATTGGTTATTGTGCTCTCTTGTTCCATTATCTTAATCTATATGTCATTGATTTAATTTGTTTTGGAAGTGTATATAGCCCACCACTTCCTGAATATTTCCATGTTTGTGCTATCATATCACCAAATTGAGGATGGTCTTCCCATATCTACTCATATTTAATATATATATATATATATATGTAGTTAACTTACCACCATTTTAACTCTTATTGGCTAATAATTTGAACCAATCCTTATCAAGGTGTTAATTTTAGCAAAAGCGTCTTCATCTAGCCAATGATATGAGTATATACATCTGTCTAATTTTTTTGCTATCAGGTTTTGGCTTATCCTATTTTTGGTCCATGCATAGTTGTCCTCTTCAAACTCAACCTCCCATAGATTATTATTTTGAATAAAAGTTGAGAAATATCTCATAATTTGGGTTGTTTTCCTAATTCCCCTCAAATTTTCATCCAACTTGGTTATGGCATTAAAATATCCTTTTATCATGAATCGAGTTTCTTGGTCTTTACTTTTCATAAAGGCTTCAATCCCACTTCATACTCTTAATATTCTTGACTGAGTTGTAGGTCCATAGACATTGATAAGGATGAAACAAATATCTGCAAAGTAGCATGTGACTAATAAGACTATTCAATGTCTATTTTATGAATAATTTCATAAGAGGTTCTAATTGAATTTCAACATGTTAGAATTCCCCCTACTTCTCCTTTTGAATCCATAACATCTCATTCACATCTTGCGTATATTGCTTTCATATTTTGGAAACTTCTTCCTTTGTCATTTTAGTTTCACGGATACAAAGAATATCAAGCTTATTATTTAAACAAAGGTCCCTTATACACTTTTGCTTTGAGGGGGCATTAGCACCCTTTATATTCCATGATATGGTAATCATATCTCATTAGGGGTTGTTGGTACCTCTTTCCAATTACCAATAAAATTTTGTTGTTTGGTAAAGAAAAGTTCAATCAACTTAGATTATGTTCCTTTCTCTATGTTTGTTCTTGCTTCCCTAGCTCTCACTTGATAATTTGAAAATTTTCCTCTTTTTGCCTTGTCAATATCGAGAGTAGGTCTTATTATTCTATTCCTTAATATTCTTTTACAACTTTCCTTTTCATTAGATTTATCCTCTCTTGGATTTGCAGGTGGAAGCTTTTGACTTATCGTTGATTGCATCACATTACCATGCTACTAGATTTATTGTATTTGGGGTCCAATTGCTTGGGAATATTTCATAGTGGGCTTCCTCACCATGCAACACTTAACCTTACAATCTTGTTATTTCTCTTTTTCAAGCTCTAATTCTTAGATTTGGATAAGTTAGTTTCTTTTTTTAGATTTGGCAGAGAAGCAATAGTCTTCGCAATATTACTTGATCACTATTTTCCATGTTCTAAGGGCACAACATATTCACATGAGCTCTCTTGATAAGGAACACTATTGTGATTTATTTTTCATCTTTTGTTTATTTTACTTGTGATTTTTACTTTATATATGGTAGTTAGCTTAGTTTAATGCGAGCTCTATGAGTTCTAATAGGAATAATGTTTTGACTTGATTTTCATAATTTGTTGATTTTAATTTTGATTTTTACTTTGCATGTAGTACTTAGCTTAGCTTACTTATGTATATGACTTTCTCTATTTGACGTATTTACATTTCATTATGCATATTAATATTTAGCATCTTAAGAATGTTATATTTTTTAATTTTAATTAGATTCCTTGTATGCTTATGTTCTAACATTGATATTTGTTTTTCTTTTTGTCCATGCTAATTTATAAGTTAATGAACCTCTGACTCATTAATCTACAATTTTGACTTGCATTAACATGTAAGCTCTCTAATTTATAAACTTGGAAATTGACCTAATTGACAATGAATTCTTATTAAAAATTAGTTTTAAAATAAAAATAAGTTAAAACATCCACCAACTCTTACAACTCTTTCTATTAACCTAAAATTGTAGTATAGTGACTTTTCCACTAATTGTTATTTAGTATAATTGATGTTCTCTTTGTTGTTTGATTGCCTCCCATTTTTTCTAATATTTTCTCCTCAACTATATCTCTTCTCTTCCAATCCTATTGAAACCTTGGCTACCACCAATCACAATCCTATGCCATTAAATACTAAACGAGTTAGAGGTGGACATAATGAAGGTTGATATAAAAGTGCATATACTTGTGATCAACTTTTTTTCTTATTTTCAAACCAAGGAGGCCCTTTAACTTAGGTGTCCCCTGTCCTAACTGTGAGTTAGTATATAGTATAAGAGGAGTCAATAGAAGATGCATCCAAGGTTGGGGGGTTATACTACTAAGGGTTTTCTCTTCTCTTACACAATATTTTTTTCATTTTTTAAAACTTGATAAAACACCACCTAGATGCTTTGCCTCTTTCTTTGAAAGCATATAGTTCTTCCCTCAACTAGCATCTATGATTTGGGTACATATTTTACATAAGATAAAGCTTCTTTCTTTTCCATTCACTAGTTTCATTCTTCTAAATGTACTGCGATAAATGTTATGTAATGCTTGAGAAGGAATTTGATAGTGTTAGTTTTTGATATAAATTGTCTATCCTTCAAATATTTGTGAATTATTGGTTATTATATGGTTGCACCTTCCATCACCTTATAAGCTTTTCTTTAGCTTAAATTTTATGATCGATGCCTTTTTTATATTTTTTATTTTTTAATTTGTGTTTGTTTTTTATTTTTTCCTTTGTCCATGAATTTAAACCATACATTTTTAATGTTAACATACCTCTTTAGTCTTTGATTATTTAATTGGTGCTTATCTCAACTTTTTCCTCTATCCCATAAATCTAAAATATTTAATTTTAATATTAACATGCCTCTCAAGTTTGTAATTGAGTCTAATTATATTATAATGTTTATAATACTATTTTTTCTTATGAAATTTTATTAGGATTTTTTTTAGTTTAAATATTTTATAATACTATAGTGTGTACATCTCAAATGAAAGTGATTGAATATTAAGTGAGGCAAGATGGCTATGTCTCTTTTGGAAGTCTCATATTCCAAACCAAGAATGTTAGGCTAAGATTTTTACCTAAAAGGATGCGTTATCCTTTAGTGTCAAATGATTTTATAATGTAAAAAAGTTAATATTTTGATCTTCATTATTTCAAAAATTATGAATTTATATATTTAAGAATTAATTAGTTCGGCTAAGTGTAAGTCAGGAGTGATTAGGAAGTGTGAAAAATAAGTAGAAAGTATAAAGCAAAGTGCAATCAAGGAGCAAGTGCCACTTGTTGTTCGAGTTTTGAAGAGAAACTTAAAAAATGAAGGATTCATGTTAAGAAAATCTAGGTAACATGACAAGAAAGTTATTCTTGAAAGTCAGTATTGAAAGTAAGGATACACTGGTTGCAAGAGGATGTCTTAGTTGACAGTATGGATGCCATAGCAATAAGAGGAAGATCGAATCTATGGTAAACCCTATCTTGGTAGCAAATATTAAACCATAATTAATTATCAAGGATGAGATGATTGAGCATGATATAATAGTTCTAAGAACTAGAGGGTTAATATATAAGTTCCATGGAAACTAGTTAGGTTTCTATGAGATTTAAAATTAGATCAAGTGGAAGCGAGGATTGAATTCAAATTGCCCCATGACTTTTCTTTTGAAATAATTTTTCCTCGTTATCTTATCTTGTTCAAAAATAAGGGATAAAACAATAAATGGAGGCCCTTGGTTTAGGGGTAAAGATGCAATATTTTTAGGACCATGGCATGATAATTTTTCTATGGAGATAGAGACCGTTAAAAGGTTTTTTTGTGAGGATTAGGCTTTTTGGACTTCCTTATCAACTCATCAATAAAGAGGTTTTGAAGAATAATGGTAATACTCTAGGTTAGTTCATCTAGGAAGGAGAAACTACTAAAGAGAGAAGACATGTTGTATAGACTTGAATATGTGTTTCCATGGATATTTAAAAACCTTTACCGCATTCCATTAGGATTAAATCTGAATCAAAATAATGAGATCAACAAGTGGATTATGAAAACATTGCATTTTGATGTCTAAAATATCATGAAATCAGACACATGACAAGAGACTACAAAGTGAAAAATATGGAAAATTTTGGGCATGAGGGTGGCTTCAATGTGAAACAAGGAGATTATATCATAGGAGAAGTTAGGTCAAATCAAGGATTTTCCACTCCTAAGAAAGTGGTAAGAACCCTCTACATCATTAGATGGAAAAGGCCATTACAATTCACTTGAATTGACCATTAGAAGAAAAAAATATAACATGAGGGATGAGGAAGTGCATTGCACAAGTTCAAATATAGGAGTTAACAATACTTAGGAATATGGGAAGACAAATTTTAAATAAAAGGAAGATGGGGAGGCAAATTTTAAAGCAAGTGAGGTGAAGGAGGTCAAGCTTAATATAGGTAAATCATCTTCATTTTTCTCAAGTAGCATAAAATCTTCTCCTTATGATAAAAATGAAAGCAATACAAAGTGTATTCATTGCACTTTAGGGTTTCAAGAGCAACATAATAAATAAAATCATATGAAGGATATCCAAGGAAATTTAGGGTTTTAAGGCTAACATAAGAAAGTAATGGCTATGGAGGATCATTTGTGCACTTTAGGGTTTTTAGGGAAAAATAAAGAAGAAAGTGTTAATGAGGCTATTCCTTGCATTTTAGATTCTTTAGGGAAACATAAATATTTAGAAGATAAGTCTCATTATGAACAATATGAAAAAATAGAAGATATTGATGAAGATGAGAGTGTTGGTGGGAATGAAAAAAGGAGAGGAAGGCCATCAAAGCATGAACAAAAAGAAAAATAAAATCAAAGGGATATCAATTTGGGAAGCTAAATAAAAATATCACAGGTTTTAACAAGAAGTGAAGCTAATCCCACTAATAAAATAAAATGTGATGATGATGAAAATGATATGATTGAATATTAGGGGTATAAATAAGATCCATAAAAAAAGAGTTATTAAGGAATTAATAGGTTGTTATAGTCCTGAGTTTATTTTAATAAAATAAATAAAATTAAGTAGTGAGGAATGTAAGGATGCTTTAAGAAGATTTGGAATATGGGTGATTGTCTAGTAATTTCCTCTATAGGAGCTTTAGACGGTATTGCAATAATATGAGATAAATAAAAATGGGATGGGTAATTATTAGAAGCAAAAAGTAATTGTATTGAAGGTTTATTTGATAGCAAAGAGGAAAACATCAAATTTAGAGATATAAATGTAAATGCCCCAACTATAGTTACTCTTGAAAGATGTTGGATGAACCTTAGCATAATTTTATCAAATAAAATGATGATTCATTATGATCTATGGGTTCTTGGAGGTGATTTTAACACAATTCTATCTTCTTTGGAAAAGAAGGTTGGTATTCCAAGATGGTCTAAATCAATGCAATATTTTACCTCATTTGTGAATTCAAATGACCTTTGGGATTTTAGTCCTTCAAGTTTTCAATATACATGGAATAATAGATGTATTGGAAAAACTCATATAGCCAAAATATTGGATAGATTCTTGTTATCTAATAAATGGTTGCAAACCAGGATTATGCATAGCGGCTATTTATCACCAAATTGGCTAAAATTTGGATTTTCAAAATTTAGAATTGGCTAATATTTGGGACCCTTGACCAGGGTCCCATTAGCCAAAAAATTTTGGATGCAAAATTGTTTTGGGTTGATTCGCCCCAATTTTATAATAATCTAACCATTTTAAGTTTAAATTTCCAACATTGCCCCTAATAATTGTGAACCTTCTACATGCGTTTGGACACTATTTGCATGGATTTGGAAACTGATTCGCCAAATTTTTATAAATAAATTTTGGGGCTAACCCCTTACGCATAACCTTGTTGCAAACATTGTATATAATCTCTTCACATTTTTTATTGCAAGCAAGATCATATCACAGACCCATTCTTTTGACTTGTGATTTACCCAATAATGGTCATCTAAAGCTATTTTGCTTCCAGTATATGTGGCTTCAAAATCCTGATTTTTTTAGATGGTTATGCTATAGTGGGATGAATCAAAATTTGAAGGATCATGTATGTACAAGTTTTTTCAAAAGATAAATTATTTGAAGGAGCAAATGAAGATTTGGAATGCCAAATCTTTTGCTAATATTTTTAAAGAAAAGGAAGAAATTAAATCCAAACTCAAAAATTTACAAGAGATAATAGAAACTAATGGAATGGATTAGGATATTATGTGAAAGAAAAACAATTACTTTCTAATTATCATAATGCATTGAAAAAAGAGTAATATTGATTCCAAAATATAGGGATAAATGACTCAAGGAAGGAGAGAAATTAAAAAAAAATCATGTTGCAACAAAAACAAAATTTTCTTTTCATCACATTAAAAATATTTTCACTCCAAATGGAAGAGATATTAAGGATGAAGAAGATATCAGGAAGGAAGTAATTAATCATTTCAAAAATATTTCATCAGATACTGGGCAATATAAGGAGGCACAAGATAAGTTTTTGCAATATATTCCATAAATTATTACACAGGGACAAAATGAAAGCTTGATGATGAAGATATCTATGGAGAAGCTACATGAAGCATTTTTCTCTTTCCATCCTCACAAGGCACCTAGCCTGATGGATTTTTTACAATTTTTGATCATTTTTTTTGGGATTTTATTGAAGAGTGATATGTTAGTTGCAATTGAAAAGCCAAAAAAAGAAAGGCTATAATAAGTGAGATCAATACCACTTTTATTATGTTGGTTCCGAAGAAAGACGAGACAAAATATTTTGATATTTTTTGTCGAAAAGCCTTTGTAATATGGTCTATAAGATCATTTTAAAAATGATGGCAAACAGGTTGAAAGGTATTCTAGGTTGTGTTATCTTAGAGAAATAAGTTGGTTTTGTTCGTGGTAAACAAATTCTTGATGCTTTAATCATTGCATAAGAGACCATACATTCTCTTCATTCCATGAAAAAACAAGTATGCTTATGAAATTAGATATAAACAAAGCAAATGATAGGGTTTCTTAGATTTTTCTACATGATATTCTCAAAAAGTTTAGTTTCAATTATAGTTGGTGTAAATGCATTAAATGTTGTTATACCACAATGAAATATTCTATTTTGATCAATGTTTTTGTTGGTTACTGTAAGTCATCTTGTGGACTTCATCAAGGCGATACACTATCTCCATATATATTCATTATTCTTGCAAAAGAATTAGGGAGAGCTTTCTCAAAGGCAAAAATGAAAGGAAAAATCAAAGGTATTCAAGTTGTAAAAAATGGTCCCTTCAAATCTTATTTTTAATTTTTTGATGATACTTTTCTTTTGGGTCATCCCTCAATCAATGAGACCATGGAGTTAAAATTAATATTATCATGTTATGAGAAGGTTTCTAGACAATTGGTTAATACTACAAAATCCAAGATTTTTTAATTAACACTACCCTAGATTTACAACAAATTATTGTGAATATTTTAGGGTTTAAAATTAAAAATTTTCCATCAACCTACTTGGGTATTCCTTTGTCTCATAAAGGAAATAAAAATGAGCTTTGGGTCTCTTTTTCGGATAGAATGAAAGCTTGTTTGACAAGTTGGAAAGGTATGTTCTTAATAATGGTGGGAAGGTCACACCTCATAAAGACAACATTACAATCCATCCCTACTTATATGATGTTACTTTCAAGATTTCCAATAGGTATAACATTAGAAATTGATAAAATTCAAAGAGACTTTCTTTGGAAAGGTGGTAAGGAAAAAATTAGGTTTCCTCTTTTGTAAGTGGGATAGGGTTTGCAGAGGAAATAATGTTGTTAAAGTAAGCTTGCGGAATTGGAAACTTATGAGTTTAGCATTAGGGGCAAAGCTTGGATGGAGGTTATTCAAAGATCAAGGAAATAATTGGGCAAAAATAGTACTTCAAAAATATATGTTATCTTGATGCAATTAAATTATTTAGGAAAAGAACCCTACCCAAAGGATCTTCAACATGGAGCTTCATATTAGATAGTTTGCAATTGATAAAATATATATTAGATGGTCAATCAATGAGGGAAATTATACAAAGTTTTAGTCTGATGCTTGGTTAAAGCCTTATCCTCTTATCTTTGATTCAAAATAAGAACCATTGGCTCAAGCATGCCTAGCTTGTAAAGGTCCAAAGGTCAAATACTATATTAATATAAACAACAACTATGGATAATGTATTTATTTTAAATAACTTGGTTGAAGAAGAGGAACTCAAACAAATTGTAGATGAACTTAAAAATATGCTTCAAGAGTTTTATTTTCAATTTTTACGTGAAAGGATGAGTTGGTTTAGAATCTATCAAAGGATGGTGGATACTCAGTCAAGTTGGGATATGAGGAATTAGAATAATCAAAGTTTCCTACTCCCTAAGGCCTCAATATTCTTTTGGTTAGTAGTTCAAAGTAAGATCCTTATATGAGAGAGTATACAAAGAAGAGGATATCATGGACCTTTTAGACATGCCTTATGTGAGAAGGATTTAGAAACATTAGACCATTTACTTCTTCATTGTCCTTTTTCTCACACCATTTGGGGTTACTTTTTAAAAATATGAAAATATATTAGGTAGCTCCATCAACATTGAAAGAGTTGATGAAATATTGAATTAATTATTTCAAAGCTAAAGCATTACTTATTCTATGGAGGATCAACATTGCCATTATTTGTTGGAATTTATGGCTTGAAAGAATAATACAACTTTTAAAAATAAATGTCAAAATCATGCCCAAGTTTGAAATCATATTATTGCCTCTCTTGTAGTCTGTCTATAAATATGGTGCTCATCATGGAAAGTATCAAGTACAAAAAATAAGGTGATAAAAAATTGGTTACAAGATTTGAACATGCATGGAAGAGTCATTTACGATAATGGAATTACAACAAAGGATCTACTTTTATCTAGGGTAAAATAAAAATGTCTAGAAATTAGGTTTATCAAAATTAATTTTGATATCCTAAACGGGCCTTGTAATTTTGCTAGAGAAGTGTCTAGATACTACTTCCAGTCCTTCCACCAAGGTCATTGCGAAAATATTTTTTTTTGTGAAACATGGAGTCAGGGAGAGCAACCTTGAAAACCTCAAACATGTCCTTGTTAGAGTGCTTGAGCCCAAATTTGACTTTAAAGTCATCCTAAGGGATCCAATCCCTGGTAGGACAAAAAATAAATCGGTGATGCACCGCACACCTTTGCAAAAAAATCTAAGCACATGAACCCAAGGAACCTGTGCAGGCAAAGAACCCTGGTAGGTGATGACAAATGATCACAAGAAATTCACCTGGTTGATGGAGGGACTGTGTCAAAAGCTCTTACTATTCCATCTCAGCCAAGGCTTAACACTCTCCCAAGCTTTCCAAATGCTCCCAATGACGAAGAATCTTGTTACTTTGATAGACATAGGAACAATAAGGAGGAAAGAGAAACCCATGTCCCTCCAACTCTTATGACCAAAAAGTGAACCTTTGTAGATACAGTGACATATGAGAATCTTCTAGGACTCATTACCCATAAGGGCTTTGATGACCCATTTAACACAAAGTGTCCAACCTTGACAATGGACATTGAGAATTCCAAGCCCACCATGAGGAGACAACAATACTCCCAAACTCTCTCCTTGCCTCCCCATGATTAATAAGCTCAATCAATGGTGGAATGTCTCTTTCCCTTAGCCTGTTTGGGTGTGTAGGTTCTAGACCATCTAGGATCCTTTCTTGGAACCCAAGCTTTCCTTTTTTGCTTGGAGTCTTCTTCACCAAAGGCTTCCTATTAGGGAGCATCTTCGACATTTAGGAATTCCTAGCCCTTCTTGCCCTTTCTATCTCCTATTTCATGACTTTATCCATCTTTTTTGGTTCTATGCTCGTGCTCATTCCCTTTGGGAGTGGTTTTTTTCATTTTTTAGACCCTGTTCCTATACCATGCTTGACTAGAAGCATATCATTCCAGGAGACCCCCCATAATTTCCAGCTATTTTCTTTGAAGTGTGGCACTTATTTTGTATGACAACCCTGTACAACATATGGAAAGCCAGAAATGACTATATTTTTGGTAAGTGTTCTTCCTCTCTTCACATCTCTGCTTTTGAAAAATTTAATATTATTTCATCTGTGTATTTTTAGACTGCAGTTCAATCTAGTAAGGTGATTGTGGAGCTCTCTCATATTTAAGAGCTTATTGATCATTGGGGGAATGCTCCGTGCTTAGTCAATTGGGTTCCTCTTGAGCAGGATTATCCTCGAAGCCGATCTAGGTCCAAGCAACACCGTTTCTCAATCCTAAATCGTACTCCTACCCTAGCTCAAGGTCACTCTCCTTACAAATTTGACCTTGCTCCTTTCTCTCCCTTGGCTCCTCAGCGCGACACCTAGGTCAAGTTGGGTGCTCTAGTGTTTGCTACCAATGAGGATCCATTTATCCATAGTTGGGTAGATGTTCCCAACACTTCTTTTGGGTAGGGATGGGGTTCAACCAAGTCTCCTAATGATAATGCTGGGTGGGATTCGATCCAATCATGGCTGAACCCATGTAATGATGCTTCATCATTGTGGGGATTACCCCTTTTCTTGCTTTTGCTCTTGTGACATGCACTTAGATGTCATTTTCAATATGTAATCATTTTATTAGCTAGTTGATAGTGTATGCCCGTCAATATTGTAAGGCGATTTTGATTAGCTATTAGTTAGTTTCTTGGTTTTTGGTACTGTTTTTATGACTTTGGTTTTTTGGTTGATGGCATTGGCCACATGGCGTGTTTATCCGCCTGTTTTTTGTTTGTAAAAATGTATTCTATTACTTTTTTAATATAAGTTTTTTTACATAAAAAATAAATTTTGATGGTGCTTTTAAAGGAAAATTGGGATAAGTTGATGGAGGGTGTTTTTAGAAATAATAAAGGCAAATTTCTCCTCACTTAAAATCATATGGAACTTTAACAGTTCAACTAACAACTTTGGAGTTGCTAGGACATGCGTTAAAATTGCAATAGAAAAAAATGGAAATATATTTCAATTGAGAGGGATTCACAAATTATCATTAATGTTATCAACAAAAATGGATGTGGGGATTGGATAAAAAGTAATATTATTGTTGATATTCATCATCTATTATTTGAGCAAGAGAGGTTTGGATGTGATGGAATGAAGCAACACATTTGGCTACAATCTTTATGAAAGGAGTGCAAGCCCTAAATGTAGTCAAGTGTTGGAAGAAGATGGTTGTTTGTAGCTCATTCATTGTACTCAAGAGGACATTAGCCACTCTTCAGTTTGTGAGAAAGCTTCTTCAATTAGAAGAAATGTCTCTCAAGGATCTTTGGGTTCATAGGTGGAGCTTTCTGATGAACCTTTGCCCTCTATTAGGATTTTGAAGGATGAATTTGGGTTGGATCTAATTGATCATGAAGCTTGAACAATTATCTACAAACTCAAGGGAAAAATATAGGCCTGGAGGAGCTCAAAGGATACATTAAACATTAGACTAGTAAAGAATTCCAAGTAACTCTACTACTAGAAATTTCTTTTCTATTTCCTTTTTCGATTTAGTGGATAGAGATAGGGTAATAGATTATAGATACAATTGGTTTTTTGGTCAAAGGGGTGTCTATATAAGACCTTGGACTCCCGGTTTCAACCCCTTACAGAAGAATATGGCTTCCCAATGTTGGTGAATCTATATGCTCTCCCTATGAAGTTTTGGAAAGAAGATTTTTGCCAAAACGGTAACACCATTGGTGCATTCCAGTATATGGATGCTCAAACAGAGGAAAATTTGTCCAGTAAAATTAATGAGCAAAGCAAGATTAATTGTTTGGATGGATGTTTTAGTTGCTTGGCCTCAATCCATTACTATCTTATCAAACAAAGGGGAATGAATCCAAAATATTGAATATGAAAACTTCTCCTAAGATGTTATGGCTGTCGGCAATATAGCCACCTGAAGAAGAGATGCTCAGTCATCCGATCATGCTTTGATTCCTCTTTAATAGAAGAAAAGGCCTTGCACATAAATGATCTTGAACCTTCAAACATCCTAGTTCAAAAGGAAGAAGCTTATCTTCCAGATGTGCCAATTATCCAACAAGAATGAAGCAATCAACATAAGACTCAACCCTGAAAGGAGAATTCAAATCAGATCATTGATAAAAGCTAGAAGAGGATAGGCTAACTGATAGTAGCTGAATGTTTGTATACCTGATCCTCAAAAGTTCAAAATTCTATTAACTTAATTTTACAACAAGCTAAAATTTATAATAACAACTTAAAAAAAAATAGAATGAAACTGCAAGCGAGGTCAATGCTACTTACGGACATATGGAGGAGTGTAAAATGATGCCGTCCCCTGGTCACCCATACAAGAATACAAACCCCACAGAAAACTCATCACAAATAAAATTCTACTAACAATCAGCCCACCCGCCATTTTTTAATTAACTGTTCTCGACAGAAAAAAACCTGAAGCCCAACCTCTGCAATTGCTGTGCTCAACTCAATTTGCAAACGGAAAGCACGGTGCGTGGGTTTACATAGACTGGCGCTTCATTCGTTCATGCACCTACACATATTTGTCGTCACCGATGGATTGATAAGTCTTTGAAGACCTTGACCCAATGTAAAATAAAGAGGGAAAACGTAATATTAACGGAATGAATGAATGTACAGTATTGCTTCGACCGAACTGATCTAAATAATCAACGATGATAGCAATGCAAGAAAGAACCTTCGCTGGCATGCTGCTGGTTCATCTGGAGGCTTTCTTTATTAGTTGTTGGTTCGAAGGGTGGGAAAAAATATTCTGAGGAGCTACTCCTTTCTTTGTGGCTTTCAAACATTATTGTGCAAATGTTTGCCTCCTACAAGAGGGAGGAGAATTATTTGTACAGTGCATCTTTAAAAGGGGTTCTAAGAAGCCCTCTATCTTGGTACACCAATCTTACAGGTTGTCAAATTCTCAAATTAATTAAAATAATCATCTTGTGTCATTTCCCTGAGAATGATCTACTCTACAAAGTCACTTATGCAATTGATGGCATTGCCCATCTGCATATACTAGACAAACAACTAAGTAGACAGTATATGACAAAGAAATGATACAGTACATTCTTATCAAAATTGAGATCTATCATACAAACAGAAAGTTTATTGTTTTCATTAGGTAAATTTAAACAATTACGCAAATCAAATGTTCAAAAACAGAATACATAACTTTCTGGCTTACCCAAAAATGAATTTAGCTTTTGGTTTAGTTTTTGATCAAAATGGAAACATAGAGCAAACAAAAGCCACTGGACATTGCCAAAACAAGGAATATTTATTCTGGTGTTCAATAATAGAATACTATCCTAAAATATTCATTGACATTTTCTTATTAACCAGCTCTATAAACAGAATGCTATGTGCCAGGAGATGACCCTGTAGGTGAGATTTCCCTCGTTTGCCCACCTTTCACCCTCCAACATCTTCGTGCCACAATAGATCTCCCATGGTCTTCAGCCAGCTTACCACTTGAGATTGTTGCAGTATTATCTTTATTTTTTTGGACTTCCACATTTAGATTTCTGTTCTTATTCAACTGAAATGAAGAGGGAGACTTGCTTGCATAATTGACATTCGGCTCACTCTTGGATCTCAAACCTTTTTGTATTTTAAGCGAAGGACACTGAGCTGTGACCTTATCATTGTTCCTTTGAATTGCATACCAGTTCTTTATAATGTTTGCTACAACTTTGTGATTATGGTGGTAAGCCATTTCCACAGATCACATCATAGAGCAATCCCGTATATCCATTGAAGCTCCTGCTATAAGGAGATTACAAACAAACAAAATGGAGGCCCTTATGGCAGCAATATGTAGTATTGTTTTACCATCCCGATTTTGAGCATCCATGAACTGAACACGACCTGAAATTTCTCGCTTCCAATCACTACAGTTCTGTAAACTTCCACTTGAAGAGTGGTACTCTTATTTTGCACATTATACTAGTGTAGACGTCACATTTGCCCATATGCCATTTTTTATCCTTCAAGGCGCATATGGCACTTTCACTAAAATTATTATCATCCAAGTGTCTACTAAGGTTTATGTTTATTGCTTTAAGCAAAATCTTACCGATCAGCAACTGCAGCTGTCATTAGTGGTGTCCATCCTTCACCTAGACTGCATCATATTTAAAAAAAAACATGTCTGTGATCATAATAAATAGGTTTTGGACAAAATTAACAAATATAATATTAGACATACCCATGGCAATCATGAAAATTTTCAAATAACTTTAAGGAGAATGACCGTACCATAAGTTTTTGTGCTCTCCCAGTTGATATTGTTTTTACAAAAGTGTCTCACCAAGACTTGCACAGATTCACAATGGCTTGGCCTCTTAAAACTGAAATGTATAGAGGATTTTTTCCAGCCCTGTTACAGGCCAAAACGTCCGCTCTGCCTTGTAGGAGCAATTCACAGACATCTGCAAAACCACACTAAGCAGCCACAAACAAAGCAGTAGCTCCTCCCGAATCTTCCATTCCCCTGGCCTCATCACCAATTGCTAATAGGCATTGGGCAGTATACGGATCTCTAGATGATGCAGCAACATGCAGGGGGTTCTCCTCCTCGTATCTGAACAATTTGCAGCAGCACGAAGAGCAAACACCAGATATTCCTTGAAAAAAGTCGTCTTTCTTTTCTCATCCTTAAAACAATTCTGCTGTGAATTGAAATTCTCTCTAATATTGTCAGATATTTTGAACGAGCTGGTAGGCATATCTGTAATTATATTCTTAATTTCGGAATACTCCAGATAGCAGTCCATTGGTACTTCAGTGCAACCACCCAAATACAAAATAACAGACATGACAGATGACTTCTGACAAAAATCCCAGACTAGAATATCTTTCCTAATTTCTTGCCTGCAATAAAAATTTACATTTAAAATGTTTTGCATGAATGCAAATGACACTGAAACGGACAGAGTCATAAACCCTCGCAAAATAAGCAACTTCTTAAGAATGCAAGTCATATAGAAAGCTACTTGAAAATTCTAGATAAAAGCATAAAAAATGGACCCGGTCATTAAAAATTATACAGCCACGATTTTCCAAGTCAAAATTATAAGATCCATCATACAACAATTCATCACTTCACCTATTGCTAAATTTTTGCTTAGACTTATGATGGCTGTTTTTTCACCCTTCCAAGTGTATTATCCATCCCTGACAACATTCCTTCTGAGACATGCAAACACAGTCTATATTTTATACTTTTAAAAACCCATCTTGTTAAGCCTTAATCTTCTCTTAATTGCATTCTAAGACACAAATAAACTGCTACTGGTGAAGATTTATTTCTTCGGGATTCCAATGACACAGCTGTTGAAATCGCCTATGCTTCTTACGCAGCAGATCAATTCAAAAGGCCTCAGTAATCATAACAAAACCTCCCATTTTTTCCTGCTAATAAAGAAAGCTGAAAAGGTTCAGTTTCTGCAAGTTCAAAGTCATGACTGTTTTTTAGTCAATTACAGTGAGTCTTTTGTATGTGGTGTCTATACAGTATACACAAACTTTGAAGTACATAGATTATGTTGAATCTTCTTCCCACCCTAAACTGAATGAAATCATACTAGTAGGAATGCTTAAAAATTGAGTAGCAACTCAGCTGAATATGGACAAATTTACTGCAACTATTGCAGCTATCTTATCCTTTGCCTCAGATATCCCCTGCATTGTTAGAGGAATAGGTCTAACACAGACATCTCCTTACTCTCAACTTGCTTTTATAGTTGTAATAAAGCACGTGATCCCTTTCTTTTACTTTGTCACCCTGCCACATCTGATTCATCATGGGGGGAACAACCTTGTCTTCTCATTTCCATCACCAGTGCCTGTGATTACAGAGATGACACAAAATGAAATATCTGTCAATTGCACGTCCACTCCAGGTTGATTCCGGAGGTTGAACTGCTTGGTTGGAGAATGGCAGAATTATTTTAAGCACTGTTCGAAAGTACGGGAAAAATATGGTTAAAGTCACAGATATCACTGTTTGTTTAATCACAATTAATTTAATGTCACATATATTTAAGCTTATAGTTGTCTTAGCTGTGTCCAAAATTCCAAAAATTCTGCACCCTCAATGAGGGATATTATTTCCAGTAACATCCAAAAACCTGGCAGAGTTGTCATCATGCAGCTCCAGATGAACCCATCTTGAAGTACATCCAAACAGCTCCCTCAAGGCCTCGAAATCATGATACCAAATTGTCCCAATTACTACTGGAAGAGCTGGAGAACAAGTCAAATCTGTGAATATTTGACGATTATTATTTTGCTTATTACAGATTGAAGTTTTTATTAATCTCCAAGTTGGGTTTGCAGCATTAGATTAATTCAAATAAGTTGATTTCTGATATTAACCCCTCCTGGCCAAATATTTTCAATAACATTCTTTCAAGCCAATAATGGAATATGATGTTGAATACATATACCTTATGATACAAATTTTCAAAAACATCAGCAGAAAGAGGCAACCAAGCTGGGTATTTTGATAAGCGGATCCACAACGTAATTTTCTTTCCACCTCTTCTTTTTCAAATTTTTTTACTACTTCACAGCCTTGATAAGATCTCCTTGAGGTAACAGAAGGAAACTTTCCATTCGACCTTTATAGAAACCACAATAGTGATAAAGCGAAAATAACAGAGAGAAAAACTATCAATAGTGGTGTATATACAGTATACACAAACTTGCAGAAAACTTGTAGTCCTCTTTTTGCAAGTTTTTCTCTCTGTTATTTTCTTTCCACTTCTTCTTTTTCAATTTTTCAACCCTAGTTTAAACAGAGCTCAACAACTATCAATACAGAATGCCATCAACTTTTCAGCATCACGCTAGGAAAGCAATTTGACCTGTCTGAAGAAGTGATGGAGCTGATATATAATAATCCATATTGAACCTTCTAATGAGGTGCAGAGGATGCTTAATTTTAGAGAGAGAAAATCCAATTTCCCATCTGCCACGCCTGAATTACGAGAAAATAATGCAGATACCCAAGGCCACCATACTTAAATGGTTCTTTAGACTTCATTTGAAAGCACGAGCAAAAACGATATGGCTATTAGTGATCATTATATCATTAACATATAAAACCAAAACCATTAATATGATAGATGTAGAAATTGGAGGTGGAGTGACCACATGCAACACTGATTATAAGAGAACTTATCAATTTTCTCTTACCAAGATTTAGAAGTTTGCTTACAACTAAATAGAGAAGACCTCTTTAGTTTATAAACAAGGTGTTTCTGCGTAGGTTTAACAAAAGTAAGTGTTGATTCATATGTTGTTTTTGTCCAAATTACGATGAAGCAAAGGAGACTTAATATCCATTTGGATTAATTCCCATCTAAATATAGCAGCAATTGAAAACAACAATCTGAATAGTATCATGTTTAGCAACAGGAGCACCAGTTTTATTATTAAACAAGTTTAGCAACACTAGCAACAGTTTCATTACTAATTAATTTGGAATCCCGCACTTTCACACTTACAAGCATAAATATTTTGATTTTATTTGGTATGATTATTAGTCTCTCTTATATCAAAGTCCATAGTTGAATTAAATAAAGTTTTGAGCATAGAGAACTGATCTTGTTATTTACTTGAACTAAGTACATCTCTTCACATTAAAATGATTTCATTGCAAATTCAATATGATGCTACATAGTAGAAGTGGTTGCTTGAGCGAAAAGTTTCCCCTGCTATCCTATCATGCACATGGTCTAGAATATTTGAGAATTGACAAAAGGACAAGCTCACCCCTACCCGGAATAAAAATCCCTTGCTCTACAGCCAATCCGAGCAAGTATTAATTATATCTTTTGAGATAAGTTCTTGGAAAAAATACAAGCTTAGCGCTTCTTAATATAACCATCAAACATAGTTGAGAAAATCAGAATCGGTAAAAAATTGACTCGAAAAAAGAATTTGGCCAAAAGAAATCGAAGAAAATGTAAATTTTCATTGACAAAAAGTTTTTTCATGCATATCCCAATGAATTAACATTAGGCAAATCAAAACTGCACATGAAAGTGGAAAGTGACACAAGCTTAAAGCCTTAAACTACACACGAACATGACAAAACACATCTTGTATTGCTTATAATATTAAAATATATAAATTACAAAATGTGTCATGAGTCATGACACATTCAATTCCTCAATATCTTTGAATGCCTTTGCCCTTTGCCCTAGCAGAATTTCTAGTCTCTCTTTGCCGTTGTACTCATGCTTCTTCTTGTGCCTTGGCTGCTATCTCCTCTGCTAAGTTTTCAAAGTTTTCAAAATCATCTATGGAGAAGAGAGGCTCTTGTTGTTAATTTTGTTGTGGCTTTGTGATCCATTCAGATGATGGATCAATCTCATATAGGTCAATGGCCTTGATATTTGTTCTTGTATTTTTTTTTATGGTGGAGGCGAAGGTTGTTATGAACAAACACAAGATCATTCAACTTTTCTTATATAAGCCTATTACATTTCTTGGAGTGTATGTGCTCAAACATACTCCATTTTCGCTCACAACTTGAAGTGTTGCATGGTTGAGATAAAAATTTGATGGTGAAGCGCTATATATTGGGCATATATGCACTAAAGTCCTCCCACCATAAATCTAGAAACAACCAAGAAAAAGAAAATTTAATAATTCACATATAAAATTGTAAATTGAGATTTTTTTTTAAAACAAAATAAATAATAGTTCAATGAGGGTTACCTGGCCTCATAGTTGACCTTGATCGAATGCAGACCGAGGATGGAAAAAGGATGCCCTCACATTTCTTATAAGCCTGCATCTCATTCTATATCTTAATACACATTTCATCGTCAGGGTACATGTGGTCAACGCATAGTCGAATGTCTCCCATCATCTCATAGTCGGCCTAGAATGAATTAGCATAAAAAATTTGGGGTTGAGGTAGTACCCCGTTGCATGAAGAGGGCTATGTAGTTGAGATATCCATTGCTTGTCAATGATATTATAGATGAGATCATATTTTGTGTGGACATGTCAATAAAATAAGGCAATTGCCTCTTTTACCATATCTGCCAGATATAGATATACATATGCCACTCGTGATTGTTTTCCATCAACAAGACGGAGAACCCTCACCAAAGGCTCTGACACCTGAGAAAAAGGAAAAATAATTTATATAATAAAATTTACAATACAAGATTCGCAAATAGAAAAAGATTTTAAATTAAAAAAATAACTAATAAAAAAATTAAAAAACTTAGTCTTGTACTTTGATGGCCTCATTTATGGCTTTCCAGAAGAGTTCCTCAAAAAAATAGTCATATACCTTCTACCTCTCACTAGAGAGTCAGTATCCAAAAACTTGTTAAGAATTCTAGTCATTGCTCACAAACATCTACTTCAATGACCCTCTTGCATTATAGAGGCTCTGCAATGTCATGAAGTTTGTGGCAAAGTGTGTAACTCCAGCCTACACTAGCTCCCTCCCTCCAGTAAAATGCCTCATGAGGTTGAGAACCCATGCATGGTTGTAGATGAATTTTGTAATAGCGCTCGACTTCTTTACAACCTCAAACACCCAAGGTAATTTCTCAATATCTTTGAGAAGTATATCAAGACAATGGAATGCACATGGGGACCAAAAAATGGTGGAAAATCTCTTCTCCAAAATCTTTCCAACAACTACATGCATTGTTGTGTTGTCCATGATGACTTGGATAACATTCTCCTCCTTAACCTCCATCACAACCTTCCCTAGCAACCCTGCAAGCATTTCAACACTCTTAACTTGTGTTGATGCATCCATTGACTTGAGAGGTAACCAAAACGTTAATTAAGGCTCTTCCCATCCTGTCTGTCCATCAATCAAACATGATAGTGCAATTGTTCTTCCTCCACACCCTACACTAATCTTCAAGCACAACCTAAATATCATTGAAGCATTCACAAAGGAGAGGGCCCCTAATGTCGTCATAAGTTGACAACTTAAATCTTGTGCCACAACTTGCAATGGCATCTACCATACCCCTCTAGTATAAAGACCTTGTCACATTGAAGAGAAGATCGAAAAAAGATCAAAAACTATCAACGACCTTCCTTGCTACCCTATGCCTCTCCTGGTTCCATGCGACCATACCCTCAATTGTGGGTTGTACCTCTAGAATAGAATGCTCCATAAAAGAGGACTCATTAGACCCACTCCCTAGGTGTGCAACTAATGGAATCAAACTCTCGTGGTGAAATCAGCTAAAGGTGTTGCCTGGATAGTTCGTACGAGGTTGAAAAAGGGGGGTTGACATGGCCTTGCATTATCTTCAATTGAGTTTTTTTTCTCCTCTTAGAGAGGATAATAATGTATTTTCTCTCAATATCAATCAACACCTATGAGCATAACCTGACATTGTGCCTTGATTTCTTTACCAAATAGAATTTGAGGCAGTATATACCTCCATGAATGAGAGACCCACAAAAATTGCAATAGATCTATTTTTTTCTCCTTTCCCTTGCAGACTTCCATGTTGGATCTCTTTTCTATATTATCTCGTGGCTACACATGGAAACAAGTGCAAGAAACAATTAATTAAAAAAAACTAAAACTTAAACCCTAGTTTAAAGTTTAAACATTGACAACTAAAAATATGGACTTGCATACATAGTTCAAACAACAATACTCGTAAAAAATAAAATACCTTATAGAGGAAAAATAATAATTGAAACTTTGATCTAGTTTTTCAAATTTCTAGCTCAAATGCAACAACCGGGTTGTTGTTGCATTTGGTTTTAACCTTTAAAAAAATGTTTGAAATAGAGAAAGAGAAAAAAAAACAATTTGCAAGAATTTTTCTTACCTCAAATGAATCCTTTGGGCAATTGTTGGTGGTTGTTGGATTGCTTCAAACTACAAAAAAATTGTTGTTAGTATGTGCTTTAGTGTTTTTTTTGGTGTGGTAGGAGGTAGGCATATCTCTCTCTCTAGTTTGGAACAAGTAAAAGGAGGCAAATGAAAAAAATAAACTATTTATGTCATTCCATTTACCCATGTTTTAGCGACTGATTTTTTGTCGATTTTTTCATAATCACGATTTTAGATGCAGATTTTATCGGCAAGGGCAAATTTACAATGGAATCAGCAAAAAATGGGTTTTTTTGACGATTTTATCAACTATGCCGTCAAATATAATTTTTTTCATATAAATCCGTTTGCAACCTACAATATTATTGGAAGTAGAGTGACTCCCAAGTCTCATTCTTCATTAAGGAGCTACATTTAACTTGGCACCCTTGCATTTTTGCTTACCATTAGCCTTTGCATAGCTGATCACAATTTTCAAAAGTATAAAGCTGACAACTTTCTATCCTTGTGTTTTCCTAGGATTATCCACATAACCACCATCTTAAAAATTTCAATAAACCTCTAATAGAATATAAGCTTCAATTGCACCAGAACTATAGTTGCAACAACAACAAATGGAGCAAGAGTAGGCTCTATTTCTTCACCAAAATGTGGTACAATATAATCAAGGGTCACAAAAAGAAAATCAAAAGGTGACTTAATGAGAATGGATTGAAAATGTTCCTCTAGAGATGACTAATTATCTTCAAATTGTACACTCCTTCAGGTAATGATTTGTTGAAACTTTAAATCATAAAGTCAATATGCCTTAAACTCCTCTCTCTATCCCACAAAAATGCATTTATAAGACTTAAGTTTTAACTTTTTTCAATTTCCATATGTAAAACAATACCACAAGCAACAATAGGATGACATTCACTTTAAAAACTTCTTGAGGAGTAGCATTTCTAACAACCTATATCGACATTTGATTCAAATGTAAATAGCGCAACTAACTACCTCTACCCAAAATTTGTAGTCCATGTTTTTAGAGTGTAGCATGCATCTAACCATGACCAGATTTGTTGAGATGTATATATTACAATATGCTAGCATTTGATGTTCATTTCCCTCTAGTTCTTTAAGGCATTGTTCAAACATTCCATCCCATTATTAGTACAAAGAGTCTTTATGAACTTGTCAATTTGTTTCTCAACAAAAGCTTTAGTTTGAACTTCTTAGATGCTTGATCTTTGAATTTAGAAAATAAACCATCAATAAAGTGAGTAGATATTTCAAACCTACAAGAGATGCTTTGTAAAGTGAGCACATATTTCAAATCTTCAAGAGATGCTTTATCCATTGGTCCCACAAGGTCTCTCCTGCACAGGCTACAAAGGCATGTACATCCTCCAAGCTTTACCTTTATCAAATTTTTCTTTGTAGTACTCCTCAAGGATGAAATCAAAACAAAAACCATGCTCTGAAGGAGTAGAAGGTAAGCCATGAACCATGTCGATATTGACCTTAAACTAAAAGACTTTCACTATTTAGCCTTTCACATCATAATTTTCCAACCTTATTAACAAAGGCATTGGAACCATAAGAAGAAGTAGAATTAGATTTAACAAATGTTTACAATTTGGTATAATACATGACCAAATGCCTACAAAGTTCTTGTTAATATCCTTAAAAAATATTTGCCAACCTAGAATTCTTCTTTTTGCCCAAATTTAATAGGCTACTTTGGCTCATTCTTATTTTGATTAAGAATATGCCTCTTCTTGAAAAATTGCTCCTCAATGTGGCCAAGCTTGCCACAATAGTTACAACTCCTTTGGTATCATGGTCTATATAAGTCGATGCTACAACCAGAAAGTTGTTAATTTCCTCTATCATAAGTTTGTCTGTCCAAAATTTGGCTTTTTTCATGATTTGTAATTTGGTGCATATCATTCTTTTTTTGCTTAATAAGATGGTTCTGGTTCTTAAGACAATGATCCTCAACACGATAAGGCTTGCCACAACAATTGCAACTCCTTTATGATTTCTTGAATCCTATCTAAGTCAAAGAATCAAATCATTAAGATGAGGAATTCTCTTTGGTAATATCTACAAGAAATATTTGCTATATGTGCGACAAAACTAAAAGCAATCTTGTTCAAAATGGTTAATTATTCTCCTATCATTAAGTATATAATGCATTCTTATTCACTTGCCAAGCTTGAATCTCGAAAAAAATTTGCACATGGACAATTTTGATAAGTTTGACATCATATCTAGATATCAAGAATATGCAACTATATTTATAATTTTATTAACTAACAATTTTTTTGAAAAGAATAATAATCTAGTTTAAAATGGATGTGAAAATACATCTAACTAATGCCCTATAAATATACCAAAATCCGCACTATAAAGAAGCCATCCAATCAAGTGCAAACTATGTTGTCTCTTCTTCTCCTCTAAGGACATTTAATTTTACACCTCTCCAAAAGTCACCCTTATCATCTTGATCAATGTTGGACACTGTCAACTACTACAACCATCTTTGTTAGGGTACATAGGAATAGATATTTGAGGATATATTATTATGTTGTATAAGGGTTGGCATGGGCCACTATCAGAGCAATGATTTTGGAAAAGATATTTTTAATTGGAATTGTAGAATTAGGGTAGTTTTTTTTTGGAAAACGTCTCATCTTTTAGGAGTCATATCTCTACGAAATTTTATCCGATTTAGATAGTTCTTGGATCATTTTGTGTGGAATTTAAAGCACTTTAAAATGAGTGGTCATATGAAGTAGTTCGAGTAGTATTGAGGGAGATATGACCTTTTGAAGTCAGCCATCTAGAACAAGGGCAGTGACAAATTTTTAAATCATAAATTTTTTGGAAGACGAAATTTGTCTATCAGGCTAAGCAAATCAGTTGCAGTTAATTTTAAATAAAAATGTAGATCTAATTCTTTATGTGGAAGTTTAGTTTCAAATCAGTGGGGAGATATATTTTTATGAAACCCTAGTTTGCATTATCTTGGGATTTGAACTTATGGAGCTACAAATTATTTCTGAAGAAGATGACATTGACATTAGGGATTGGTGATAAAATTTTAAATCCTTATATCATTATTGGATGCTTTCTTATTATCTTGGAGGAGAAGTTCTTTCTTGGTTTTATAGTTTTTGTAGAGCCTATAATTATGAACTAACTTGGAAAAAAATAGAGCAAGCATTCTTGAGTAAATGGCACCCATATAAAAAGATAACTAGTTTAAAGGTCACCATCAAGGGATATGAAGAAGAAATAAACATGCTTCAAAAAGAACAAAAGGAAAGAAAAAGAGAGCAAATTTTTTCAAGAAACAAAATGAAGACTATGAAAAAGAAATAAAATTACTGAAGGAAGAGAAAGAGGAAAATGTTAGGGAAGATAATGAGAAGAATGTAGAAGCCACATCTTTGGCTTTACAGAAGCAAGAGAAGGATCAAAAGGGTTTAAATTCATCTAAAAGTTCTATTTTACAGGTTCATAGAAGCATTCAAAAGGAACAAGTTATTATTTCCATTGACCATAATAACAGATATAATTTTATTAATATTGCTTTGGCTAAGAGGTTGCAGGTTCAAACAAAAAAAATTAAAGACATACAATTGAAGGGTGAGAATGTTCAGATTTTTGAATATTTGAAGATCACCATGGATAAATATGTTTTAAATTCATATTTTCATGTTATTGAGATGGGTGATGAGGATATTGTTCTTGGTTATCCTTGGTTAGATTCTTTGGGTACTATTAACATTAATGTGCAAAAGAATTTTATGAATTTATGGTACAGGAAAAAGAAGATAACATTGCTAGATTTTTTCTCAACTTAACAAGCAAGGATCCGAGGCAAAATAAGAAGTGGTTGTAGAGAAACAAATAGAAGAACATAAAACAGAATCCAAGAAGGTATTAGCATCAACAAAGTCCATGGAAGTAGTAGAAATTAAGCCAATGGAAATGTTAGAGTATATTACATTATTTGGTACATGTCAATGTACCACCATGGGTACATTATTATATTAGGAGTTACGTGAGGTAGAACTAATAATGCACAAGTGTTGGAATGTGCAATGATGTATATGTGCATGTTGTCCACATGTACATGAGTCCTTAGATTAGGAAGAACAAGTGTCCTTAGTTAGTTGTGCATGTGCACAAGTGTCTATCATGCAAAATGCACATGTGTCCTTAGGGTAGGAAAGTGAAGAGTCACATACTAGTATATATTTGTGACTCACCATTGTAATTGGTATTAAAGCATGCATGATCCATAACATGCACTATTAGAGCAGTGGAAAAATATTGTATCAAGTTTCCATTTTCGTGAGTTTATATTAATGGCTATTGCATGAGTTATTTTAGAAGTTTCTTATGCTATTTACTTGCTTATTAGTTAGCCATTATCATATATATAACATAGCTTTCTTATTTCATAACTTATGGTTGAATTTCCTTCAATTTTAAGTCTTCAAAAGCTAACAGTGGTATCAAAGCCATGGTAGATCAATAGAAAATTGAGAGAGCCACAAGATAGAAGATAGAGGACTATCACAAGTCCTATTGTAGATTTCAAAAGTTGCAAGATTGAAGGCCCAAGGAGAAGGCCTTAAGATACTTGGAAGGAGAAGGCTAGGAAAGCCTCATTGGAGGAGATATCAGGAGCAACTCCTGATAGTGAAGAGTTTGAGATAATTTTCACCATCTGAAAACAAGCACAAGGGAGAAGGTTTTGGAAAGAAGTTTGCCAAACATTGGAGAAGAAATTGACTGCTTTACAAAATAAAAATTTTAGGCTGAGGGCAGTAAGGAAGCAATAATTTGGGCAACATTAATAGTTGCTAAGTCATAAATTTTTAGGGTGCATCTTGAAGGAGAATTTGAAGCCACCAAACTACATCTTCGGGTAGCAAGTTAGAGGAATTTCAATGTTGCAAATTGGTGGGTTAATAAGCTATTTTGGATAGCAAGGAAGAGCTGCAATTCATTCAACATAAGGCAATATTTAAGTGATCCAAATCACCAAGAACTTCATCATAAAATCGAGGTTAGAAAGATATGCAACTTAGGTGAAAAATGTTCATCAGTTGAACTCTTATATTTGGTTCATTATTAAAGTTTATTAATCACCAATTCCAAGGTTTAAAAGTTGCATGAGAAGGTTCCATTTAAAGTCTTCAAGGAAGTGCAGAAGATGGTTTTACAAGGTTGAAACCTGCACGTGAGAAAGAAAGAGAAATATCAAAAACAAAGAAGACATTATTCTAAAGTAAAGATTGCATATACTTTATTGCAAAGCAAAGGATATTGAAGTACATGGGGTGAATAACATCGTAGTAAGGAGGACAAATCATTGCAGATACAAATTACAGTTGAATATTGAGTTCAAGTTATAAATCACTGGCAAAAGATTCAACACTAGTTTGAGCACAATCAAACAAGAAGGTTCCATTGCTAGGTTGCATGCACTGGTAGCTTTAGATGGAGCAAATATTAGTCATTGCTATTGATGGTCACATATAGGTATACATCAAACACCTGAATTCATAGCCATGTTGAGATAGGTTGAAGTGCATATTTGTGCATTCCAGGGAAAGGAGGAATTGTTACAATCTTACCACCTAAGAAGATGTTACATCATCAATCGAGGAAGAAACATCGTCACCTTGCTATAAAATATTGATTGTAGAGATTGAAGCACATCCATAGATGCAGAAGAAATAAGATAACCTTCAAGAGAAGCATTGTTGGAGATCGTGCGAAGTATTGCACACGTCGGAGGAGCAAGCTCATTGGAGGCACCAACAAAATTTTACGAGCACAAGGAGGAATAAATTAAAATAGAAACACATAGAAGAAATTCTAAAAGTCATCACTACACACCAAGGAATCCACATGGCTAAATTAACACCAGTTTGAGTGTACAAAGGAGCCGTTATAGAAGAGGTTGCAAGCATATCCATTACAAGCATGGATAATGAATTGTTTGGAGGAAAGAATATTTGTTACCCTAACATATTGGAGGAGAATTACAAGCTAGGAGGTGTTACCAAACAGTGAAAGATAGCTATTATAGAATACATGGAGCTTGATATCATTAAGAATATAGATCCATTACCAAAGAGCAGTGATAATTTTTGTTGCACGCGATGATTGGTAAGGCTTCTTCCACATAGCCATTGCCTAGTCAAAAGGTCACACAAGAATAAAGACCGCAACGTAAGAAGCCATTGAGGAAGATAACAATCAAACCCTGATCAAAATGAGAAGACCATGCACGTCAGATACATAGGAGAAAAACATGTACCCTTGCTAAACTTATGCATCATTGAGCCAAGCCGGGAATATAGTGCCATTGGAAGTAAATACAACAACATTTAGAACCTCTACATAAGTCATTATAATACCTTCAAAAGAATTATTCCATATATCATGAGGACATTCACTAGCTGTTAAAACCCTAAATGTCTTTGGAGATTGTAGTTAGCCTCATAAAGAAATCAATGACCAAGAGGAAGATTCAATCCTACACATGGCTAAGCAATAGCAAGCACCATTGATTAAAAGGAAAGATGTTACCGAGCAAAGTAGAGCCATTGAATCACTTTAGGTGCTATTCATAATTTGAAGCATATTCGTTACTAGATTGGATGCATAGGAGTTACAACTAATGTATTATTTTGAGCCTACATGCGGATAGTGAAGAGCAATGGATAGGAGATATTGAGCATTGTTGGAATAAATAATTAAACTAGCAATGAGCACATAAGTATTAAATCTTAATTATTACAAACACCACGGGATCCACGTGGCTGAGGAGGAGCGTTTTTAATAGGAGGAGATACGACGTTGATAACCGCATTAGAAGCAAGCAGTCAAGCAGTGAAAGACCATCCTTCAGAGAGGTCAAATGAGGATAAAACGGTCATAAGGCACCCATTAAAATGAGAATTAAATTCTTATTGAACAACGATTAGTAAAAAATGAATACAACACATGAAGTTTGATTAGAGACGTGAAGATTAAAGCCAATCAGACCATCACAACATTATAAAGGTAAATTCACATTGATTTTAATTAAAGAGATTTTTTTTAAGGTATAAGGTTGAAGTTATTCATTATTGCATTGAAGATATATGTAATTGCCAGCCTTAGTGAATTGGAAAACAAATTAAAGTAAGAGTTTATATCCTTAAGTGGTATTTCAAAAATACTTTACTTGAAATATAAATATCATAATATTTGCAAATAATCATAGTAGGAGATATAAGGTCTTTAATTTTTAAATTTCTATATTAGGGAGATATACGGAGTTCTACACCAAACTTTAAACTATTGAAATTTAGAAAATAATACCATTGAGAGTTGAAGGATATAGGAAGCAAAATATTTAATTGCTTGAAAAGTTGGAAAATAGCATTTTTGCATTAGTCTCTTACACTAATTCATGAGACATTAGAAATCCAACTAAAAGGTCTTGAAGGAAAAGAACCTTATCAAAAACTTGAAGGTGCATCATCATTTATATTTAGCTTTCTACTTACTAATTAATAGGGAGAAATAAGGATATACATTGAAGTTGCACATTGGGGAGATAAAAGGGATTCAACTTAAAACTAAAAAATCTAAATAAACTATCAAGTTAATAGTACATTCAAGCACTTACAAGATATAAGACATTCATCAAAACATATTGCACTTAAAATCATTTGGTAGATCCAAGTTCTTTACAAAAATTGAAGAATTTAAAAGATCTTAGTAAACTTGATCTTTTACTAAATTACTTGGGAGTTAAAAGGTATACTACCTAGAGATTTGAAAGACTACAAAGAATACTACAAAATTGAAGATTTGAGAGATAGTATTTAATCATATACTCAAAACACTAGGGAGTCATAAGGTAGTCTACATCAAAGGAACATGGCAAAGAAAAAGCAAATGAAAAAGAAAACAAGTAATCCAAAAATAGAAACTCAAAAACTAGAACTTCATGAGTTGTCAGAATTAGTTGAAGAAGAAAACCTATGTCTACAAGAAGAACTAATTTACATTGGAGAAGACTTATGTTTTCAAGAAGAAGAAATTTACATTCAAGATGACTCACTAGAAGAGATTAAGAAACGATTGCAACTACTAAAAGGGTGCACACAAAAGATGATAGAAAAAATTGAAAGTCAAGAGAATACATCTATAAAGAGAAATAAGGTTTTGCAATCAATCATGAGAGAGGCCAAAAGTGAAAGTTTTTCAACACTAGAAGATTATTTAAATTCAGAAATTGGAGAAGCAATTGAAAACTCAAAAGATGCTTTCACATTACCTAATGATATAGGAAAAGTAATATACATGGCATTACTTTCTAATGAAGTTCTAAAAGACAAGAATAGAAGACAAGAGGACATGATAAAAGATTTGAAGAACAAGTATATTGATGAAACAAATGCTTTGAACAATAGGCTTGGTGATATTACTAGTGAAGTAGAAAAAGGGGATTATTCTATACTTCAAAAATACATGCAAAGTGTTCTTAATAATGCTAATGATTGCTATGAAGATTTTGTTACTATACCTATCAATCTATGGAGAATAATCTACAAAGGAATTGTCACTCTTAATGTTTCTAAGATGAGAGAACAAGAAAATGTTGAAGAGGTAAAGAACAAAATAGAAATGAAAGATGCTTCTAATGATACAAATGATTTAAGACCTATGATGGTAGATTCATGTTGCAATACCATAGAATCAAAACCATTGATGATTGATGCATGCTATGATACTAGTGATATTCTTCAAATGGATAAAGATGCAAATCATGATTCTTATCAAAATGAAAGGGAATATTGCAATGCAAGCATTGACACTAGTGATTTAGAATTCTTGACTAAGGTAGAAGAACCTATTACAAATATTGATGCTATATGCAATACAAGTGATTTAGATACAGTTCATGATTACTTAGAAAAATTGATGCTACTAGAAAGCATAGATACAGATGATGATAGATACAGTGATGCATAGGATCATATTGATGTTGACAAAGATCATTCTAATGATTGTATTGGTCATACTAATGGTTTTTGTTCAAAGTTGATAAGATATGAAGATACAGGTTTGGAAAAATATGAATAGGGAATGCAAGAACCAATTGCACCAAAAATCAGATCAAAGTATGAAGATCTTGAGTATACAGGTCAGACTAGCAGCAATAAGCAAGGAACTGAGTTTGTAATAGAAAATAGTGATATCAAATCAATAATAGATATTGATAGGAACAATTGCTATGAAGGACAGAATGGTCAAAGGGATTTGGTAATAGAAAATAGATGCAGTCATTGTAGCAGATATGGGCATAAGATAGAGAGATGTTGGAATCTCCATAGTTGTAAAATTTGTGGAGGAACCAATCATTCTCAAAGACATTGTTGGTACAAAGAAAATCATTTCTTTGATTGGATATACACAATGACAAGAAACTTCATTAATGAATTTTCTCAAGTATATTTCTCAAGGTATAGAGATGGGCACAAGAAAGGTATGAACTTCTTCGACAATAAAATTAGAAGGAAAACAATAATAGTGCCAAAGTCAGAATACAAAGTCAAGCAAAAATATGAAGCTCAAGCAGAAGATCAAATCCAAGGTCACTTGAATAATGAAGATAAATACAAAGATCCATATTGAATACTAAAGTCTTCAATAACCAAATAATGTAATACAGGGGGTGTTAGAGTATATTACATTATTTGGTACATGTCAATGTACCACCATGGGTACATTATTAGACTAGGATTTTATCTTAGGTTAAGTAGTTACTTGAGGAAGAAGTAATAAATGCACAAGTGTTAGAATGTGCAATGATGTAAATGTGCATGTTGTCCACATGTACATGAGTCCTTTAGAATAGGAAGAACAAGTGTCCTTAGTTAGTTGTGCATGTGCACAAGTGTCTATCATGTAGAATGCACATGTGTCCTTAGGGTAGGAAAGTGAAGAGTCACATACTAGTATATATTTATGACTCAACATTGTAATTGGTATTGAAGCATGCATTATCCATAGCATGCACTAGTAGAGTAGTAGAGAGATATTGTATCAAGTTTCTATTTTCGTGAGTTTACATTAATGGCTGTTGCATGAGTTATTTCAGAAGTTTCTCATGCTATTTACTTGCTTATTAGTTAGTCATTATCATAGATATAACATAGCTTTCTTATTTCATCACTTGTGGTTGCATTTCCTTCAAGTTTAAGTCTTCAAAAGATAACAAGAAATAATAGTAGCAGAGTCCAAGAAATCTTTGATAGAATATCACAAGGACACACCAAAAAAAGGGAACATGAAAGAATAATGTGTAGAAGAATTTAAAATAGTGGAGCCAAATGTTGAGGAGTCAAAGAAGGTAGAACATCATGTTAAGGTTGCACCATATCACCATCCACACCACCATGAGTAGCAAAAATCTTGAAGGCATGGCTTAAAGCAGCAATATTATGGTTTGACATAAAATCAGAAGGGCACCAAGTATGGTAGTGTTTGGTATAAAAAGCATAGTTATATTGGTTTTTAGAGCGGTTCATCAATATCAAGGAACAAGTGGATCCATCATTCAAATTATCAAAATAAAGCAACAAAATTTTTGAGCCAACAAAACAAATTTGGTTACTCAAGTGGCAAAATGACATACTAGCATCAACGACCACCACCAATCAATGTTTCACTAGGATGAATGGATGATAGAAATTGGTACTAGTTACATTCCTTAGCAAATCATATTATCTTGTTTCTTTATATGTTTCGAGGACGAAACATTTGAAGGAGGGTGGAATGTTAGGGTACCTAGGAATAGATATTTGGGGATATATTATTATATTGTATAAGGGTTGGCATGGGCCACACATAACCCAAGGTTGTTTGTATTATAATATTATTTTATATTATAATATAATATTATATTGATAGTCGACTCCCCAAAGTAGAATTAGAAGATGGATATATAAAGAAGAAATATTTGTCATTGTAATCATCATGGAGATTAATCATATGCAATCATCTTTTTCAATGAAGTGGCTTATGGTACTTTGCCCTCCTTAAGTGGCACTCTCATATTAGGAGATCTTGTGGAGTTATTACTTCCTTAAGGAGTATTATTTGTGTTTTCCTACCTTAAGGGTATTATCTATCTCTGTCTCATTGTGTGGATTATTATGGATATTTATTTGTAGATGAATTATTTGATATTTTTGAATATTGGTGAATAATTTTTGTTAATGAAAATAAAGTTTCATAACAATCTCCCCCTCTTGATGTTCCCCAAATTATAGCACATACAAATTTATTGCATGCCTCTAGACAGAAAACTTAATGAAGTGACATCCATTATCAACCTCTACATTTAACTATAAAATGGTGGGAGTGGGCTATGCAATGACAAGTGAAGGGGTCTATATTTAGGGTTTCCTACCCTAGCATTCCCTAGTATGGTGGAAAATACATCATTAGAAATCATGATGACATCAATATGAGAAGGGGATTGCCTTGGAGGAATTATGTATTTCCTAAAACAATAACTAAGCTTATATAACAACTCCTCTTCATTGTTGTTGCTGATATCACTCTCTGGTAGCCTTCTCGTTAGTCAACATATCCAAGTAATCCCATACCATTCTCAAATTCTTCACATGCCTTCCCATTTCTCTTGACCTAGATTTGCCTATGATCTTCCTTTGAATAATCAATACCACATCCTTCGAATAGTAGATGGCTTATTGTGTTCAAGTGGCACTAAGTGCCCCTACTCTACAAAGTTCATGTTATCTATACATGTTGCATCAAGCATCAAAGAAAATTCATGCAACATCCTCCTCGATAGATACAATGCCAATCATACTTAGTGTCTTAAAAAACACCTTGCATATATAACACTAGCCAACTCAACATGTTTGACACTCATTACTCCCCAATAAATCTAGACAAAGTGAGGTCTAAGACAATTTGTAATCTTCATTTTGCAACTAATGGAACTTAGCCTTCTAATACCATATATCACAAGGCATTTGCCTTATTTCAAATAGCCTAATGAATTAGCAATATTGTTGCAACTACTCCTTGTTCTTATCTTGTAAAATTTTACCCTATTTCTATTTGTTTATCTTCATTCAATGCTTTGTACTTGATTTCTTCTCACTTATTAATGTCCTTTATTTTTCCAAACTTATGTGCCAACTCAATGTTTAGTTGTACATCTCCTATTGTGAACTTTGAATAATTAAAGGAAAATCTCTTTAATAAGGGAAAGCATAAATTATTGCACACTTGTATTTGATCATCTTTGGTCTAGAGAAAGGTATCTTAGAGTAAATATTATATAGCCCTTCATCACTAATGAAATATTCCACTATTAAAGTTATTCTCATCTTTGAAACATTCCTCAAGTTATAGAATGTTATTTTCCCTTGAATCTATGCAAGTTGTGTTGAATGTTGTTTGCTTCCTCATGGATGGCTTCATCCTCTTCCAATTAAAATTGTTCAAATTCATTACAAGATAGGCAATGTATTGGAAACTCAATTTACACTCACAATCAAACATTAAAGGGTTGCTAGCTCAGTTGGTAGAGCACCTATATGCACAACTAAAAGGTCATAGATTTAATTCCTAGTTGGTCCATGGTCCTTAACATGGTATTAGAGCCAAGTTGGCTACCACACTTATCATTTGAACATTACAATGTGGTAGTAGCATACTTATCAAAGCACCCATATGTGCATCTAGAAGGTCTCAGGTTTGAATCCTACCCAATCAATCATCCAAAGTCAAGAGATCGTACTTCTAATTGTGGTTCATTCATGGTTCAAAATAATCCACAATCCAACAAGCCATTGTACCTTATATTTTGTATAGTAATAAAAGTTGGTGAGCAATCATTCTTTTCTTGCATGAGTCCGCTCCTACCAAAATGAATTTAAGAGATCAAAAATCTAGTGCTCCTAAATTCTACTCAATCTCCTCCAAAGTACATTACTTTAGATCCCCTATCCATGACCAAATTTATTGAACCATGTCACATAGCTCCATGTGAAGCACAAAAAGTTTCTATTCATCATTGATCATCAAGTCAATAGTGTTAACATATTGTTGTTCATTAGCTTGTTACTCCTTGCTCTTTGTCAATAGTGCTTCAGTTACGTTCTACATTTTGGGAACACTTTGAAGATATTGTTAGCTTCATTGATACATAAGTTTGTGACACCAGTTTGACAATATCCATTCAATTTCATACAAGTGGGGCCATTTCAATCCCATATAACCAACTAAAAATATATTCAGAATTAGGTCCAATCCTATATTTGAATAGAAATTCGTTTTTATGCTTACACATGCACATGATTTAAGCATCATATAACCATTAAAATAATTCATAATATTATATGACAATAAAATAATTTCAATGGATAATGTAATGATGCTTCCTTAATCAAGAAATATGAACAAATTAAAAACCATTTTAAATACATTGTGCTAAAAATTTAAAGTTGTATATACTTAAATAAATAAAATTTTCTAAAAATATAGACCAAATGGATTGAAAAATTTAAACTTTCTAATATGTATTTGAATGAGGGAGAAATCCTTGTTGCATAAAAAAAATTGGTCAAAGATGGAAAAAACATAATTGTTTGAATTTTTCTACTTCTCAACCATATAGATATTACTTATATTTTGCTTTTGCTTTGGTTATGGCCATGGTGTGGTGTACATCATTTTAAACTTTCATCATATCCACATTGCCCTCTATTAATCTACTATGGGTAATGGTTATCATCATGGTTTTCTAGTCCATGCCATTTGCACATCAATTTTCCATTATGACTTATAATATCCTAGCAATCTCCCACATTGTGCCTCGTTTATTGTAATTGTGATATTGAATAATTAGTCTTCTAATGGCATCATACTAGATCCAACCACCATCACTTTGGTTTTGATTCCTTCTATCCCATTGGCGAGTGTTTTGAAAATTGCTATCGGTGGCACATCCCTTTGAGGTGTTGGAATAACTCTCTTGTATCTAGCACAAATTTCTGTTCACTTTGATTGTTCATATTAAAGGACATTCCTTTGTCATATGCCCTTTGAAATCATAGGTATTGTAAAATGCTTGGTTTGAGCATATAGCATTGATGTCCCCCTCAACTTTACAATCTATGCACCAAACATCCTTATTTTAATATTATTATAAAATGTTAAGGAAATCTCGTGAGATTTGGTTGTTTATCACCTGCAGATTTATGGCACCGGTAATTGCTTCCACTAACCTTGTGAAAAGAAAGAGCTGACGTTGAGATATCAGTTTTTTTTCCTTCTAAGTTAATATTTTATATAAAAATTTAACAGATTGATTAATTTTTAACATACATAATCTATTTTTTATATCTCAGTTTCAAAAATCTCTTTCCCGTCTAAGGCGAGTATGAAAGAGTATCACGGTTGGTTTAAAGGTGCGTTTCGTTCGCATTCAGTCCATGTCCTAAACTGATTCGTCTTTATCACTGCAGTTCCCAACAAAAGCTTCAAATTGGCCGTTGTTTGCCGTGTGGAATCTCTCCCTCATTCTGTTCTTAAACTTTACAGGTCACAAAAGTAAAGTAAAGGAAACAGACAAAAGGGGCCAAGAGACGGTTATGACTACGTCCAGCCCATATTCATTATCATCTGCATGGTATACAGTCGCTCTCAACGCATGCAATGAACAACTTATCAGCATCGTCCCGAATGTTTAGTGGCTATTTCTGACTGACTCCCATGGACGTGGTTTACCGACTGTGCTCCGGCCTTCAATTCCTATCTGTAGACCCTTGGCAGTCATTATTTCAACCGAACATCATATAGCGTCTCCTTAAATGACAATATCCGCCATGTTCTCATTTCCATTACAGTCTTTGATATGCATTTACAGTGACGAATTATATATATTTAAAAAGATGTCAAGTAAAGTTGAATGGTACAACAGGCACCACTCTTTGACGGCACAACGGACACCATCCTCTCCCAATTTCAAACTGTGCCAAGGTTGCACTATACATAAGCGGTGGATATGAAGAGTGTCTTTCTTTTAGTAAAGGACAAATTGAACCTCATGTGGTCTGGTCTGAAATTAATCCTTTATAGTACATTGTACCCAAAAAAAACATGTCATTCGCTTCAGAATAAAGTCTGATCACACTAACATAACATGTCATTCGGGTCGAAGAACAAATTAATGGAGAAATAGCCAGGGTTGTTGCCGCGCGAGCAGAAAAGGAGGCTTCGGGGTTCTGTTATGAAGAATTGAGAGAGATGAAGTATCTGCGAATCTATGAGGCTGTATCCGCCGGTGCCGTCTGACACAAAAGAGGCGTCGGAACAGGATGTGCTGCCGGACGGAACGGTGGTGAGCAAGGGGACGCGCGTGACGTATCACCCGTATGCGATGGGAAGGATGGAGAGCATTTGGGGCAAGGATTGTTTGGAATTCAAGCCGGAAAGATGGCTGAAAGAGGATGAGAATGGATCGGCCGGCCGTGTTCGTTTCAGATGTTAGAAAAAGTAAACCTGATTTGCCCCTGACGCAAGTCGCTCCGGAGGCGAGCGATTCCGGGAATCGCTCGCCCACTGCAGCGATCCCGGGAATCGCTCAAGAAAGGAGCGATTCCGGGAATCGCTCGACAAGCTCAGTGATAAAGAGCTTCCCGCCAAGACTGGAGTGATTTGACGCCGCAGCGTGCCGCACGTGTCTTCTATCTCGTCGTAGTTATTTCCCGGCGCGCAGGTTGGTGTGAAAATCTATCGCCTTTGTCCTCAGCTTCCAACTATATATACTAGTTTAGTCGGCGTTTTGAGATGATGCAAAATAGCAAAAGAGAGGGAGCAAAGAGTAGAACTGCATGAGTTCCGAGTAGTAGTTTTGGATGTTTTTCGTTTCCTTGTTTTTACTGCAATCGTCTTTGCAGATGACTATAAATCCTCAGTTGAGGAGCATTGTAATCCGTTCGTTTAGATAAATAAAAGTTTTGCTATTTTTCGGGTATTTGGAAGGATTTGTCAAAATTCCTCTTTGTATTGATTCCCTCTGTTCTTCTACGTTTGAGTTTTGCTTTGGAGTTGTATTAACACAATTTTCTCCTTTATCCTGCTTGATAAGTCATTGGAAGACAACGATCACTGTATTTGTTGAGCAAACCCCAGAGTCGCTCTACTAGAGAGCGATTTCGAGAATCGCTAAGTTTTGTCAGCGACCATCGGTTGTCGCTCACCCTTCGAGCGACACCCAATGTTGCGGCAGGAATTCAGCGACTCCCGCGGTCACTAGCCTTGCGAGCGATGCCCAAAGTCGTTGCAGGCAGATAACGACTCCCACGGTCACAAGTCTTATACAACGACTGTCGACTATCTCTCACCTTGCGAGCGACACCTAGAGTCGCTACAGGCAAACATCGACTCCCGTGGTCGCTAGCATTTGCAGCGATGCCTGATGTTCTTTAAACCTTCAAATTGGTATTAGAGCTTCAGTTTCATGACGTGGAAGATTGAAGCATGGCTTCCGAAAACCACTCCTTGTAGTTGTAGATCCCGCGGTTCAACGACAAGAACTACGACTACTAGAGCATCCAGATGAAGATCCTGTTTGGGTCTCAGGAGCTTTGGGACTTGGTCGAGAATGGCTACCCAGAACCGGTAGATGCAGCAGCACTGGCCGCACTCTCCCAAGCCGATAAGGACCTGTTGAAGGAAAATACAAAGAAGGATCAAAAGGCCCTGTTCTACATCATGCAAGCGGTCGAGGAGACCATTTTCCCGTGGATTGCAACAGCAACCAAGGCAAAGCAAGCCTAGGAAATCCTAGCCAGTTCATATCAGGGCACCAACAAGGTGAAGTTGGTGAAGCTGCAGATGCTAAGGAGGGAGTTCGAGAACCTGCAGATGAACGAGTCGGAGTCCATGGGTGACTTCTTCACCCGAACAATAGACGTCATCAACCAGATGCGGTTGAATGGAGAGATCATGCAGAGCCAGAGAATCATGGAGAAGATTCTCAGAAGCCTGCCTACTAAGTTTGACTCGGTTGTGATAGCAATCGAAGAATCGAGGGATTTGACAACCCTCTCGATGGACGAGCTCATGGGTTCCCTGCAGACACATGAGCAGAGGCTGAGCCGCTCATCTCAGTCCTCTCTGGAGCAGGCGTTCAAGGTGCAAGTCTCATTCTGAGATAGTGGTAGACAAGATTCCCACCATGGAGCCTCTAGTTCTCAAGGAGGAAGAGGCAGAGGCAGGCATGGGAAAGGCAACAAGCAAGGAGGAAGGTCAAACCCTAATGATGGAGAGACCAACTACAACTTCCATCAGCAAGGAGGAAGAGGCAGTGGGAAAAATCAACAAGGTGGATCTGGTCAGAAGAAGGACAAATCGAAGGTCCAATGCTACTACTGCAAGAAGTTTGGCCATTACATCTTCGAGTGCAGAAAAAGGATGGCCAAGGAGAACCAACAACAAGCCCACTACACAAATGAAGCCAGAAATGCGGGGTCTAGAGATGCATGTGGGAACATGTTGTTGACTTGCAGTATTGAGGAGGAGAGCCAAAAGAATGTCTGGTATCTCGATAGTGGGTGCAACAACCACATGATGGGGAACAAGGAGATGTTCTCACAACTAGATGAAATAGTCTAGTCTGAGGTGAATATGGGGAACAACAACAAGGTTCCTGTCAAGGGTAAAGGCAAAATTCTCATCCGCACTAGGCACGATGAAAGGAAGTAGATCTGTGATGTGTACTATGTGCCTAGGTCTGAAGCACAACCTGTTGAGTGTTGGACAACTTGTGCAGAAGGGGCACACTGTTCAATTCAAGGATGGAGTCTACACCATCAGAGATAGAGAGCATGGACAGATTGCAACAGTGTCCATGATGAAAAACAAGATGTTTTCACTACAGATTCAGAATGAGTCTCTGATGTCTCTGAGTGCAGTTGTGAAGGATGCTACCTAGTTGTGGCATCTCAGATTTGGTCACCTGAGTTTCAGTGGCCTGAACCTATTGCACAAGAAGCAGATGGTGAAGGGTTTACCCCTTATTGAGCAACCAAATCAGGTTTGTGAGGGTTGCTTAGTCGACAAATAGCACAAGGATTCATTCCCTTCAGGGCAGTCTTGGAGAGCCTCACAACCATTGGAGCTGGTGCACTCAGACATTTGCGGTCCGATGCAGACCAACACCTTTATCGACAACAAATACTTCCTGACCTTCATTGATGACTTCAACCGGAAGACATGGGTATATCCCATCAAGCAAAAGTCAAAAGCATTTTCCAGATTCAAGGAGTTCAAGGCTCTAGTGGAGAAATAGAGTGGCTACCAGGTGAAAACCCTCAGGACAGATGGTGGAGGTGAATACATCTCCAACGAATTCCAAAATTTTTGCAAGGCAAATGGAATTCGAAAGCAACTTACTGCCAGATACACACCACAATAGAATGGTGTAGCTGAGAGGAAGAACAGAACCATTATGGAGATGGCACAGAGTATGCTGAAGGCGAAGGGTTTGCCACATGAGTTCTAGGTAGAAGTTGTAGCATGTGCAGTCTACTTGCTGAATAGATGTCCCACCAAGAGTGTGAAGGACAAAATTCTTGAGGAAGCCTGGAACAATCAGAAGCCGAGTGTGGCTCATTTGTGAGTTTTTGGGTGCATAGCATATGCACATGTTCCAGAAGAGAAGAGGTAGAAGCTGGATGACAAGGCGGAGAAGTGTATCTTCATAGGGTACAATGAGCAGGTGAAGGCATATCGGTTGTATAATCCTGTGACGAAGAAGCTTGTCATCAGCCGAGATGTGAAGTTCCTGGAAGATGAAGCCTGGAACTAGAAATCGAAGACTAGCCAGCTAGAGCCAATAGTTATTGAGTCTGTGGACTTGGAGGAGAATAGTGTACAACCACCTGTAGCCTCAAGTAGCAACGATGGTGCTAGTAGCAGCACAGCCTCACCATCTCGGTCGCCTCCACTTGCAAGCAGGATTCCCAACTTGAGGACACCCACGAAGATGAGGAGCTTGCAAGACATCTACGAGGCAACCCGAAATCATGAAGATGAAGAACATTCTGACTTTGCTTTCTTTACTGAGTGTGATCCAATTTCATTTGAAGAGGCAAGTCAGAATCAGAAGTGGGTGAAGGCGATGGATGAGGAGATAGAAGCCATTGAGAAGAATGAGACATGGCAGCTTGCAGATCTCCCAGCAGGGAAGAAGACCATTGGGGTCAAGTGGGTTTACAAAACCAAGTTCAATGCCCAAGGAGAAGTTGATCGGCATAAGGCCAGACTGGTGGTGAAAGGCTACAAGCAGAAGTCAAGGATTGACTACCATGAGGTGTATGCGCCTGTAGCCCGACTTGACACAGTCAGGATGATCCTGGCACTGGCAGCTCAGAAGGGCTGGAGTGTTTACCAGATGGACGTCAAGTCAGCCTTCCTCAACGGTGTGTTGGAGGAGGAGGTCTACATAGACCAGCCACCAGGTTATGAGATGCAAGGACAAGAGGGCAAGGTCCTGAAGCTGAAGAAGGCCCTGTATGGGTTGAAGCAAGCACCCAGGGCATGGTATAGCCGGATTGATGGCTACTTTTAGGAGAATGGGTTTGTCAAATGCCCATATGAGCACACCCTGTACCTGAAGATAAATGAAGCAGGGGAGATGATAATCGTCTGCCTGTATGTGGATGATCTGATTTACACTGGCAACAATGATATACTATTTGACCAGTTTCGAACAACCATGAAGAAGGAGTTCGAGATGACGGACTTAGGGCTGATGAAGTACTTTCTCGGCATCGAAGTTGACCAATCAACAGATGGCATCTTCATTTCTCAGGGTAAGTATGCGAAGGATGTCCTGAAGCGGTTCAAGATGGAGGACAACAAACCTGCCATCACACCTGTTGCCACAGGTCTGAAGCTGAGCAAG